>OY282596.1:19527071-20014571 GCA_958298965.1 Chrysolina haemoptera | reverse complement strand
AAAAAAAAATCAGTTGCGTACTTTTTTCTACAATATTGTTGGCTGTGGTGTCCACTGAGACACCACTGGCCCTAATGATTTCAATCTAGTTAGGGCTAAATGAGCACCTTATTAAAATAAATGTACCAAACTTAAACTAAATCGGTTCTATAATATTCATGATATTTTATAATTATCGTTTTTTTAATTTCAACGCCCTGTATCTCAGAAACGGAGCACCTCCTGACATGTTCATAGGAACTTTTCTTCTTAAAATGACCTAACGAATCACCCCCTGCAGTTAGGAACCGTAGTTGGGAGACACCCTGAGTATGAAATTAATTTTAAAACATGCTTATAATAATTCTGCCAAGAAATCCTAAGTTCAAAAGTCAGAGACCGTACCAGTTCGTGAGGTTTCACATTGTTTTGGTTCAATGAGGAAAAAGTTGCGTAACAAAGGGCCATTCATATGGCAATAAATAATTTCCAACAAAAAAAAAACTTGGATATTAATTACTTTTATCAGAAAATACAAATTTTCTCTTTCTCATTTGTATCAGTACTGAAAAAAAATTAAAGTATTTTTCTTTGGTTAAAATCTTTTAACGTTTCAACTGCAACTGCGGTAGTTATCTTCAGTGGCTTGGTCAAAGTACTTTTCTCGAAGTATCAACTGACACTGAAGCTCTTGTTCTTTATAATTCTGTGTTGGCGTACACTTTCTGCGATGGTGAGTTCGCGCGAACTTTTCGCTCGATTTGGGTGACATTTCTTCGATTTGGCGCCTTTCATTGCTGTTGCTATTGAACTTTTCTTGTTTTTCGTATATTTCTATGGCTGCTAAATACATTTTGGTTGGATAATGATTCGACGTTGCTAGTCTCGGTTTGTCCCAATCGACAATTTGGCGTGTGATCAACTAGGCGGGTACCAATGTCCCTTTTCGTTTGTCCGATATAAACTTTACCACAGGTACAATGTACCCTACGAGCAATCCTCAGAAATCTTCAGAAGACTTGTGCGAGCTAGGATTGACGAGGGTCTCACCTTTTAACTTGCGATTTCAAGTTACACTCAGAACTATCATCCAGGAGGTGTATGTATATGTATATTGTACTATTCATGGCTCTTTTAAATTTCTTTCTGCTAATTTGAATCTATACAGTGTAGAGTTTTTGATTTACCCAAAAGATTTTTTAAATCTTATGTATTGCTTTCGAACACATCCGACAGGCCCCCTTTTTTTGATCAATTGCCAAAGCCGTGGGAAGAATTTCGTCCCCTAACCAAGGAAGTTGGAGCATTAGCAACGAACGCTCTGGAAACAGCCATATTTGCCAATATGTTTGTTACAAATTCTACGCTGGATTCATTGAGAAAACCAAAACATAATATCTATCGACAGTCATAGGCCTGATATTATCTTCCGCCAAAGAACCATCAGACGTATTTTGCTAAGTCTTAACACCAACAAAGTTAGTGATTCTGACGGAATTCCGTCAATCGTTCTCAAGGAATGTGCTCCCGAACTAACACCAGTTCTTTGCAAGTTATTCAACCTCTCTTATGATTTGAGGTTATATCCGTCCAACTAGAAAATTGCAAGAGCACAATCAGTCCCCAAAAAGGAGAAAAAAACCCCACCCAGCAACTACAGACCTATCGCACTGCTACCTATTTTCTCTAAAGTCATGGAAAAAGCTCTCAACATCGAGCTCATGAAATATCTAAAACGCTTAGGAATTATCAATGATTGACAATACGGTTTCCAGCATTAGAGAGCAACTGGTGACCTGCTTGCTTATGTCTCACATATTGGTAGCAATCTATAAAAAAATATGGTGAAACTCTGGCCGTTGCACTAGATACCTCCGAGGCGTTTGATCGCATTTGGCACCAAGGACTCCTAGCCAATATTATGGCTTATCTCCCCAGTTGTGTTGCTATCTAGCTTTTTTTCGGACCGATCTCTCCTCGTGGTAGTCGATGGAGTATCATCCGATACTTTACCAATAAATGCTGGTGTTCCACAATGATCCATTATAGCACCAACACCGGTTCTTCTTCACATCAATGATTTTTTGGGAGCTACTTCATGTCCGGTGAACAGCTTTGCGAATGAGTATCCTTCATACCGCTTTCTCTTCCAAAGCTCCGATACCCGCCAGTGAAAGCAGAAATCAATGGGGAAGAATCGTGAATGAAATAAATATGGATTTAGCAGAAATTCCAGAACATGTCTCTTTTCTAGAAATGCTGATCTCACAGCGGCCAGTGTAATATCCGTACCAATGAAGTCTTCCATTTCAAAGCTCGCTATTACCATCAGCAGTAACCTTTCATAGAAAAATCATGTGAGGTCCATTGCCAAAGTGCAGCATCCAGACACACATTGAAACTCCTCGATTCTTTCCAAAAAGCCATTCGTCCCGTCTATGATACTTTGCTCACAAGCTCGCTCACTTCTCTAGAGCACTGCAAAAAGGTTGGCGATCTGCCTCTGTTTTATAGATATTTTAATGGGATGCTCTTCCGAAATATCATCACTTGTTCAACCGTTGGCGGTCCCCTCGAGACTGACCTGTCGAGCACAGTCCTCACATCCATATTTCGTCACTTTGGAGACATGCCGAACACCTCTTTCCCAGAGCTCATTCATTCATCCAACGAACGGCAAAGCTTTGAAACTCGGGGCCTCGGAAGGTGCATCCTGAGGCATACAACCTTCAGAAATTCAAGAACGACGCCAATTCCTAACTTTTTTCCCTCGGCTCTCACGATGTTCTTCGATCAATACAGGATTTTCCTTTTCGTGGGAACCAGAAAAAAGTTATTAAATCGTCTATCCCATACTGCTTGAACTGCTCTGAAAAATTATTCAAACTCAATAGTGGTTTGGTATTTCTTCAGTAAGAAAAAAAACAGCAACGAAAAATAATTTTAAAATATTGTTTCACTTTCCTCTGTTGAACGTGAAACGCACTCCGGCGCAATAAACCATTTAATAAGTGGCGTTTAAGGCTGTTAACTGGATAGTTGTTAAAATTTCACGATACATGGATGATTTATGTCGTTCTAGGCGGTCATTTGATTACCTTGACGTTCGACCATGACGAGTTGAATAAGAAGTGGCAACAATGTCTCTATCCTCGGCCGCGTGTGTATATCAAGGTCAGTCATCACACCATTCGACAATTCTCCCGCTAACAGAGTTGTCAGATTTTTTATTTTGTCGTGAACGGAAGGAATGTTGGAATATCAAGGAATGGTTTCACAGCAGAATAGTATTTAATGGACGCGCTTATGTTAAAAAAAGGACAGTCGTGGGCTTGAGCGGATTAAAGCAAACGATTTATTTTAATAGTTAGTAGGTACTCATTATTTATGACGTCACGCTACTTCTTGGTCACCCCATATACGCGTCGTTCACCCCCTACAACCCATCAAAGGGTGAAATATTCAAATGAATATATCTCACTAACTATCTGATTTAGCGGGTTGTTCAAACGCTGAAATATTTGTATTTTCAAAATAAATAACTTAACATTTCCATATATGTATACTGAATGTTCAATATTTAGCGAGATATTTCTAAAAAACCGATAATCCAACTGCAGCCCCTTCAAATATTATCAAATTTTAAAACAAACGGGCCTAGAAAAAAAAATGCATCAGTTCGGATATATTTCCCATTTTCAACTTTATTTTTCTGTAACCACATCTAGACTTGCAGTTGTCCAAAGTTGAAAAATTTAAATAATAATAGTAACTCATCTATGATAAACTATTATCTGTGTCGCATACTGATATTTTCCTTTTTAAATATCACCTTCGGCACTAGTTGTCGTAGTCTGAATTTATATGGTGATCTTCAAAATTTTCACAGTGCTCCTCTTCAGCTTCGCACTCACACATTTCTGCGCATTTCAGTTAATTGATTACGTATTTGCAGTGTTTCGTATTAGGTACTTTATTTTTTCTGTATCCATATCGAATTAAATTCAATATTTCTGTTGGTGCGCAATTCTTGGTAGAGAAAACAGGTAGCAGTTGTCCTACCTAACCACTTTACCATCCATAATTTGTAGTATTCAACAATTCGCTCCTAGATATGAGACACAGCTGGTTTATTTTTAAAGTTGTAATATTGCTCTCCGCAGAGCTGGATACAAACTGCCATTAGTAGGTGGTAAATATTGTTGTTGCATTTTCGCAAAACTCCGCCAACTCAACTTGACTAAAGAGCTAATGTTTGATGTTGGTGCATATACTTTACAAATAAATTTCTCCAAAAATGTCTGAACATATTCAATCAGTGTGCATATCCCCCAGAGAAATCAGTGTATTGAGAATTTCGTCATAGGCCTGCTTAAATATATTCCCAAACTTCAGTTGATAATTTTCATCGTCATCTTTGACACACCACTCAAAAAATTGTATCATATTTTCAGTGATATCTTTTTTACTTTATGGTATTATCAGAGATCCATTGAATTTCCACAAGTAGCTTTTGCTGCATCTCCTCTCAAAATCACAGAATCCCTCATAAAGAATCTTCATGTCCTCGTTTCATCGTGTTCGATTTTTTTCTATAAAAGTTCAATTTTCACCCACTCCGAATAATCTGAAATTTAACAAACATATCAATGACTGACGAGAATTTAAGAATTCCACAATATTAATGTAATAAAAATAATAATTTACGTTCGCTATTCAAATTGTAGTTTATATGTGATTGGGCGAAGGTCGGTCGCACAGAAACTACTGTCAATAACATTCACTTAGGATCAGAATCACCGAAACCTCCTCTTGTTTTGGCTCTATCGGATTATGTAGTTTCTGAATGCTTCTGATGTGTGGTCAGAAATATTGGAATGTTGAATTAACTTTGTGGTGGTGTTGATATAAGGTGTTTTATACTCTTTTTCGACGAACTATACTTCTGAAAGGGTTTATCAAATATGTGAAATATAAACATTGTTTCGTTTTGGCTCTATCAGATTATGTAGCTCCTGAATGCTTCTGATGTGTACAAAATTCCTTTGAGAAATAGTCATCTGCTAAAATGATACCTTCATTTCAATTCACCAAACTGCAGATAACCAAATTAGGTGAATAATTTTCGTGGGTCTACTTCTTGTTTTGATTAATAATAATAATAATAATAATAATGATAATAATAATAATAATAATACAATAATTGTTCACCATAATATGTGGAATGGATGTAGAATTTACAGATATAGATACTGTATGACAAACAATTGGCGTAATGGTTCGGAATGTGGAACCCATCCACCTCTGTTCTTCCACCACTGCCATTTGAAATAAAAATCATTTGGTAATTTCATCATTGGGGAAGGGGAGGAAAACGAGTTATAAAAGCAATAGAAAAATAAGAAAGGGAAGAATGAATATTAGTGGGAAAGAGGAAGAAGAGAAATAAAAATATCTTAGATTATCTTTCACCTAATAAGTTTATAAAATACATTCATTTTCAATTCTGAATGAGGTTTGATCTTTCGATAAGAGATGAGTCTTTATTGTACAGATCTTTAATTGGGATTTGTGTCTGCGAAATTTAGTTACGAAATAAAATGGTACGAATTAGTTTAATTGAAAAATTCAATACACAAATCGTTTTTAGGAGAATAGTTCAAGAGATGTTGCCAGCCATATTCTCCAAATATTTATCAATGTCATGCAGGGTAAAGTGAGAGATACATCATGAAAAATACATTGATTTTCTCTACACATGTATAAAATTCTTTAAATTCCATTGATTCGATTTTTAACGATCCGACCTCGAAATCCAGAGTACAGTATGAATTTAAATTTGGATGGCACCCAAATTTCGGGAATTTTTCAGGATTTCTTCGTTACGGGTAACCGAACACGTGGAATGCAGTAATTTCACAATGTTGGGATTGCTTCTAAAGAATATCCAAGAAATTCTTAAGAAATTTATTATGTTTCCTATCAAACTTGCTTGTTTTCAGAATTCAATTAAATGACTTGAAACCATCTCATAATATGATCATTGGATACCAGGTACTTGTCGTGTTTTTCGAATAACTCATACATTCTCCAGAATACGCTGTTCAGTAGTAACTTTTTAAGAAAAAAAAACATGGAATGTTTATAAAATTGAGATATTTTTGATTATGTTGGGCACTGGTCTGGATGACACCAACTTAGACATCTTTAATGGAAAGCCTTCTTGCATATAAAGTATTAGTATGAAAAACGATCTCCCCAGATACGCTGGAAACAAACTGTTGAAGGTGTTTTTTTTTTTTTTTTCTTCAATTGAATAGACAAATCCCCTAACAAGTTAGCTATTCGTCTTTATTCCATTCCATTTTTTGCCCATGATCTGCTTAGTATCATCGATAATTCCATCTTAACAATTTCGTCATGATTGACCCAATGAGTTCAGCATTTCCCCCACTGCAGTGTGTTGTATCCTACTACGTAGATTATCCGAGAGAAAATAATTTTCGAATGTTTCTAAACCAAAATTAACAACAAAATCATGAAATATTATTTGTATAGTTTGTACTATTCCTCACTCAAACTCGCACAGTAAGACTTCCGTACTAAAAAAAAATATTTGCACAAAATACAGCTTGGACTGATATCAGTTTCAGATAATATTAAGATTAAGTCGTCTCTGTATATGTTGTACCGATTCAACTTGTAATTTTACATAAAGCTCATAGACCTCTTAAAAATGTCGCCACTTCGTTGATTAACTAGTTTCCCTAAAGAAGGTTAATCTGAGAGTTGATACCAAGTACTCATCACCTTCATTGATTTATAGACTACCATACATAATATTGATTTTTTTTATCGTTCCATGGCTCCTAAGCAGAAGACAATTATTCATTGTCCAATGCTCTCACTTGAGAGATTTTGCTTCAGCTGGTTCGAAGTTTTCAGAAAGCCCCCAAGCATCATTATGAGAGTAGGGGAGGGTGGTCCACAGTGGAGCACGGAGCACAGTGAAACAGTTCTTGTCCCAGACATACAGAAGGGTCTAGTTCAACGAGATTCCAGCAGTAAGCCCTGCGGGCCACTCCCAACATTGCCAGCTAATCGTCTCCTGTTCACCTGTTGCGTGCCAGACTTGACGAAGTGATGTACCGTTTTTCACCGTGAAAGTAAAAATTTTCCGCCAACGGATTTTCGCCTCCAGATAAGAGTGATTTTTTTTAATCAATCGGCTCTTATGACATTTCATCGTACATGTATTCCTTAAGTTTTTAAACGACTTTCGCATTTCCACTGCTTCACGTTCGTGGTGGATAGTAGGGGAAACCGAAATGGCGTGTTTGGGGTTCCTTGAAAGAGAGCAGTTTGGAACACAATGAAACATAGCCGCAGGTAATGACAAAGACATTAGGTTGCTACCGAAAAATCTTTCTGAGGTTCAGGGCACTAGAAGGCAAAACGGTTTCATTTCATTCATGGTTGATTTTGGAAATTTGAACATTGGCAAAACGTAAAAGGATTTCGTGTTTGTGCCTTACTAAGATCAATATTGAACTTATTTCACATTCCATATGCCGCTTTTTATTTACATGCCTTTTTTTGTGAATTTTTGCGTTTTTTAGCTGTTTCAAGGAACCCCTAGCATGGGGCACAATGACACAAAATTAATTTTTTGGAAAATGGTCACTCACGGTCACCCATGATTTCTGTAATAATGGTCGATGAATTTTTTTCATAGTTTAGATCCTAAGATTACAAGAAAAAATCGAAATGTTGAAAAAAAATTCTGATGAGGAGCTATGGGCAAATCCAAATTTTTTTGTTCCATTGTGGCCCACCCTCCCCTATTATGATAAAATGCCGACTGTCCAGGACTGTTATGTTTCGGGTCTTACTGATCTGCACTTGTATTAGGGGCGAAATTGAGGGTAGAACTGCAAAACCACCAACTGTCCCAGCAGCTCAGATGGGCATTGATTCAACAACAAAAACAGGTTTTATTTGGAGTGAAACACACGGGGTAAATTTTCCGGTGCTTCACAGAGTTACTGCCAGTGGCGAAACCACCCTGATGGAAAGGGACAACCCACTGATAAAAAACAAGAATTAAAAGTGTAGACATATGAGATGGTGTATAAAGAGAGCAAAGAGTGGAGATGAGGTTGTGGTCGGAGTTCCCAAGTGGAGCACAAACTCATGTAATCCGTGGATCAGGATTGGTGGTGAGAAAAACATCAAGTGTATTGACATACTAGTTGATGACATAAGCAGTGCGTGTGCATAGCTCGACCAGTTGCTCTAGACAATACGTGATAGCGAAGGCCTCAGCTAGAGTTTTGTACATTGAAATCTTCCATTATAATGACTTCAGCTGTTGGATGGTTTTGCTGGATAAGTCTAATTTCAGTGATAGAAACTCAAAGAGGTCGCTTTAGGATGGTTCATTGGGGGATAAGTAAAGGCAGCAGAGGAATTTGGCCTGTTTGGTATTAACCAGCTTGAACCACAGCTCAGCAAAGTCTTTCGACAACAAACTCTCTTCGCAGTATAGGTTAGTCTTAGAGTAAATACAAACACCACATTTGAATCTGAATCGAGAATGGAGTTCGTAACCAGAAAGCATGTGGACCTTCTTGGTGGAAGAGTTTATTTGTGTTTCTGTTGGACCCAGAATATCAGTTTTTTTTCGCTTGTAGGTGATGGTGGACATCCAGTGATGTTCTTGTTGAGTCCGCGGATGGTACAGAAGTGAATTTTCGATCACCTCTAGTACCCGTCGCCCGGAAATCACTAGAGGAGATTCGAGGAGACTTCATCATCATAATTGTTATAATGAGACCTGAAAATTGAATGGCAAAAGAAAAGGGCGACCGGAAGTTATCGACCAAACACTGAAACATGGAATAATCCATTTCCCAGCACCTATAGTCAATATGATGGTATTTCACCCGGCGATGGTGGGTCAAGTAGCTCAGTGGTTAAGACGGTCGCGTTCAAATCATTGATGCTGCTGGTCGGGTGGTTCAAATTTTATTTTGATGACCCGAGAAAGTGCTAAGAATCGCACGTTAAAAGGTAAGACCTCGTTAATTCTTGGCTAGCACAAGTTTCGACTTTTGACGGCTGCCGTTCGTAAGGGGACGACAGCTGGTTAACGAAAAAAATAACTTCAACAATTTTTTTTTTAACCTATGGTTATCCTTTCACTCGCCTCTTAAGGCAGGCATGATTAACCATGGGGCTATTGTCAGTCCGGCCCCATAGGACTATGCTTGAACCTGTACTGTACATTTAGGCCTAAGTCGTCATCACATCCTAGATGGATAATTCACCTCATATTGAGTCTACCTATCAGCTCATCCAACACAAGGTTCCACAATAGGGGAGATTCTACTATATGATTGAATTGGAAGTGAAATAGGTATGTGCCACGAATTAAATTTTCCTCAATTCTTTCCAAAGAGTATTGTTATCGATTCTTTCATAAGCTTTAAAGAAGTCTCTATAAATAGTATTAACCTTTTCGATATCCTTACCTGCAAATTGGGTAAAAGATAATGAGTTTTTTTATAGAATTCATGTCCGTGTTCTTCATTGAGCTTAAACCAGTCAATAGCAGAGTATTTATGTTGATGCACATCACAAAGGTTTTTTTATCGCACGTGACATGCGAATGGGACACTTGAGCGAGACTTTCTATCAATATAAAAAAATATATTTTTAGATGCTAAATTGAAGGGGCTTAAAAAACACAACACTGTCCCTCATTATGAAATTTCGAATTCCACCTATTCCAATATTGAATTTTGGTTTGGCGTTTGAGGAGTAGTGGTTGGTCTAAGACGGAGGGATACGGGTGACTCGGTTCAGTCCAAATATTACATTACATGTTGAAAAGGGGAACATTCTCCATGAAAATTGAAAAATGAAAAATGTGATTTATTTGTAATATCTAACAAAAAACAACTACTTCCCCGGCACAAGCCACGCTGGACATTGAACTACATGAATACCTCCCAAGAGGTTATCTTGAACGATGGAAAATAGCGACTAAAGTTTGTCTTTCAGTCGCAGATGATTCCACAATAGATTTTATGAATTTCCTATTCATATTTTCGAACTAAAATTACATTACAGGTTCGGTAAAATGGCTAAGGTTTTCGAGGCCGAAGTTTTCACTCACTATTTGTATTCAAGTTTTTGGAATTGTTTACTAAAGGCGCGTTTGCACCAAAGTTGACAAGAGATTGTTTGTAAAGCAGTACGCGCACTGAATCCGCTCGACTCGGATCGGCACGGCACGGCATTGTCGAACGTTTTGCATTGTTCCTATTTCAATATACCTCCGCGCACTCATTCAGATCGGAACGGCAGAGACCGTTCGACTCGACTCGACTACGGCCGAGAGAACTAGTAGCTAGTCGAATAAGTCGGGTAACCGTCGTGCCGATCCAACCCGTTCCGTGCCGATCCGAGTCAGTGCGCGTACTGCTTTAAAAACTAAAAATTGTCAACTAAAAGTTGCTCTTCTCAAATTAGAGCAACAAGTGGAAGATTTTTTGTAGAAAACTAAAAGTTGCTCTACTCATATTCAGAGCAATAAGTGGAAAACTTGTTGCCAAAGAATTAGCGTGAAAGGTTTAGGCATTAGTGTCAAGGATGTCGGACGAAGAAGACGCAATTATTACCGCGGCTGCCTGTGTCATCATAGCCAGCCACTGTACAAGAGGTTCACGAAGATATTGGGTGAGACCCGCGTTGAAGGCTATGGATACAACATTTTCTGAGAATGAGGGACCCGAGCTCACGTCCGGGTCGCGTGGAGGGGGGACAGTTCTCCACTAGTTTCCTACAAGTTGCTTGCGCAAAGTGCGCATCAACAAATCTTCCACTTTTAGTTGTCAACTTTCTTTGATCTTTACCGACACTCCGCGGGAAACCGAAATTCAGTGGAAGACAGAAAAAGTTGCTGTATTTTGTAGAAAAAGCAACAAATTGCCGCTACTGGCGCTACTTGTGGAAAACTTTGGTTGCTAACATCTACATAGGTCTGTTCACTTTCGATATTTCAACGATAACTCAAAGTTTTCTATTCTATTAATTATAGTTTATTGGTTCGTAACTATACTTGTAATTGCGTTTTTATTTGATAAAATGTTTTTATCTGCTGTCATTCAATTAGTGGTTCTTCCCCTCGCATTTTTGATATTGGGATTCCAGATCCGGTTTAGGTTCAGAGTCTCCTCTTTTCTATTGAACTTCTCCGTATGCTTGTGTATTTCTATTGCTTTCCGTACCAGTCGACTATACTACAACTTACCTGGGACAGTTTAGCGTCTTCAAAAAGTATCTTGTGATCCCCTTCACTGAGCGCGTGTTCCGCTACTGCCGATTTGTCCGTTTGGCATCTACAGTTTCTCCGATGTTCCTTCATCCTTGTTTCCACGGATCATTTCGTGGTTTAGATATTTGTTTTTCCACAACGGCATGGTATACCACTGAGACCAATAGTTGGTGCCCCAGGTTTGACCTGGCAAAACATCTAGCCTTGCTCATCCAGCCTCATGTGGACTAGATATACTTTGTAAGAAAAACAATGAGAACATAACGCTGGATCTAGGTGATATATTTGTCAACTTCGACGTTGTGTCTTTGTTCACCAACGTTCCACTAAGATATTCTATGAGGGAGCTAGCCAAAATGTTTCACTGAAAGTTATTTCCAGTGGAAATAAGACCTCAGTGAGCAATTAGATGGCATGGCGATGGGAAGTCCACACAGCCCAGTGATGGCCAACTTCTTCATGGAACAATTTGAAAATAAGGCAATCGACGCTTTCCATTTCAAACTATGTGGCTACGATACGTGTATGACACCTTCTTCATTTGGAATCACGGAAGGGACAAACTGAACCTTTTCCTAGACCACTCAAATGCTTAACATCCTAACATTAAGTTCACCATGGAGACTGAACAGGACCAGCGGATAGCCTTTCAGATTACCTCATCGTAAGGTGTGACGACAGACTCACCCACAAAGTGTACCGAAAATCGACGCGTACGGATAGTTATCTTCATGCACTATTCAGTTTTCTTTACCAGATCAAAATTATATTGTACTGGCTTTTTTAACATCGGTTGAAGAACACGCGTTTTTTTCTATTCTCCAGGAGAAAATATCTAAATCCGAATATTTTATGTTTTTTCATAATCCCTTGAAAGGTGAAACATTATTCCAACGTTGTTCATTTCATTGGAACATTTTTATCTTTAATTTATTGGGAGTATAAGATTATATGGACAGTCATTTTGAATATCAACGTCACATCAAAAAAATGTATTTCTTTTAAAATGTGGAGATCATTTAGAAATTTGGATATATTTGTAAAATATACCTGATATTTATGATATATTTGATATTCAAGAACTTTTTTTACCTATTCATTTCATAATAATAACTAGTCTTTATTCCGGATTCAAAAAACAATTTTCCTGGAAAGGGCTGAGTTCAGAGTACCTTCCTATTATTCGTAGCCGGAAAATGGGAAGCGTTTTCAGATCTTCCACTCAACCCCAACTATCAATTTTATTATTTCCGTCAACCGACGCACCCTTACGAGCAACCCTCAGAAGTCATTGAGATACTTTTTTGAGCTAAGGAAGACGTAGCCTTCACCTTTTAACGTATGATGCCATGTAATACATGTATTTAAAAAAAATGAAATTTTCATACACCATCGCTATTTTCATCTCATTTATTACATTAAATATAATTTTTTCAAAAATCGAATTGGATTCTATTTTAAAATAATGCTTGTTTTTGTTCTTTGTTACTTAGTGTGATAATTGAGTTTGCTTGTCTTTTGAAATCTTTGGTTTGAATTTATAGGAAAATTTTGGTTCGTTAAAAGAGAATATGTCAGATCTTTTTCATCTATCAGAACGGCAGTTTTTTTTATTCATCTCTGTATCATCAAAATAAGAATTCTTGGTGGCTGTTTTCACTTTTTACTAAGTATTGTTCCTCAAACTACGGCAAATAATAATAATGGCCGTACATTGGGAATGTCCGCGTTGGCGCTAGCTTCCAGCCAAATCGGAGCTTGGGTCCGAATTCCAGCGCAGTCAACGGTTGCATGTCACCACACGTTGAAAGGTAAGGGCTACGTATTCCTTAGCTCACACAAGTTTCTTGAATACTTCTGAGAGTTGCCGTAAAAATAACAACATTGAGCATCTCCCGTATCTTAAAATATGGACTTTTTTCCACATGACGTAATGGAGGGCAGTTTATTAAATAATCCTAACCATTTGCCACCCTAAATTTTGAAAAACTGATTTATTCAATATTGAAAACGTGATTTCAATATGCGTAAATTCAAACGATCCTCAGCTGTGACGTCAGTGTCTCCTTGTAATATGATTGACTGAAGTATGGGATGGCGTGGACATGGCCGACAGTAACCAATCAGAATCACTCGCGCATTGACATCATACGGCTTCCTGCCTCTTCTTCTGCGTCTGATCGTTTGAATACGGTAGTTTAGTTTGGCGTTTTCAATAATTTTTAACTCGATAAATTGATGAAATAAAAAATCGAAAAATGGATGAGACTTACATGAGAATGCAATATTTAGAAATATATTTGTTCTGAAAATCCCTGGAAAGGCCCATTGGCGTCACAGTCTATGTACATACAGTCTACTATGTGTGTATGAGGAAGTATTATTATTATTATTGAGTCGACCGCTTGGCCGAGCTTATATTTCAGCTAACATTTGAACGTTGGTTCGAGACCCGGTGCAGGAGAAAGTCAAATGCTTTGTTCGAAAGCAAGTCTGTTTGTATAGTATGGCCATTTATGTGTAAAACATATGGGAATTATTTAAATTAATTGTACATCCAAAATACATATTACTGGAAGTTGGTGCATGTTCGATAATCATATTATATGCACTCAGAATGGTTGGAAGTCAAACAGCATACCGAGTATGTCAATAAATATGCAAATTGTACAAGAGTAAAGTACCCATATTTCAGGAAAATATGGGTACCTAAGGATTTTTTCTATTAAAAAAAATATTTTCATCCTAATCACAATCAAATCAGTTGACCATAACTTTTTTATGGAATCACAAACTTCATGTCCGTGCAACGATATTAAAATGAATTAGAAAATCGAAAATTCTCTTGTCAAAATATCTGCGTTTTGAAAAAAATCGGTGTGCTTTTTGTTCGTTGTATTGTCTACTTTCTGATACATTACTATGGCAAATTTTCTCAGAAAATGCAAAAAACGAATAAACTCGAATTCGACAAAAAAATGTAATTATGTAAGATTTTGAGCTATTTATTAAAATTTACACTTTTACTACAAAAATGTTAGTTTTCTTGTCACATTGATAAATTACAAAATTGCAAATCGAAATATAGGTACTACGATTTATTTATGAGTACGAAGTAATTTGGCAGAAAAATGAACGGTGGAAGAGATCATGAATAAATATTTGCGCTATGTAGAAAAACATTACTCGGAGAGCAGCTCTATCGTTTTTGATGGGTATCCCGAAATTGACAAATCAGATACTATGATAACAGTACCAGCAGCTAATTCCACTAAAAGAGGAGAACGTAATCGCAGAAATAAAACCTTAGACAAAATGTTCCAGAGTTCAACTATCGAAACCACGCAAAAATACCATTTTTGCAAGAAAGATTTTTATTTAACGGGAAAAACAAGGCCAAAATAATGAAAACGTTAATGAAAAGATTACAGTCACAAGGATTTGCCTGTAAACAAGCAGAAGAAGATGCTCATGCTGACATAATTAAGACATCGATAGAAATTGCCAGAGACAGGTACTTATAAAACTGTCATATTTGTGGGTCAAGATATTGATCTTCTGGTCCTTTTGAATCAATTGAATTCGGATATTTATGACATTTATTTCTCAGGCCAGGTTCCTGAAATTTAAAAGATATGTTTTCACGTCCAATAGTTTCAGATATGAGACCTTCAAAAATATTGTTGCATTTCTGCATTGTTTTTCTGGTTGCGATACAACATCTGGATTTGCCGGAAAAGAAAACCATGGTAAATTCATTAGTAGACAATAGGTTTGTTTTGGTTTCTTTCATTACCGATTCTGAACCAGTTCTGAACAGTCAATCAAGTAAATTTGGTCAATATTTTTCATAAAAAAAATGCAAACAAAAAAGTTACCAAAAATGGATTGCAATTAATCAAAATATTACACTAAATCAATTAAGATTTCAAAAATATCAATTGACAAGAATTAAATCATCTTTCATATTGGCAAATCTCCCACCATCAGAAAGCGCAGCAGAACAACTAAGTTACAGGGCATATTATCAGCTACAAACAATGTTGGCTAACGAACTGACAGCAACAGATTGGTGCTGGAAGCAACATCAACGCGGCATTACGCCCAAATTGACAGATAAAGATTTAATTCCGAAAACTTTGCTCAAAACTATTTGCTGCAGCTGTGAAACTGGATGTAACAGTGTCATGGTACTGAAAAATGAGCCAATGTTGAAGAAAAACCTACGAGGAAGTTAATGATTCAGATAAAACTGTAGATGAAGAACCAATGCAGACTGGAAAAAATATTGGAGGCGAAGACATGATGGTCTTGAAGATTTCGAAGATCTACTAGAATCGGGAACATTTGTCAAATCTAACGATGGAGAAATGCCATCAAAGATGTAAAATGTAATGTTATGTGATGTAATTGGAATGCAAGATGAAGTATTTATATAAAATCTCCTTCAAATCCTATCTTTGGTACTTGGGAACTTAACTATTTTCGCATGTTTTCTGCAGTCTCTATTTTTCATGAATTTTTAGTTCTTTAGTTTATCAATGTAACATGGAAACTTACATTTTTTGAGTGATTGAAGTGTAAATTTTAAAAAACATTTCAAACTTTTACATAATGATTAAAATAAAAGTTATCGAATTCGAGCTTTTTGTTTTTTTGCATTTTCTGAGAAAATTTGCCATAGTAATGTGTATTTTTTTCATACCATCAGAAAGTAGAGATTTCAACGAACAAAAAGCACACCAATGTTTTTCATATCGCAGAAATTTTGACGGGTGAATTTTTGATTGAAAATTAGGGTGCTTTTCGATATTAAATCAAAATAGGGGGTAGCAATGAAGCTAATTACAGTGTGTTTTGGACATGAAGAGGTAAGTTTTCACTAAATTTTGTGAAAAATATTTTTTTTGTGGGAGACAAAAAAAAACAAAAAGTTGGTGTTTTGGATTTTTCGAATACATTTTGACGTTATGTGAAAAAAGTGTAAATACAAAAGATGTGAATCTTTTTATTACCTACATCTTTGCCAGTTATTTTTTTTTCATAGGACTCGTAGTTTTGCCTGAAATCGTGACAAACCCTTTTCCACCCTTAAAATCTCCCCTCCTGCCCCCTTCCCGACCCCAAATCGTCCGTAAATAATTTTTCCTTCTATTGTTGTTATATTTTCTCACTTTTCCAATGGGTATCATCCTGTACTGATTTTCTTTTACTTTCTAAAATTTTCAAGGGCTTCGGCATTGGCCTACAAACCTACTTACAGAATTAGCTATATTTTCACTAGTCCGGTACCTAAAGTGAAGTACCTCCATTCTAATTATTATAATCCATTATTAATTTTAAATCACATACAATTTGCCTTAATTCACCAGTTAGGTACGTATTACTTGTTTTCCAAATATTTTAATTGCCTAATTATACTAATTACTTGTTTGGAAATAGATGACTTGTTGATTATTTCAACAAACTGTTGTTAGGCACCGGTCCACCATCGTTAGTCATATTTTATTGTGTTTACTTATTTCTAGGCTTTATTTATTATACAGTGCGGCTTTTAATAGTCCGCTCCCCTGTTAACTTTTGAACGGTTCGACGTAGAAATATATAAAAAAAAACCGTTTCGAGCGTTTCACCAATACTACTGTTTGAAATAAAAAATGCGTGGTGATGGCTCAACAAGGGGGGTGGGCGGTGAGACACATCAACTCAAAATTTTTAAATGGGATGGGGGGTCAAGTGGCACATCGTTGAAAAGGGAATTCCATTCTCTTTACAACCTACATTTTTTTGAATTTTGTTAATAGTTTTTTTGCAATTCAAATTCGAAATTTGAACGGTTTGATTTGGAACAATGGAACTGAACATTTTTTGAAAGGTATTACCGATACTACTTTTTGAGAGAAGAAACATTGCAATTACTCGACAGATGGCCAATTTCAAAAATATTTAGATGGTTATAAAGAGAATTGAATTATATTTTCAACGATGTAACCCCCCATGCCATTTAGAATTTTTGAGTTGATGTGCCCCCTGTCGAGCAATCACCATATGTTTTATTTCAAAAAGTAGTATCGGTGAAACACTCGAAACGTTTTATTAATGTTTCTACGTCGAACCGTTCAAAAGTTAACATGAGGGGGCTATTAAAAGCCGCACTGTATAGACATTTAACTTTCTGTTGTTCACTTGCCTGTTTAATTTTCTGATTTTTCGTCTTCTCATGGCAGTCCATACTTCGAATTTAAATAAAAAAAATTGCTGACTTTTATGAATTTTTACAATTTTTTTTAATCCCCTCATGGGAGGTCATCACCCTTTTTGGGCATATTATTTAGTATGAATTGTATACGTTCTACACTAAGGCAATCACGGGGGGGTCAATATCTTCTATTATACCCCATTAGGCACGCGACTGAACTTGCCCTTACAAACATATAATATTTACATACCTAAATGCTAAATATGACTGTTACGGAAACAGAAATATATATAACAAAAAGTGTCGGATATTTTGAAAAGTAGCTTCTAAAAAACCCCTTCCAGAATATGGTGGTATCTACCTAAGTTTTTCTGACTCTTCCATATGTACTTCACTCGAGTCTGTTGGCTAGAAGAATCAGAACTGAAATGTTTACGGGACTGTATTATTGGGTTGCCCTAATGGCTCTATAATGTCTGATTTGAAATACTCTCATTCCTATTTTTTAGTTTCTTAAATATCTTCAATCAGATTGAAAGAACTCAATCAATATATATCTAGTTCCTGAATTGTAGATAGTGACTCATCGTACATTTTCAGGTTTTTACGGGATTTGAAAGTGCGGAGAGGATGCATGAAAGTGGCAAAGTAAAACTTGATTGTTCTATTTTTTTACCTGCTTTATATGAATTATGAACCATGCAACCTATGAGTCACTATCTATAATTTAGGAACTAGGCTATAGTTTCGTACAAAACGATTCAAAATGCAAAATTCAATTAAACAGATTAGATTATTTATTTAACCATTGTATTGTAATTTATTGTGTATATCAAAGTGCTTAGAAAAATTGCTCCTGCTATTATGTATTTTATTATTATTTATTATATTGAAGTGAGCAACGTTCTCTTATTATTGTTATTGTTAAATATCAACGATTTTCCTACCTTTTTCCATTCAGTGATTGAAAGTCTGATATTAAATGGTTTAACGATCCTTTGGCTGTCGATTGAGTTTGCTGCCGATTTGGCTCATTTATAATATCGTTTATATGACAACTGTTCCAGAATTAGAATGTTCTAAATATGTTTTTCCACGACCACATGGAAATATGCCCATTTTATGCGCTTTACCGATCAAGTAAAGGAAGTAGGCCGATTGTTATACACTTTTTCATTTCTACATCGCAAACTGTACTGTAATGATAATTTCAGTACAGCATATTTCATTTCCCATTACTTTCACGAACTACTAGACTGTCATTTTTTTGATCATAAATAATATAAAATCGAACCAAGTTTGTTAACGTTCTAATAATTTGACATTTCACATCAGTATTTACAAAATTTGTTTAAAAAAGTAAGTAATTGAAAATTAGTAGTAATAGTGAGGATTATTTGACATTGACTCCGCTAATTTCAATATAAAGATTGAGGACAATCGAATTCTATATTTTCAAATAGGTTGGCAGGAAGTTCTATAGCAGTTAATCTCATCATATTATCATGTGGGTTCGTAGCCGCGATTGATGTCAGGATTTAGATAGTGCCGTGAGGGTTCGAATACCATATAAACCATTTTTTTTATTTATTAGTGTTATATTTTTATTATAATTTTCAATATTTGTATCTTCAATTTTTTTTTTAGATTGTATGTATTATGGGATTCATGACGGCAGGAAAGTTTATGATAAAAAGTGTTATTGAAAATATTACAGATTTGTTTATGATTCAGATGGTCGTAGAAAAAGTATAGTGTACAATTTGCATGAAATGACCCATTTTCCAATTTTCCACTCGTAGGTATATGAACTATTGTAGTACGACCGTAGCGAGTACTACAAATACGTTCGTACTACAAAATTTCATATACCTACTCGTAGGAAATGTACAATCGGCAATGCAAAAAAATTAAAGTTAGATATACCGATTTTTATTTGTTAATATGAATTGGATGTTCATAATAACTATTTGTTTATTGAGAGCGCAAAGTAATACTTAGCCGCTTAAAAAAAATGTTGAGCGACAAAGTTTTTGGGCTCGAATTGCAAGATTTTTTCTACAACCGCAGATTTTACAAATATATTTGATGAAAATTGATGATTATTGATAACCTCAAATTTGTCAGTTCAGATTTTAAAACGTGCGAGATTAAAAAATAGATTTCTACCACCTTTAGTAGTACAAAATTGTTAAATAATAAAAGAAGAATAACCACCAACCAATTTGTGAACTGTTATTTCGTAACTAAAGTTGGTAGTTTTGTATTTTATTCAACGCGATAATTTGGACATCATTCTAATTTATAGATAATGTGAATTATCTACTAAATATACATTTCTACCATCTTTAGTAGGTATAATGAAATGTTCGGAAAACGCTCTCTCCTCGGAAATATGGCGGCTTCAAGATGACGAACAACGAATTTTGTGATTATGGTCCGATTCGATTCTGCATTGGTATATGGGGGTTTTTCGGGTTGGAGATCAGGAATTTGTTGTCAAAATTGATAAATTCGATATGACGGCTCCAATTTGGCGGACGAGTTTTGTGATTATGGTCCAATTCGATTCTGAATTGATTTATGAGGGTTTCCCGGGTGGGAGATTAGGAATCTGTTGTCAAAATTCATATATTCGATATGGCGGCTCCAATATGGCGGACGAGCTTTGTGGTTATGGTACGATTTGATTCTCAATTGGTATGTGGGGGTAGTCGGGGTTGGAATTCATTATGGCGGCTCCAAGATGGTGGACGAGTTTTGTGATTACGGTCCGATTCGATTCTGAATTGTTATATGGGGGTTTTCCGGGTGGGAGATATGGAATGTGTTCGATTGGCGGCTCCAATATGGCGGACGAGTTTTGTGATTATGGTCCGATTCGATTCTAAATTTACGCTTTCTTTTTGAAGCACAAACATGGTACTTTTTGCTCGGTTGTAGAAAAAATGCAATTCAATTCATCTGCGGCTGAATACCATTCTCCTTATAATTTTTTTTTTCAGGAAGGTACAGCTTGTCAAATCTATAAAGGAATATCGATAAACGTATGAGCTGCGCCAATTAGAGTGAGAAATAATTCGGACGATAAAGAGGGTAGTATAAATTGTACACTCAGTTAGAATGTATATTGAGCTCTTTTGCTACCACGTATCGATAGCCGATTTCATATCCCTTTATGTATTTGCCAAGCTGTATGTTGTTTTAGCTATGGCCTGGACTTTCATGTTCTGTTCGCGACTCATGAATTCGCACATTCATGAATAATAATCGATTATTTGCTGTTTGGACAAAATCGAAGTGGTGTTTAGTGTGGGAAGCTTCCCCTTTATGATCCGTCAGTGGTCATAGATAGAGTTTTTTCTACTCATGTATATAAAAATGATCATTTTTCAACCGGATACCCTACATCAAAGTGATAGTGACCAAACTGTTAGTTTTTCACTATAAACATGTTTTTTCATCTCTTGTTGAAAAATATACTATATTTCATTTCTACAAAGTTGTTTTCATTGTCTAAGAATTAAGACAATTGTTAGTCTTTGATAAAGAAATATATCAATTTCGATTTTTCTCTTTGAAAAGTCGATCGAAATATGAATTCAATCATCTTGTCAAGTGGTTCGCTATTTCAATTTATTCAAGTAACATTAGTATTATCGATACCATGTGTGAGGCTTTTTTCTCTCATCTGTGCTAATGTGTAGACGGGAGGGAGTATCGCCATTATAGTTTATAATTATTAATTCAATACAATTAATTTCAACTCGCATTGAATTAATGAAGCTTTGTCTACAACTTTTTATAACTTCGGTCAATCCAGTATATTTTGAATTTGACTTTGTTCTCAATTAGCTATGTATATAGGTTTTTATATTTTTACAAAATTATAATCAAGATTGCTTTTCCTGAAATGAATTTTATGGTAGGTAGGTATACCAAAAGTATGAGAATCAAAGAGGAGTTTTAAATCAAATGTGAAAATAATAACATTACAAGAAAAATAATAATGAAGGGGAATGTGGTATTTAGAAATCGGACAGCTCAAGTTCACTCAGAATATATATATATATATATATATATATATATATATATATATATATATAATTATTGTGGAAAAAATATAAATACAAGTCGATCACAATAATCTTAATAAGAAGAGAAGAATTGAAAGGAAACGGTATTCATAAGTCAAATAACTTTGGTTTATTGAGATATATTCTTTGATTTTACATTTATATTTTTTGAGGACAGATTTCGTGATGAAGAGGTAGTAGATCAGAATTAGAAGTAAAATTAATTTGGACGTTTATTTGGATGTGAATCTTTTAAAAAACGCTGAATCCAGCTTCCGGTCAAACGTGTTTTTAGTAATTATGGATTTTTCGGGTAACAAAGGAAGTCATTGTTGAATATATAATATAATCTGCATGTATTGAAGTCTTAATGATGAAACTTTCTCAATGATCCATCGATCTCAGCGTCAATTTTTCTTCAACCTGTCACATATAATAACATTATTGTTCTTATGGCCAACTTCAAAAATAACTGTGCTTCCGGCCCTGATTACAGGCAATTTGGCTTTAGAAACAATTCAAATACTGATAAAGCAGTTTTAGATTTCATTTAAAAAACTATCTGGCCAAGGCATTCGATACTCTATCACATCATTTATTGCTAAAACATTCTTTTCCCGTTTTTTCTTTCGTTTTTTTTTCCGGGGGTATTTTTGCCGTTTACCATTTAGTTTATGTACATATAAGGAACCGTATTGGTCCTAGTACTGTCACTTGCGGTACTCCAGTAGTAGGTAATGTTGTGCCTCATCAATTTATATCATTTGTGTTTTTTGTGACAAGTAACTAAAAGTTTGAGTGTTCCGACACGAATCTCATTATTGTATAGTTTATCTAGACGTTTGGTATGAGAAACCGTGTCGAAGACATCAGGATTTAGAAAAACAGCCATACATTCTTTCGATTGATCATTCATCGAATGAACTGACATTGTCCAAAACCGCGTTTTGTGTAGTTTACTGTCTATGAGTTATAACCCTATGTCTATAAAAAAAATCATCATTCTGCTTTTTACGCATTTTTCAAATATCTTTGCAAAATTGCCTATAACAGAAATGGGTCTATAATTCATTGGTATTCTTATGATCTTCTCCTTTGTGTCCATGTGTGACTATTGCTTCTTTCTATTGTTTGGGCACTTTTCCGCTTGTGACTGTTAAGAATATACAGTGAGAACGTAAAAAGTTCTTCCCCCCTCTTTAACTTTTGAACGAAACAAGCTATCGAGGTCGGATAAAATACAGGTAAAAAGGTACCACAATCATTTTATGCCAAAAAGTTGTACCCAAGGAGGGGAACCGCTGGGGAATTTTGGTGTTCATGCCTTGGACATAAGTGGTATTAGTTGGGTTGTTGAATATTTTTTTATCTGATTTTTCTCACCATGTATATTATTAATATTCAATCATAGTTGATGTACGTAAAGCAAAAGTTGTTGTATTGTTTTGACATTAAAAGAAAAGTTGTTTACTGTCGAATTCAATCTTCAAATAAGAATATTTCTGGTAAATTCAATTGGTCAGATCGTTCCTGATGGCTTATAAAGGTTTTCATTTCATTGTTGGAGAAAAAAAAATGCATTTATTCGTTATCTTTGGATCAGTTTTTTCTTCATTTGGCCCACGTAGAATATGTTGCAATCTGAACATCGTATGCTGTACACTCCGTTTCGGTTTTTTCTTGTTCGAGGGTTTGAAGATTTTTGTTACTTCTCTGGTTTGGTGAGCTATATATTCATGATCCATATGCAGCAGGTCGAATCGATTTCGTTTTCTTGTGGCCTCGTTTATTGATGTAAAAACAAGATACTGCCGAAGATGTCTTAATGTCGATCTCCCAGAGCTACCTCCTCGTTCTACAGATATTTCCCTATTTCCACCCGTTATCTAATGAAGTGTCACTTCTCTTGATTTGTCTGTTTTATATGCACTGCTCCGTACCTGTTGAGTGTGCCAAGGAGTTCATCTTATACTTTCATTATGGGCCGCGGTGGCGCGATGGTAAGAGCACTCACTTTTCTGTTAAATTATCCGTGAACCGTGGGTTCCCAGCGCAGTCACCGGTCTCGTTCATGGCATCACACGTTAAAAGGTAAGGGCTACGTCTTCCCTAGCTCGCTCAAGTCTCTCAAAGATTTCTGAGGTTTGCCGTACGGGTGCAGCTGGTTGACAGAAGTAACAATTTCGAAACAAAAACAGTAATGAAAGCCAAAAGAGTTAATGATCTCAGGAACTCAGCCTGAAATAAATTGATATGTCTATTCTTTTGTGTAAATACCCAACCTGATAAATCAATCATTAAATACTTTATTGTCTGAAGAAGCAGTTCTTGTTGAAAACGCATGAATACCTATGAAAACTTTTAATAAGTTTATAAACTATATAAATATAATAAAGACAAAAAAGGTTCATATGTATAAATAAAAGCAACTTCAAAACAAAAAAAGAACATAAAGAACAGACTGAGCGCAATAAGAATGGTTGAAAAGTTAATTTTTTTTACTTACCACGAATTATTAAAAAGTATGATCATTAAAATATTCCTCCAAGCTATAATAACTATACATATATCAGAAAGCAGTGCCTCAACTTCGTTCCTAAAAATAACTCCAGATACTACTTCCTGATATTTTCTACTAAGTGGTTGAACATTTTACAACTATTATAAATAAAATAATCTTTCACAAGGTCGTAGCGGTTATTTTAGTAGATTGTGTTGTCGGGTAGGGTAAGTGTTTGACCTGGTAAATCTTGATTTATGTTTCTAATATAATTTTAGACAAAACCGTAAGTATTTTATATTGTTTAAAGTGTGGTCTGCAGGCATTTCGAAAGGATCAGGCAGCGGATCTTGGGAAAATTGTCACCGTATAATTTTTCTGAATTTTTGGTATGTTGTGGAATATGCTCTCCTGAACAAATGTATCCACAAACCCAACTCAATCCTATGGTTAGTTTTGGAGATACAGAGTGTCGAAGTTGGAAAGTGTCCATTTCTTTAAAGTGATATTGCTCTTAGAAAAACATCTTAAATGCAAATGGTTTGCGCGACAAATATTACCTGCCACTAATACAATAATTTTAAACTGATTTTTGATAAAAATAATATTAGATACAGGGTGAGTCAAGCATTATTCAAAATGAAGTTTTTAATTAACCCTGTACAATAAAGATGTGACCAAACCAAGTAACACACTAATATGGCTCATCGTTTGAATATGTTAAACTTGACAAATTCAACATTTTGTACAGGCTGAGTGAAAAAGTTATAGTTTTTTTGTTGACATTTTTATTCTATATTTTGAGCTTTAGCGATACTAGACTGCGAACCATTTGATATACTTCTGGGGCCCGATTCTCAAATGTCGACTACCCTATGTCGCATGCGACAAAATATCTCTATCTCTTTTTAATGCTTGGTCGAGAAAAGTGATAGAAATATTTTGTCACATGCGACATAGGGTATTCGACATTTGAGAATAGGATCCCTGCTGGTCCGAAATTGACATACAGAATGACACAAACGCTAGGTGATGACAAAAATTGCAAAAAAGCGATTGTTTTAAAATTCACACTGTAATTAAAAATGTCCTTGGTTAAATTTTCCAAATTTTTGTTATTACCCTTAGTTTGAGTACACTATTATAATGTCAAACACTTAGGCTTTGCTATGATCGGTTTTTGGAATAGACAGGGTAATATAATAAGAGGGACGACCGGCTATGTATACGTTATTACAAAAGTTATCAAAAGAGTTGTATACAATGAAAATATTATACAGAGAGCTTTAGAAATCAGCATTTTCTGATCACTCTGTATAACATTTAGCTGTGCATATAATTTTAATTTAAATTAGTTGTTACGCCAAAACTGTTATAACAAGCAGAAGGACTTGCGTGTTCCTATTATAATTTTCATAATCTTAGGAAGTGGTGCGCTGCTAAATGTCATACAGAGTGATCAGAAAATGCTGATTTCTAAAGCTTTGTGTATAACATTTTCATTGTATACACTTGGACGAGCCAAGTGTTTTTGAAGCCGCTTGACACTCCGATTTTTTTTGTTCATTTTGCGTGAGGTTGGTTTTCCCCAATCCCTCTGAACACAAGTCAATGGCGTGAATTTCCGCCTGGAATACGGTCGCATAGCACACTATGCAGGTTCAAATCTCTGTCCTAGGTCCACAACTGTATACACTCGCCTCAGCTTCTGAGGGTATTTTCGAACCATCTGAGAACCCATTCGTCTATCTGGAATTAGGACGATATGAGGTCATGATTGACTGTTGGAGGCATTATATCGGAGGTCATTTCGATGGTGACTTTCGATGTCAGCCAGCAGTCTGCTGCGTCCTATATAAGCCTGTTGTATGCAGCTAGCAACATGCACAATTCTAAATGTTGTCCATCTAGATTTTCTCTCTAGAAGAACATGGAGATGAGGTAAACCTAGAAGGATTTCCATAGCTGCTGACGGTGAGGTGCTGATAGTTCCAGTGATCGCCAGTCAGACCTGTCACGATTACTAGAGAGCTTTGCTTGGGCCGTCCGCTGTGAAGATTTCGGCCACCAAGCAATCGCTTCATATATATATCCAGTGAGTTTGGTTGGGCTTGTTCCATGTGATTATCATTATTATTATTTTTATCCGTTTGGATTATACTAGTCGGGCCCTGTCTCCAACACATCTGGAGGGCGCGCTGGTGCCATTTACCCAGATAGCCACTCCCCACGTTCGTGGGGTGAGCAATTACTGGGTCTCAGAATCATGTGCCCTGAGCAGACGAAGTGAACCAAGGATGATAGCCTTCTGCATTCGTCCGAAAACTCCATGACGAAAATCGTCTTACTCTGATGGTCGAGGAGGACTTCATCAGGCTCATTTGCTTGTATTTGCCTGAGGGCGAGGAATGAGTACTTCCAATAGATTCGGCACCTCTCATTCTCCACAACGGACTCAATATTCCCCATAAGGCATAAGGCAACACCGGTGTCTCGTCTATACCGTACAAGTGTCGTAGATGATAGTACAACACTCGTAGAGCCGCGTTATGTCTGTGGACATAGGCTGAGACCGCATAAGCTTGACACGCGGACAGCAAATGCATTATGGTCTCAGGAGCCACACGACACGCTCAGCATCTTGGCAGGCCATTATGAATCTCTCGGTCTCCGACTTCATTTCACTTGACTTGAGGAAAGCGAAGGTCATATTTTTGGATAAGCCAAGGTCTTCGATTTCTTGAAGAAGACCCCATGCATCCTGTCACACTCCTGTCTCCGCAGCTTTAATGTGAGCCTTTTGCTGAACAGGTTCCAACTCGGTGACAGAGTTTGGATTAACCCGTTAAAGTCGAAAATGACATCAAGTTCATCGGCTGCACGGGCTGCTGCCTTGAAAAGAAATGCTCTGATCCCTGCTTTTTCCTGGTCACAGACCAAGCAGAGAAGAGGATCTGAACTCCTGATAACTTCACAGGCTCCATCCAGTACCATTCTATTATGTAGACACTCCAAACTCAAAAGTCCACTGCCTCCCTGCTGTTTGGAAAGTACAACCGTAGAACGGACGATTTAGGATGCAAGCTTCCATGAAGATGCATCATATTACGAGTTTTCAAGTCGAGTTGTCGCAGCTCCTCTTGAGTCAATTTCACCACTCCAAAGGAGTAGAGTAAGATCGGAACGGCAAGCATATTAGCTGCAGCAACTTTGTTCTTCCCAGACACTTCTGATAACCAGATCTGTCGGAGTTTGTGCTGATACTTGCCGCAGAGAGAGTTTTTAACAGTGGGTACCTCTTGGGAGCGGCGCTCTTCCACCCCTAGGTAACTGTACGCCTCTCCGGCATAATAATAATAATTATTGTTATTATTATGATTGACGCAGTCATATGCCTTGGACAAAGACAAAACGCTGGTGCCTCCCCACTGTTAATTTTCCTATAAAACTCTACATTAGAATGAGGAAATTGCATCATTAGTGCTTTTAGTATTTTGAAATCCAAGCTGTTGAAGAGAGACATTGTTGGTGCATAAAAAGTTTTTTAACTTATTTTTAACTAGTTTTACTTAAATTTTGACTAGAGTTGGAATGAGAGAGATATGTCTAAAATTTGATTGGCCTCCAGATCCTTGGTCTGGTTGTCAGTGGTACGCTAGACTTGATTCATCATTCCAAATTTTCTGAGCAATAGTCTATACATGCTCTGATGAAGCGTTGACGATATGATTAGATGTGGGCCTGGAGATTTGAAGAGTCGATTCTCCACTTTAGTCTTGTGTCGGTTACTACCTTCCTAACGGCTGTTACATTGATCCTCGGGTGGGATTCTGTGTACCAGAGAATTCTATTGTCGATAGAAAAAGTGAGATGACATTATGGTTGAATTCATAGGAATTCATGAGAAAGAGACAAAACTGTCGACAATCGAATTCTATGGTACACAGAATCCCACCACTGGATTATCGTTTTCTAGACATCCCTTATCCCCCGTTCAGGCAGTCCACTTATTTCAATCATCCTGTTGGAAACGGGAGAGAAATGTACTTTTCCCATTGATCATTTGGTTATAAGTGTGAGAAGAAGAGAAACATAGAAATGTTGATAAACTTCAGTTTTATGAACCAAGTAGCATATAAATGTTGATAATAATACTCGCTCATGAACACTCGTAGAGTGTACCCAAAGGACGGCTATTATGATTATTTTCTGTGGCGCTTCGGGGCGACTTACTGATTTTTGGTGTCCACTTTTCAGCTGTAGGAAGACCCGGAAAACCTACAGCACCACCTTATTATTACCATCAAATATTGTCCCTTCAGAAACATATGTAGAAATTTTCTATACGTCATGAGATTATACAAATATTCTTCCACTTATCTGTAAAATTCCGTTGAAAACGAACCAGTTTTATACTACTTCTATGTAATGTGTTAACAAAGGTGACAGATATTCCGGAAATATTGTCACTATTTAAAAGTTCACCGGTTGAAGTTCTGACCACTTCGAGTACAATTTACATGTGGTGTAATTTATGTTTGAAAAAGCACTGTTCTATCGATTTAGAGTTTATCGCTTTGGTATTGTTTTAAAGATAAAAATGGAAACTGTGAGTCAACCTTGGGAGATATTATATGCCATCGTGGACTTAACTGGGAATTATGATTCTTCAGCACATTATTTCGATGCATCTCAAGGTTTAGCCAGCGTACGTAAGCCAAGTAATATCCTGAAAATCGATTGTTTACAACTTGACTTGATTACAAAACATTGAATTTATCCACTATATAAAAACCTAATTAAAATGTGTTGTACATACTTCCGTAAAAAAATCTCTAAATGACAGTGAAACCCGACTCAAAATCCGTTACGTGGAGAAGAAATAAGTGGAAAAACAGAAATTATGAGGACGCTGATATACAGGGTGTTTCCGAAATTGGGGCAATTAGATTACGGTGTTTTTTCCATATTAAATCAAAATAAGGGGAAACAATAAATATTTTGAATCCAAAAAATTACAGTATATTTGGGACATGAAAAGGTAAATTTTCACCAAATTTCGTGAAAAATAACAAAAATTGTGGGAGAAAAAAATAAAAAACCGAAAACTGTCGGTTTATTTGGATTTTTCGCATAAATTTTGAGGTTATGTGAAAAAAAGTTGTGAATCTTTGCATTACTTACATCTTTGCTATTCAACATTTTTTGGTAGGACTCGTAGTTTTGTCTGAAATCGTGAAAACCCGTTTTCCACCCTTAAAATCTCCCCCATGTTCCCTTCGCGACGTCAAATCGTCCGTAAATTATTTTTCCTTTTATTGTTGTTATATTTTCTCACTTTTCCAATGGGTACCATACTGTTCTAATTTCCTTTTACTTTCTACCATTTTCAAATTGGCATTGGCCTAAAAAGTTGCATGGCTTTTACTTTATAAATAAAAAAACCCATGAAAATGTTCATCCTCTATTTCACCCCTAGAAGTATTGTGTCATTTCTGAAAACTCTGAAATACGTTTTGATTTAATTTCAATCAAGTAGGTAAAATAAAATTTTCATGACTCTAGCTTTAAAAATAACAAAAATCCCTTACAAATTTTTATTCCCCATGTAACCCCTTCGAACGTGGAATTTCTAAAAACGCTGAATTTGTATTATTTATGTTTGGTTGGTTGGTCGGTCGGTCGGTCGGTCGGTCGGTCGGTCGGTCGGTTGGTCGGTCGGTCGGTCGGTCGGTTGGTTGGTTAGGCTGACGAGCCAGATGCAGGGTTTACTCGTGAGGGTGTCCCTTAACAGTAAGACCTGCTAGGGTCTATTGTATTATTCTCTCGTTAGTGTTTACTAGTTAATAAATAGGCGTGTGTTTTTTACCAGGTTCAGTAGTTCATTTACTAGGTGTTTGTCTGTCCGAATATTCTGTAGCACCTGTTGTGCAGCTCGTCTTATTCGAAGATGATGTGAGAGGCTGTTTCCTCATATAGTCACCACAAAGTTTGCACTCCACGGTTTCTCTGTTTATTTCCTTAGTGTGCAAGTATTTCCTGGGGTCACAATGTGCAGTTAGTGAGCTGGTAATTGTGTGTATCTTAGATCTGTTTAGGATAAGAATGTCACCCGTCAGTGTTTGGCTTAAGTGCCTCACCATGGCTGCGCTCATTTATTAGATTTCCGCATCGTGTTTTGCTAATACCAAACACTGGTTGTGGACCTGTGAATGTTAATTCAGATGCTCGTCTTACAAGTTGGTCTGCTTTTTTCATTACCTTCTATTTCCCTATGTGTAACCCCAAGTGAAACCTTGTTACCCACTGTCTCAGATTCATCTGTAAGCATGTCCTTATGGCATATGTCTCAGCTTGGAATACTGCGGTGTTATTGTCAAGTGGAAGTATAACGTTCCTTTTTGGCCTCACTCCATGTATTCCTCTGCCCCGGTTCCTACCTCTGTTTCGAGCCATCTGTGTACCAGATTATGTTTCCAGATGACAGTGATTCTACTCTCAGGTTACATTCGTACCACTTGAGCCGTGTTCTGTATGGTTTTTGATATGAGTATTGGAGTAGGATGTAGTCTGATATCATTTCCAGTTCGGTAATGTTGACTTCATGAGTGAATTTGGTGTGCCCAATTTGTGGTTGGGATTTCCAATTACTTGTTTGTATGAGTCTATATGCACTCATCATCGCCTCTCTATGACTGTGATGACTGTGATCCCCCAGGATTATTTTGCGTGTGAAGGGAATGAGTGTGGTTTTACTAGGTTTTGCCCTCAGTGCTTTTCTTTTGCACCATTCCTCTACGGTACTCAGTGCATTTTGCATTAGCTCAGAGGTTATTTTATTTGGGCACTATGTCGTCAGCATAACTTGGGTGTAGTATCCCTGATTGTTTAAAAATTCCAGCAGTACGTCTACCACCACGTCCCACAGTAGGGGTAATAAAATCCCGCCCTGTGGAGTTCCCCTGTCAATTTCCAGCTTCGTGGAGTTTTCTAATATTTTGGTCTGGGCCTTTCGATTTTCGAGCATTGAGAGTATCCACCTGCAAGTGGTTTCATCAACGCTTCTCCATGCTTTCGAAAGATGTATTGTCAAAGGCTCCTTCGTTATCTAGAAAAGTGCATAGTGCTATTTCGTTTTTCGCTAGACAGCTTTAACACCAAATGATGCAAAGCCGTCTCACACGTTTTTCCTGTTAGTTAGGCATGTTGGTTTATATGTGAATAAAGCCAGTCTATTAGAGCTGCCTCCCGTATGTCCATTTCTATCAGTTTTTCCGGTCCTTCCATGGAAAGGATGATTATATTATTGGTCTATAGACCTTGGTCTGGTCGTATGAATTTCGGGCAGGTTTCGGAATTAACACCACGTTCACAGATTTCCAGCTTTGTAGTAGCCAGCCAAATTCTAGGCTTAACTGTACAGTCTGCATAGTTCTGGTGCTAGATCTTCAATCCCTGCTGCAGTAGAACAGGAAATATTCCATCAGGACCAGGCGATTTATATAGGTTGAAAGAGTTTATTGCCCACATTACTTTCGGGTATGTTACGATCCGCTTTGCCACTTCCCAGTCAGCCCTGTTCGCCCTTAGTTGGAGGTTGACAGCGGTTTCATTGCTGGGATTTTTGACGAATGTGGATTCTGGAAAATGTGTGTTGAGCAGTAGCTCAATTGTTTTTTTCCCAGTATTTGTGTGACCTCCAGTAAATTTTTTGAGTCCCCACTGGGTTTATGGTGTTTTTGGAAAGTATACGATGGAGTCTTGCGCTTTGTGAGGTTTGTTCTAAGTCCTCACAGAACTTCCTCCATGCTTTCCTTTGCTCCCCTCTGATTGATGTTCAATAAAGAACCTAAAATATAAGTTTCACGTCTATAGCTTCAAAAATAACAGAAATCCCATTTCACCCCCATAAGGGACAATTTCCGGGATAAAAACTATCTTATGTCCTTTTCAGGGTCTCAAACTATCTCCATAACAAATTTCATCTAAATCGGTTCAAAGGTTTAACCGTTAAAAGGTAGCAGACAGACAGGCATACAGACTGATGGACAGACGGGACGGAAGGACGAACGAACGGACGAACGAACGGACAAATAGGCGACCAAACATACACACAGAGTTACTTTCACATTACTATATAAATAATAAAAAACAATTGATCAATGTTATATTTATTTCAATTGAAAAGTAAAGATAACAAAACTCCCAGACAAGTTTTAATCTCCTCTTTCACCCCTTAAGGATAAAATTACTAAAATCTGAATTATGAGTTTACTTATTTTATTCAAGTACCTGAAATGAAAGTTTCATGGCTCTTGCTTCAAAAATTAAAAAAATTCATACAAATATTCATCCCCCATTTCACTTACTTCTTTACGGGTGTCATTTCCAAAAACTCCCCCCTTCCCTCCCTTCAAGGATGGGATTTATAAAAACTCTGAAATTGTCATCATTTATGTTCAATGAAGCACCCAAAATTTAAGTTTCGTGTCTATAACTTCAAAAATAACAAAACTCCCTCACAAATTTTCATCCTCCTTTTCACCCCGTAAGGGAGAATTTCCGGGATGAAAACTATCTTACATATGTCCTTTCTGGGGTCTCAAACTATCCCCATACAAAATTGCATCTAAATCGGTTTAGCGGTTTAGGCGTGAAAAGTTAACAGACATACAGATAGACATAAGTTATTTTTGCTTTTATAATATTAGTATGGAGTATGGATTACTCAATTCAGCATTTTATAATTATTATTTCATTCAATATATAAGTTTTCCGGATAATAATTCCACCATTATCCAAGAAATTCCCCCTTCCCCAAATATATCCTGGATACGCCTCTGCAATGCTGTTTCCGAAAAATAAAGAGTGGAACCTTCCGCATCTATTACATATACACGAATACAGGCGCTACCCTGCCGGTTACATCACTTTCTTGTGTCTCTTTCTTTCGGGCTTATCATAATAGAAAAGAAAAAGCTAATCCAACCGGAAATCTGGCAACCTGGCTGCTTCACTAATTAATCTTGTTTTGGGTGGCTCTTCATCAGAATCTCAAATGGTACAGATGGATTTGTACGGAGTTTAAGTGGATTTACCAATGAAGAGTCGACTGGGACGAGAAATTGAGTTAAAACGGTAGCTAGCGGTATTGTTTTCGGATTGTGGACGCTGTGTTGCTCGTTCGCTCCTTGGTTGTGCTGAATTTGGACAAGTCGGTTACCTTGGTTCTCGAAAGGCGGACAGTCAATCAAGCTCAGTTTAAGATACGAGTAAAAAGGGAGCTATGTCGCGTCGCTTGGTTATAGTATAGGTCTTGCATCGAAGTGTAGCACGTTTCTACACTTATAATTTACACTCGATTTTGGTATTCTTTTTCCCGATAGAATTGGCACATTCCTTTGTGTTAAGAGGCACCATAACGAAAGTCAAATTTTATTATTGCGCCGCACATCTTGGGTGTGTGGTCACCTTTCCGTAAAAAAAACTACGTAGCTTGGAGCGCCAATAAGGTAGATAGCTCCTGATCGCAGGATAGGTTTTGCGTAAAAAGCAATACTTTTTTAAAGAATTTTTTTCTTCTAGTTTTAAAATTCCCGTAAAAATTTGGGAACTGACCTATTGTTTTCATTTTTCAAAAGAAATTTTTTTTCCTATAAAAAAATCACCTAGTTCCTGGATTCTTACAAACGAATTGAATCATTTGTACCAAAAAATTTTACGCAAGAAAATAAAACTGAACGCTCAAAACCGATCCACGTTTCATCAAGGTTACTGTTTGTTCTTAATTGCACTCGATTCAAAATGTGGTGTGAATAAAAAACACCACACTACACCTCGTAGAGTGTCGTTATGATGGATGACGGTTAGAACAAATTTTAGATTTTTTTTTGAAAAATTTTAATTTTGTGGATGCTATAATTCCAGCTCATCACATTTGAGACAATTCATATTTTGACTTAATTATATTTTTCGTTTTTTTTTTCAAATATTTCGGTGTGGTGGTTCGCTGATTCCGATGAATATTATGTCTGCGGTTCTTAGTCTCATGTCGACAGAAACCTTGTAGTGATCCTTATCGGGTTTGCAAAAAAGTGTATTTATAGTCTTGAAAGAGTAGTTTACAATCAGTACTTACTGGTTCTACGATCAGAAATACTTTGCCTTACAAGTTTGCCAGCCTTTTGGTTGACTTATGTTCTGGCACTCAGAAGTGGTTCGCAGTTTTTTGTTGTCTTATACTGGTGTCGACTAAAGTATTCTATTAAGCTCATAATGAGTTCCAATGAATAGTAGATAAGTAGGATGCGACTTGAATAAATTGGAATGGGAAAACTGAAATTGGGATTTTGTATAGATCAATATTTTTTCTATAGAAATTCTGGATTGTCTTCAATTTTTTGCACTTGACTAAACCATAAAAAATCTAACCTTCGTTCATTCATCCTGACTATTTTTTCTGCTTATCTGTTCTATTTACTATATTCGGTCTCCTACAGTTATTTCAGTATCAGAACTGATCTAGAAAACTACCCTTCCGTTCTCCTCTTACCGAAGTATACATCAATTCTGTTATATTATACTCCCAACGTGTTATTCGTGATGCTAGGAATCGCACGTTAAGAGGTAAGACCTTGTAAAATCCTTGGCTCGCACAAGTTTCGACTTTTGAGGGCTGCCGTTCGTAAGGGGACGACAGCTGGTAAACGGAAAAAACAATGTTAACAACAATTTTAACTCAATTTAGATGAAAAAAACATACACGTTCCGATTTTCTAATGACCGGTTCAATATTGCCTATACAATCTGAAAAATGATTACAGAAACGAATGGTGACCAAAGAAAGGAAGGATTTTTTTATAACTTGATTTCATGAAATGTAAATGAAAGTATCAGGAATAATCGTCAGGCGAATAGGATCCCCTAGATTTGAAAAACCTATATAATTTGTAACTGATATTTAAACTGGATTTGTGATGAATCGAAAAATTTGCTAATATTCATACCCCATCTTTTGCAAAAATACATGTCTTCGCACTGTGTCGTATTTTCTCAATATTGATGAAGTGATATAATAATAATTATAATAATACTCCCTCATAAACACTCGTAGAGTGTAACTAAAGGCATAGCCTGTGCGGGTAGAAGGAGGCTATTATTATTATTTGCCGTGGCGCTTCGGGGAGACTTATTGATTTTTGGTGGCGTATTCACTTTTCAGATGTAGGAAAACCCGGAAAACCTACAGCACCACCTCGGGGAGAATGTTCCCCTTTTCAACATGAATACCTCCCAAGAGGTTATTTTGAGCGATGGAAAATAGCAACTAAAGTTTGCCTTTCAGTCGCAGATGATTCCACAATAGATTTTATGAATTTCCTATTCATATTTTCGAACTAAAAAGAAATTATTATTTGACTTATGACAGCAAAACACACGTTTTGGCCTCTGCTTGAGAGTAAATCAGCCAATTGTATCCACTCAAAAAAGCGAGCACATTCCCTTATGAAAATTGTTGAAAAAATTAATAAAATTGTTATGTGGGTTTTTTATCAATAATAAGTAATAGGTATGAATGAATTTCACTCAAATGATTGAGATCTGTTCTTTTATTTAAGCAATTATTTGATTGAGAAATGAAAGCCATGTCCATATATAGGCTGGTATGGTCCAACCACTTCTTTCGAAATTTCGACAGCTTTCGATGTTTGCCTCGATCAGAATTACTTACAATTCAATAACAAATTTTATAAACAGAATTCAGGTTTACCAAAGGGATCCTCCCTTAGCCCGCTTTTAGCAAATATATTTATGAACAATTTGGAGACCGCAATAGTAAATTCGGACCTGGGCAAAAAATATAATAATTTTTGGTACAGATATGTTGATGATATTATCCCCTTTTTCAGAGGTACTACACGACAACTAAACCAGTTTTTGTCATTTATAAATAATATGACCACCGTATTCTTAACTAGACATTTTTTAATGTATGTATATTTATGTAGTAATTATGTTGGTATAAGAATGTGCGTGTATACGTGCGTGCTTTTATATTATATGTCTTACTCAGTGCCTTTTTTTCAAGATACAATGTTAAGACTTGCATCTCACACATGAATAAATAAATGACAAATGACACGGACATCAAAAGCTTTGTTTTCCTTCTCTTCATTTGTTTGTGTCTGAAATAATAGGTTTGATTCATTATATTTATTATGTCTTTTGTAAGTATGTTCGGTGAGAATTGATTATTTTTATTGTTATTACTACTTAATTATTACTTCTGGAAATAACATAACAACATTATTATGTCAGGATTTTCTTAAATACCTCGTAGATTATAAGTATATTTTATTTTTTAAACGCTAGTGTAAAATAGACATTGCAATGAGATGTTCAACCTCAATTTTTCTTCTATTATAGAACATTTTAGAACATTTCGAACTATGCTCGATTTTTTTAGAGCATTCTGAATCATTACAGATCATAGTAGATCGTTTTAGACCATTTTGGATTGTTACCAATCCTGAATATTCTCGATTATTTTATTTTATTTATTTTTGGATTTTATTCGGTAATTTTCTAAACCATTCTAGATAATTTCAGAACATTTCAACGTATTCTAGATTTCTCTTCATATTTGTAGTGTTTTAGATTATTCTGATAAATTATAGATCATTCTGCATCGTTTAACTTTCCTGTAGAGGCACAAAAACTTGCTGCTCCGGTCTCATAGTCCGAGTGGGGACGTAAAGAAATATTCTTTAAAAAACTGAAATGAATTTTGACAAAAGGTTTATAGGCCAATGCCGATGTCTTTGAAAATAGTGGAAAGGAAAAGAAAATTAGAACAGGATGGTACCCATTGAAAAAGTGTGAAAATATATCAAAAATAAAAGGAAAAATAATTTAGGGGCGATTTGAGGTCAGGAATGGGACAGAAGGTGAGACTTTAAGGGTGTAAAACGGTTTGTCACGATTTCAGGAAAAAATACGAGTCCTATCAAAAAAAAAAAAAGGAAATGGCAAAGATGTAGGTAATACAAAGATTTACAACTTTTGTATCTAAAACTTTTAAAAACGACTTTTTGGTTTTTTATTTTTCTCTCCCACAAAAAAAATATTTCTCACGGAATTTGGTGAAAATTTACCTCTTCATCTCCAAAATACACTGTAATTTTTTTATTCAAAATATTTATTGTTTCCCCTCATTTTAATTTAATATCGAAAAATAAAGCACCCTAATTTTCAATAGAAAATTCTCCCCTTAATATTTCTGCGATTTGAAACAAATTGGTGTGCTTTTTGTTCGTTGAAACCTCTACTTTGTGATGGTATGAAAAAAATATACATTACTCTGACAAACTTTCTCAGAAATCCGAAAAAACTCGAATTCGATAACTTTTTTTAATAATAATAACACTTTGAGACTTTTTTTATTCTCTTTTGATAAATAGACAAATTCAGCTGTTATCCGATGCTCTAACTCAATTTATTCATTTTTTTACTATTATTTATGAAAATACCCCAAAAATTGTTTTGGCTGAAGTGTATATTGTTTATGATATGATTTTCAAACTTTCTTCTTATTTTTTATTTCGAGTTGAAAGCTGTTTTTTTTTAATAATTAACGGAGTCTTGAAGCGTTATTATCGTCTTTTCAATAATTTATAAGATATTTCAACTGAAAATAAAAAAAATATTTACCTATATATCGAGGGAATTCTGTAAATAATAGTAAAAAATTTAATTAACAATTGAGTTAAAGCTTCGGCTAAAAGCTCAATGTGTTCATTAATTAATGAAGAATAAAAAAGACAGCGTGTACCTGTCGTATCTTCAGTAGTGTATGAGTTATTTTGATAACAATAAAGAAAAACAGAAATGAAGCTACCAGTCTAAATGTAAAAATCCCATATAAAATACACACGGGTTTTTTAGTATTTTTTTGTCTACAAAAAATATAGCTAAAAAATCCATTCGTTTAATACGAAAGCGTCTAAGGGCCACATAGTTTTTTTTTTCAATTTTTCCGACTTCAAACACGGAATTTCCGACTTTAAAGTAAAGTCGGAAATTCCGACTTTTCCGACGTGAAAGTCGAAATTTTGAAGTTCAACTCGATATTTCAGTTCTTTTGCTTCATAAAAGTCACACATTGTTAATCTTCTTCAATGTGATGAAAGTTATTTTTGTGTACTGAGTATCAACTCGTTGCCGACCGATGTTTTACCCTTTTTACTCTAAAACCGACGTAGGCTTATTATGGCAAATACCTGTCAAAAAATAACTACTTCCCTGGCTAATACAACGACGGGTATTGCATTATATCTAACATATACTTATGCAATTTTCCTCACTGCAGAGGAGAAAATTACAAGTAGTCCCTGCAACAAACTAACAGAATTTTGTTTGGATTCGTACAGGTACACCACCTGCAGATTAGTTTCTCTTATCAATGCAAGGGTAGGTCAGCTTTGAAGCCATCTGTTCCCTGTTCGAATCAACTCATCTTTCCGGCACACATCTGACAGAAAACAACTACTTCCCTATTTAATACCACGACGGACATTGAACTACATCTAACAGATATTTGTGCAATGCTTAATGTAATTAAACAGTAGATTATCCTTCATTTGGCTGGGGAAGACCACCTGCAGATGCGTTTCGAGGTTCTTACCTCTCATCAGTGATGTAGGTCGGACAACATAAGAGTCGTCCTGCTCCAGCCCAATGAATTAGTATCCACTGTAAAGCGAATATTTCCTCATAAATGAAGCAGCGACTTACAGTAAAGTCAGTCGCAGTGCCACCCGCGGGGAAGATTCAAAAAGCACTCCCCGGTAGCAGAGTCCAGGAAGTGAACAGAGTTCAAGAATTTTTTGCCGGAGAGTATCAAATAAATGATATAGTAAAATCGACAATGTCGAAGTTTCCTTCTTTCCAAATATTTCCACCATGTGGAAAATATGAGGCAAACATCTGACAGAAAACAACAACTTCTCTGGCTAATACCACGACGGACGTTGAACTACATCTGACAGATATTTGGGCAACGTTTTTCCAAGAAGACCCAATTGCAAATGCTTATTTCAATCAAACAGTAGATTATACTTCATTTGGCTGAAGAATACCACCTACCTCTCGTCAGTGTCAGGGTAGGTCGGACAGCATTAGAGTCGTCCTGCCCCAGCCCAATGAATTATAATTCATAATCCTCTGTAAAACTAATATTTTCTCACAAATGGAGCAGCGATTCACAGTGAAGTCAGTCACAGCGCCACCCGCGGGAAAAAAAAAACAAAAATTCACTTCTCTGTAGCAAAGACACCAGGACGTGAGCGAAGTTCAAGAATTTTTGCCGGAGAGTAAGTATCAAATAAATGAAATAGGTATTTGCCATAATAAGCCTACTTCGTAGGTGTATATGGGAGTAAAAAGGGGGAACCATCGGTCCGAAACGATTATCGTTAAATAGGATTGTTAATACTCAGTAAACTAAAATAGCACACTGAAGAACATTAACAATGTGTGACTTGCATGAAGCAAAAGAACTGAAATATCTAGTCAACGCTCCAAAATTCCGACATTGAAGTCGGAAAAACAAAATTCCGACTTCGAAACTTCGGAATTTTATTTTTCCGACTTTAAAGTCGGAATTTCCGTGTTTGAAGTCGGAAAAATTGAAAAAAAAAACTATTTGGCCCTTAGACGCTTTCGTAGTTTAATGAACAAATGTAAAGTAAATCATTTTATTTTCATAATATGAGAGAACGTGATTAATAATGATTTTCAAAAAATGGATTCTCTCTATTAATTTTTAGCAACAAAAAAACATTGTTAATTAGAAAGTTTTAGCATTACATTTTTTTTCAACGATTTGATTCTTACAAATCATTACTTTCATCAAGAATTAGATTCCCAAAGAATTTTTTTCAAAAATCTTATTTACAATGCATTTGTTTATGACAACTATTTAAACAATGGATGCTGAAAATTTTGTAAAGTTATTGTTATGTATAGCTTTTAGCAATAAAGAAACAAAATAATAAGGACTTGAAAAAATAACCCAGATTGCTTGATTTACGTTTTTCAATGTCTAATAAAAAAGTGAAAATTCAAAATTTATTTTTTTTTCAACTTTTTTCTATTGTGAAAATTTTAAGTTTTTCAGTTCAACAAAAAAACATTATTCATATGATTATTCAGGAGAGACACCGAGCCCTTGATAACTGCGAAATGACGATTTCACCATTAATGAACTGTGGAATTGTTCCTCGAGCTTCAATAATTTATCACTTCGACTTTACTTAAGACGTATTTGTCTTGGAATTATGGATTTGTAGGATTTTATCTTTTCCATATCATCTTCTTCAGGTTGTGTATCAGACAATTCGTATTTGATAGTTGGATCAAGGATTTAACCTTCCTTCTTTCACTGATTAATTGCAATGATATCAATCAACTTTTCGGGATGAACCATCAACTGCTACACAGGTGAAAATTAACTTGTAAACAAAAGTATAGTTGATTAAAAAATAATTTATACATTTTTTGTTGAAGGATTATTTTTTACTTATGTGTTTAGATAGTACCAAATTTTTTTTTTTATGTTCATATTAGGTAGATCGGATAAAATAATTTTTTTATCATACTTCTGGTTCGGTCGACGCGTGTGCCAAACTTTTACCTCTAATTTGAAATTATAAATATTGTTGGTACAATTCGTTTTTTATTTACTTAATTTTTTATAACTTCTGCAATTTTGGTCGGCTCCAATTTTTCGTAAATTTTTTTTTCTAGATCGTCTAGGTCAGATCATTGACAAAATGCTCTTATGAACCAGACTAAAGCTTAGTTTTCACAACGGCGGATAGCGCATGGCGGAATTTGATTTTAAATGACAGAACTGTCCGCAGTTCAAATACCGTGTTCTTAAGAAGGGTCCGTTTTAAGTTGAACCTAGTCATATTAATCAATTATAATTAAACCTAGTAATGTTAACCAATCGCATAACACCCCCTAAAAAAATAATCTGCAATCCGCCGTTGTGAAAACAAAGCTTATATAGTATCCGTCGTCCTTTCAGCCAAAAAACTGTCTCAACTCGACGAACAGTTTCATAGCCCATATATTGAAAGTGCGCTATCCGCCTTGCGGTAACGAAAGTAGAAGTGTGGACTGCGGGGCTAGAGACGGCTGCCACAGCATGATTCTAGTCGGTCTGAGCGCATGCGCGAAACATCTACCACTTGGTCGTGCTAGTTGTGCCATTTCGGAGTTTCGCCGCGCGGTAGTCGTAAGTGTAATGTTGTCGTTCTCGATGCATGTTACAATGAAAGAAAGTTCTGGTTCTGATTAGATGACAGAAACAACCCCTTGACTGCCATGTAAAGATGAGCGTGAACGATAGTGACAACAAAGAAGGTGGTGACGGCGAACCTGGTGAATCGAAAATGTACAAACGGGCAGTGGACACAAAGTTCTCTTCGCTGCTGCCCGTAGATGCGGAGAACTACATGTTGCGAGGAATCGGCCGGCCGGTTCCGCTGCCAACGCAGACTTCACCAGCTGAAGAAGTTGATGGAGAAATGGACCACCAAGGTACCGCCTCCGTGGGGCAGACGTCTGGCTGTAAGGTCCGCGACAGCGACATTTTTTGGGCTTGGGGCACTGCTCATGACGGTGTCGACTACTGCGCTCGCATCCTCTCGTTTCACTCATTACTGTGCTCTTGTGAGATGACATGTTGTTGTAAATGTGGTACTTTATGCTCCGTAGATTGTCACGCTTGCTTCCACAACTATTGCCTCCGATTTTTCCCCGGCTATCTCTGCCAGAAGGACAATGACGTGCTACCACCAGTTACCTTAGATTACGACAAGGTAAGTCATTTTCAAACATTTATTTTTACCTAAGGGCCGGAAATCAAAATCTATTCCATTCTCTTATAATGTATAAGTAATTTTCTCTATATTATTAGTGAATATTTGGTCTTGTATCGCACCTCTAGTTAATTGCATTGAAAACACTGTTCATTAAAAAAATCATATCAGGCGATGTGACCTCATTGCGACCCCTCGAACTCTTTAAATTTTTTCTCTTTGTTTCTACACTATTTATTAATTTGATACTTATGTGCTTCAAAACGCATCTAATTTAAAGGCAATCTAACCGATTATTTTCGAGAATCAAGATCTAAGTACCTATTTACCAAGCGCGAATATTTGTATTAGGTACCTACTCCGTTTTGAGCAATTGGTCAAATAATAATGAAAGGGTAGTTTTCCGATTGTCAGCCATCTTGGGAGATACAGAAGAAAACGTTCACGTACTTATATGTTAACAACTCATTTCCTAGGTTTTATTTAGTTACAAAAAATCCTAGAATAAATCGTGCGCTCCTGAACCAAACAAAATTAATGAATGTGTTTGACGGAAACACCCCCAACACACCCTTTCCTTTGTCTGGATTGGGGAAACAGAAACGTTACGTTTTGTACACCAGCTGATTGACATGGTAACTCTTGGTTTCAGCGAACTGAAACTGAAATTGAGATACCTACTTATTAAAGTTGTCGTTCATTTTATTAAGTTTCTACTTCATGTAAAAAAAAATCATAGAATTATGATATTTCTATGAAACTGAAACCGTTTTTGAATCGGTGATCCCGGATACCAGAAGTTTCCAACTCAGGCGGCATAGGTATGTAGGTATCATATCAATTGTTCAAAAAAAATTAATCATTTGCCTTTATTCTTTATATAAACAGAAGATACTAGAGTATCTGAGAGTTCATCTTTCCATGTTCAATAAGAAAAAAATTAAATAATTTATCTAATCATTATGAAGGAACATTCATACTTGGCAACTTTTGATAGCTATTAAAATACTTGTTAGATTGGAAACGAAAACCATCGGGCACATGCAATACATAACTATAAAGAGTGTAAAGAGTAGCTATCAATAAAAGAACTTAATTATCGGTTCACTTTATTTGCAGTGCAATAAAATTGTTAGTTGAGCTATTAATGCATAAAATTATTTTTATTATCATTATTACAATATTTTACGAAATTCTTGTATTGTCGTCGGTTCTGGAAATGTATGCCCAATTTTAGATTATTCGGAGGATTGGTAGATGGTGAAAGTTAAATTTGAAATTCTCATTATTATTTTTATTATTATCATGATTACATCAACATTGTGAAATTCTTGTAATGTTGTCTCTCTATGGTGTGTCAAACTTCAGATTATTCGAATGTTTGGAAATGAAAATAGAATTTGAAAATTCACATCATTATTATTATTAGTGAAATCGTGTTTTTTCAGTGAAGACAAGACGCCTATATGGATGAACTTAAAAAGCAAAACCTTATCTGAACAAAATTTGATCCAAATCGTTAAAGCCGTTTACGAGTTCCCAAAATTCAGATTATCATTATAATTATTAGTGAAATCATGTTTCTCTAAGAAAGACGCCTGTATAGATGAACTCAAAACGCAAAACTTCATCTTTATTCAAAATTTGATCCAAATCATTAAAGCCGTTTCCGAGATCCAAAAATTCACATTATTATTATTATATTTTTTTTCCTAAAAGGATATTCCAGTCAGGCCCTGTTTCCGGAGCTCCGACACATCCGGAGGGCGCGCTGGATCGTTTACCCAGATAACCACTCCCCACGTCCGTGGCGTAAGCGATTACTGGGTCCGAGAATCATGTGCCCTGAGCAGCCGCAGTGAACCAAGGATGACGGCCTTCTGCATTCTTCCGACTAAGATTTCTGCCATATTACGGCAAGCCGGTATGCTCATCATTCCACCAAGGACCTCTATAATCAGACCCACCATTTTAACAGAATGGTGTGGGTAGAGCCTGTGGAGTTCAAAGGGTAAGTCTCGATATTTAGTCCGTTTCTCCTCCTCTTTTCGGACGATGTTCGTTTCACCAGGAGCCGAAAACTCCATGACGAAAATCGTCTTACTCTGATGGTCTGGGAGGACTACATTAAGCTTATTGGCTTGTATTTGCCTGAGGGTGGGGAATGAGTAGTTCCAATATATTCGACACTTCTCATTCTCCACAACGGACACAATATCCCCCGGAGCATAAGGCAACACCGGTGTCTCGTCAATATCGTACGAGTGTCGTAGATGGTAGTACAACACTCGTAGAGCCGCGTTATGCCTGTGGATATAGACTGAGACCGCATATGCTGGACATGCTAAAAGCAAATGCATAAGGGTCTCAGGCGCCCCACAACACGCTCTGCATCTAGTGTCGGGGATCTCTATACCCATCACACGGCTACGGTAGACCGGGGTGTTGAAGACACCATCCTGGCAAGCCATTATGAATCCCTCGGTCTCCGACTTCAGCTCACTTGACCTGAGGAAAGCAAAGGTCAAGTTTTTGGATAAGCCAAGGTCTTCAATGTTCTTGAAGAAGACCCCATGCATTGGCTTATCCTTATGCAGCTTCAGGAGAACCTCAGTCCCCACAGCTTTGATGTGAGCTTTTTGCTGAACGGGTTCCAACTCAGTGACAGAGTTTGGGTTTGCCCGTTCAGTGTCGAATACGAAACCAAGTTCATCAGCTGCCCGGATTACTGCCTTGAAAAGAAATGCTCCAATCCCTGCTTTTTTATGATCGCGGACCATGCAGAGAAGGGGATCTGAACCTGATGACTTTACAGGCTCCATCCAGAACCATTCTGTTATGTAGACACTGCAAACTCAAAAGTCCCCGGCCTCCCTGTTGTCTGGGGAAGTATAACCGTGTAACGGACGATTTATTATTATTATCATTATTATTATTATTATTATTTTAGGAAATATGACTATATAATAAAAGCGTTTACTTATTATTATTATTATTATAAAGATGGACTCTAGAAGCAAATCCAAAAATTCACATCATTATTATTATTATTTTTAGTGAAACCGCTTTTTTCACATTTTCATGCATTGTCATCCACTTCTGAGCTATGGTCCAAATTTCAAGTAGCTCATCGAGAAGTTAGTTTAAAGTCAATTACAAAATTCTACCCGGACAGACATACAAGAAAGCGAGTTAATGAAAACATGATAATAATAAAATGCTTCTCTTACGAATTTATTTTTCTGGTCTTTCAGTATTCAGAACTATATTTTACTTTTCTCCTAGAGGGACTAGGTATTCGATTTTGCCTTTTGCCTTGTGAAATTATACTAGAAGAACGAAAGTTTGTTAATTGTTCAATTGTGCTAAAATGTTGATAATCTAGAGCAGTGGCTAAAATAATTGCGAATATTCAGAAGGATAATCTAGGAAATGCCTATTTTTCCGAGTTTACCATATTTGCAATATCATCTACCAATGTTTTGAAAACCGCCCTTTCTTTGTTTGAATAAGGGTAACAAAGTAACAAAGCATAATAGATTATGTACATTTGTTTCAGAGTTGCAAAAAATCACGATTTTTCTAAAAAAAATAAAAAAATCGTGATTTTTTTTTTAATTTTTACTGAATGTTTTTATTTTTACTGATTGTTTCCTCAAATATGGAAATAATTTAAAACCACATATTTTCATTAATTTTCTCTATTCGAAAAAATTGGTTGTCTAGATTCACAGTTAGAAAATCTCCTTGGCGACATACAAAAAAAACTTTTGTTGACATGAAAATTTTCATCAGTGTGCCGCGGCTTTCCTGTCGGAACAAGAAAATATGTTTTTAAACTTACATAATGTATGTAAACACTTAGTTTTGCATAAACTATCTTCCTTTTTTTGAATTTTCCGATGAGTTATCTGCTTCGTAGAATCATTTTAACAGCTATTTATATTTGATTTATATCACAATTAAAATTAATAAAATCAGTTGATTTAAATCATGATTTAAATCGTGATTTCAATCATTTGATTTAAATCGTCGCAACCCTGATTTGTTTGAAGGTTATAGGTAGAGGATCTGATCCTAATATGAAACGATTTCAACATTTCTCGAAAATGTCAATAGATGTAAGTAAGTAAATACTTATTACCTACATTTACATTTCGCCAAAAAGAAATCGTTTTATTTAGACTAAGACAATTCGTAATTATTGTTGGCGTAGTCTATTGAAAACTAAATTAATTTATTTAATTCTGTTATACTTACCTACCTATAATTAGAACAGTGTGCCGGAGAATTTCCAATAACCGAAACGAATAATTTCGACTAAATCGATATCCCCCTCTCTCCAAACTATTACACAAAGTGGAAAATTTGAGGCAAATATCTGTCAAAAAATAACTACTTTCCCCTACGAACATTGAATTATATCCTGCAACACCAGGACCACGCTTATTGCCATAATCCTATACAATAGGAATAATTGGGTCGAAAATCCATCAGAAAACAACTACTTTCCTGGCTAATACCACGACGAACGTTGAATCGTTTGTTGCAGACATTAGTTATTGTCTGCAGAGACCTACCCTATACTGATGGGGGCAAGAACCCAGAATTGGTGTAGCCTGCTACACAGACACCGTATGCTATGTTCGCTATGTTCTGTGTGACTTGATAAATTTGAAATAATCCGAGCTATAATTGGAATGCATCGTGAATATAGCGTACATAGCGTTTGTGTGGCCACTAAATAGTTCAAATACGCTCTCACTCCAATTTCGGAAACATCCTGTATTTTTCCAAATTATTTTTTTCTCTCAGATTTTTTCAAAACTTGGACGTAGCATAAAATGTCATTCTGAACAACTTTTCCGAATAACATTTTTCGATATTTTTCATACAAGTGTGTTTTGAATAATAATTCTGAAATTTTTTTTATTTTCCACCCAAACACGAAAAGAGGAACGGCACTGTATACGTCTTTTGGGGTTTATTTTGATGCAAAAGCGATTGCACTTATCGATATTCGTCAAAATTTATCAAAAAAAAATGTCCCATATGATGCGTACTTTCTGCCGGTCACCATATATACAGGATAAGTCAGAATAAGACCGACAAATTCCGAATACAAATTCCTCAGCTCATTACGAGGTGAAAAAGTTATATGAAGGTAAGTATGTCCTTGTCCTAAAATGCATCTCCGGAAAAAAATAAGTTTTAATGTTTTTTCCTCCAAAACTCTTTCAAAACTTGTTCATAGCTAAAATATATCAGTCTGAACATTTTTCGGATAAAATTTTTCGATATTTTTTCAAGCAAGTGTGTTTTGAGAAATAAATTTCCCTTCATACAGGAAAAGACGAACGGCATTGTAGAACGTCTTTTGGGGTTTCTTTTGATGCAGAAGCGATTGCACGTATCGATATTTGGCAAAATTAATTTAAAAAACTTTCTGCCGGTCATTTTTATGATATTACCGCGACAGTGCCTTGAAATAAACTTAATTAATGAGAAATTATATATAATTTTTTTTTATCACAAGCCCGAGCAATTGTGTCGTTAGAGAAATGCGTTCTTGCATATATGCGGTATAGCTTGCCATATTATGAGAGAATGATCCCGGGTCTCAAGGTTGACGATTGAACCAATACTGTTGTATCGCAAGAGAATATTTCTGATAGGAGAAAAAAAAAACAATTAGTGTCAATGTAGGGTTTCAACGCTATCTCGAAAATGATTGACAGGACACATAATTAACCTCATTAGTGAATACCCATGTATAGTATATTTTTTGGCACAGGGTGTTCATTGAAAATGTCTACACTTCGCGCAGTACGTGTCTTAATGCTTAAAGTAAAAAAACAAAAACGTTTATGTGGAGTTTATATCAAGGGTCGGAAACAATATTTTGCGTTTTCGATTAAATTAAATTTTTATATCAGTAATTTCATTTTAATTATTGTCAGAGAATACAAATAAATTTCATTTCAATTTTCTGAGAAGACGTTGCAAACACTTAATTGCGTGCGAATATAAGTACCTACCACAGAAATAAATGTAATCCATCAGATTTTTTGCAGAAAATACATTTCTGTTTGAATTTTTAGGGAGGTTTAATTCTCGTCTATGCAAGTTATAGCGTATATGCCACAGGAGTGAAGGGTCTCTCATCGGAGCGATTAAACTTTACCTCCGAGATTACCAAATACTCGTTGTCAGTGAACACATATACTGCTTCAGAAATACAGAAATTCACCCCTTCTCGTGCAAACTTATTCTAAGGTCTATTAAGTCAAACGCTGATCATTCGCTCGGGGTGTTTTAGCAAGAACCAATCGATGAATCAAATTTCAGTTATTATTAAATTCAAAAACTTTTGGAATTGGTTGCACAGTTTAATAGTGATCATATGCATACAGTTTTACTCAAATAAAATTCCTCATATCATATATAGCACCCCCTTGCACTATTTCAATTCAATTTTATAACACCCCTAACATTTTAAAGGGCGCAGGGCAGGTGAAACATAAATTGGATGGCGTTCTTCCTTTATTCAAACTACCAAAAACTTATACTGATTTGTTGGGTACAGTAACACTTTCATCAAATTCGGAAGAACCTTTGATAAGTAGTGCAACAGTCAAAAATTAAGTCAGAGTCAGTGAATCAATTGTTGAAACTGTCCAACATCAAAATAAAACAATTCATTTACCAAACGAGTTCTTACATTGGAAGCATGTTTTGCGTTTTGACAACTATTTTCAGAGATTTTAGTTCTGTTTTTTATGCCAAAATGTTTGCCTGAATGTGTTTCATTAAACAAATTTACTGTACGATTGCCGTATTCATTACATAAAATCTAAAATCTTGTTTTTTATACATGCTTTGTTGAAAATATTCCATTCACTGACGTTGACGATTAACTTTGTTGTAGGTCCAAGAACCATTTAACACTTTTAACCTGACACTATAACCAATGTAATTGATTTTTGGAACGAGCAGTTTTGAGGAGTACTTTAAGAAAAAATATTGTTCTCCCGCAAGTACCTATGGAAAGTGGGGAAAACTCCAGGAGAAACTCGAAAAATCGGTATTCCATCAATAATTCGGAAGGGGTTGGAAATTTCTATATAATGTTTAGGAACAAACTTGTAGAACGTAAGTATCTCCGTATATTTTTTTCTAAAATACCATCCTATGAGAGATAATGAGCGATAATTGATAATTTTCAGATTTCCGCGCGAACAACTCAGTATAATATTATAATATTTACCCTGACGCTCGACTGAAATCTCTGTACTCCCGTGTTCTTGGCCGAACATTAATAAACTAAACGGTATTTTAAAAGAAAATCCTTCAACAATTATCATATTTTCTATCGACTGAGGACTTAGCTCGAAGATTCAGTGGGTCAAATTTGAACAAATCAGTTATAACATTAATTCCCAATTTATCTTGGGCCTAACTGAAACAAGTTTTTCTATACCCGTTGTTTTTACAAGATCCTGTACTTTCAGAATGTATCTGAAAACCTTTGATAACAAAGTTTTCATGAACACCTTTGATAACAAAGTTTTCATTCATCATTTTCTATCTTTTCCGTCGGAAATTTCCCGAACTAAAAACCAACGGGTACAGAAAAACTTGATTTAGTTAGGCCAAGATAAATTGGGAATGAATGTTACATCTGATTTGTTCAAATTTGACCTGTTGAATCTTTGAGCTAATTCCATAGGAAAACGTTAAAAATTGGTAAAATTACATTGTTTATTTATCAAAGATCATTAGTTCACCTTCTAATATCAAATACAACCACTTCTACCGACACCCACCAGCAGCATACGATAATTGTTTAAGGATTTTTCCTTAAAATACCGTTCAGTTTATGAATTTTCGACAAAAAACGCGAGAGATACAGAGATTTTAGTCTAGCGTCGGTGTAAATTTTATAATATCCCCAGTTGTTCGCGTGGAAATATGAAAATATCAAATATAGCTCTCATTATCTCTCACAAGAAACAATTTTCGAAAAAATGTGAGACCATTTTTATTGAGATTTTTACGTTGTATGTTCAATATACTATATCGAAATTTTCAACCCCTGAAAGTATCAAATATTGCTCTCATTATCTCTCATAGAAAGCAATTTTCGAAAAAACGTAGAGACAGACCATTTTTATTCAGATTTTTACGTTCTACAAGTTTGTTTCGATATATTGTATCGAAACTTTCAACCCCTTTCAAGTTATTGATGGAATACCGATTTTCTAAGTTTTCTCGGGAATTTTACCCACTTTCCATAAGTGCTCGCGTGTAGAACATTTTTTTTCTCAATGTACTGTTCAAAAACTGCTCGTGTACCACAAATCATTTCTACTGTCAACCCTTCTCTTGTAGTGAATACATTTATGGAGATTTTCCTTCTTCCATTTCGTTTATCTCGAAAAATTAAAAAATCGGTGTTCCGTTTTCAGTAGGCCACTCAGTATATCCACTTCAAATATATATATTTGAGCCGATCGAATTTGTTGAAGTGAAGTCATGGAATCACCTGCTATCGGCCAAGTTTTCCTCTAGTTGACATTGAGAAATTATATAATACCAGATATCCAATTATATATCGTCTTCCTCTGATCAAATTTCCACACCCAGCGAAATAATTGTAGAATCCGAGTCAGAGCTATACAATACTGTTTCATGTACAGATTGATATAAACTGAAATCCACATATTGCATAGATAGATAAATGTTGATGGAACAGCGTTATATTCTACGGTATGACCTTGGCTACCAAGAATGCTGCGAAGCCGGTTAAAAATTGTCACTAGCCGATCCGGAAATAAAGGACCCTTCGCATGTCTTATGGAAATTCGGGAGGTCGCGCATAGGGGTATTTGACCCAAAAAGTTGTTTAAAAATGTATCACCCCATTCCTTAGTTCGAGAGTTTGATATAATTTAAGATGTGATTAGAAAACTCATTGCAACACGTGCAGGAGATTGAAGGACACTGAAGTCATGAAAATTATATTTGAAATTTAGGTATTTTATTTCTTTCACATAATATTTATTCATCTTCAAAGCTATACAGGGTCCTGCAACTGCGCTCCGGTAGTCCATAGCTTCTAAACGACGCAACTTGTAATCTTTTTTCGAATGCAAGCATGTTTCCTTCTTGGAAAATATTCCGAAGTATACAGGATTACCCAGAAAAGAGCACTAAACCAGAGTTATGTTTTTTGTAATGGAACACCCTATATTTCATCACATGGTTGAATAGAGATTATTTGGAACATTAAAAAAATATAGGGTCATGTATGTTTATCAACGTCATTTCCGGAGATAAGTATATCAATATTAATAAAAAAAAACTGATTTATTGATCACTCGATAACTCCTCCTGGAAAAATAATTCTAAAAACTGATGGGGAAAATTGGGAAAGTATGGTCTAGTTTCTGTAACATGACAGACAGTTGAAATTTCATTACTTTTTGTGTACCGGATTGATCGAAACTCAAATTGAAAAAAAAAAATCTTAATTTTTTTTAAATGGTAACCCACACATTCAATTTCAGTGATGGAAAGGCCACAAAATTTCCTTTCGAATGGTGTATCCCAATTTGTATTTACTTCACCATGTAAATGTAAGAATGAAATGCATTATGATTTGTGATGCACTTTAAGGTCAACGTACATTTTATTAAATAAAAGATCAACTTAACATTTATAGGGGGAATTCAATGAAGGTGTAGTAGTAATGTCCGACAAAATTGATAATATTGAGAGAAATTACTTGAATTAAAACCATAGGAGAACAGGAAATTGTTCCAGTAATTACTAGGGATCGGCCCGATACCGATATTTATATCGGCCGTTTAGTTTCGGGCTCATAACAATAAATCCAAAATTGGTAAACTGTGTTTATGTTATAAACTACATTATTTGATGCACCGCGGTTATATTTTGTAATCATTTCCTGGCACCAATTCACAAAAGTATTTTTTTGATCGATTGTCAAATTGTGCGGAATCCACGGCTAAATGTCCATACAATATCTTATGTATACTTGTCATACTAATGCCCAGAGATGCCTCGATCTCACGATAGGTCACATGACGATTCTGCATTATCAGTTCGGACACGGCATCAATGTTTTCTCGCACAACAACCGATTTTGGAGTAGCATTTTTAAATTCGTCCGCCAGCGAAATACGGCTACGTTTGAATTCACTAAACCATCGAAGTAAGTTGATCGACACACTGCTGTTGAGATAATTCACGTCGAAAATCGTAAAAAATCATGGCACGAAAATGTTCACGATTCAGCTCCATTATTTTGGCCGAGATAGATTTTTCAAATGACTATAAACAATACAAATTAATAGCGTGTGTATGACAAAACGTTAAGATTGCATTTATTACTAAAAATGTCAAACTTTGCGATAGCGCAGTTGGATCGCGTCTAGCAACATCAGTGTTGCCAATTCTCAATACATAAATAACAACCCTCGAAGAAAACTCTTGAGGATTTATATCGTAGTCGCCTCTACATTCAGTTTAAGTGCAAATATCTCGGCAAATCTATAAGCTAGCTAATGTACTCCTAAAAAAAAACATTTTTTTTAGTTGGTAGATTATGGTCTGAAATTTGACGGCTTGCTTAAAATTCCCTCAGATGTGTCTGGGTCAGTTTATGCTGTCTAGGGCATTTGAGATAATTCAACCCTTTTACGTATTTTACTGCTTTTAGATACCGTTTTATGATTTCAGATAGCTGAAAAGTGGTTTTCGATTCTTATTCATCATTAAATGATGTCGCCTTATCCGTTTTCTTTTGATAAGTTCAGGAAATTATCACTACGATGGCGACTGGCTGTATTCAGTTTGGCATAAGACCAGATAATTATAAATGCTTTGTATTGTTCTTCAATTTTATGTCATTATAGCCCAAGAATGTGCTCCTTGTCGAATGGAAATTATTAATTGCAAATTTCCTTTGAGATAATAATTTTTTAATCGGTTTTGGATGTTTAGATAAGTTATTAAAAACAATTGTTCACTAGTTCAGTCAGATAACTTTTTAACAAACCAGATTAGTTTTGAATGGTGGATTTAAAATCTTCCTTCTGCAAGTCCTACACAATCTATAGAATTGGAAGTTTATTGGCAAGTATATAACAGAAAACGAGTACTTTCTTTTCATTTAATTAGATACTCGTAAAGTAAAAAAGTATATTAGGCCAAAAAAGTATAAAAGGTGTATAAGACTTGGCAACATTTAATAAATAAAAGCACGTATCAAAACTATCTTCTTACCACAAGGAGGTAGGGAGAGGGAGTTTCGACTGCTTTTATAGGTGTTAGGTTTGATTCTGCCCGTTTGGAGGTTTTCCCGAGGGCGGGCCAAACCAGCACATATCTGCCTTACGGGTTCCGCAGTGTTGGCAACCGTACCATATTTAAGGTACATTTACCATTATTTACAACATTGTACCTAGTACCTTAACAATGCAATAAGGTACGCTGTTTGAACCATATTTCCTGTTGAATAGATTCAATAGCATAATCAATATATGACAGGAGACTATGCGGAAGGTTAACGATACTGATCGAATGTACACGAATGTGATGAGAAACCTCAAGTCCACAGGCGCGCAGGACACAAAATATACTACATTCTTTGAATCCGTTGTTACTTCCACATAAATATAAGGTTATATTTTGAGTGGTTACTTCATACTTTCGGATGGTGACAATAGTGATATAAAAGACATACGAAGAGTCAGACAAGTTGTCATTTGAAATTGGATATAATCAAAACAGAATTTGTTTTGCACATTTGAAATTCGTGATGTGTTGTCATTTCATTATTTATTTATGGAAAAAGCTCTATTTTCATGGTACGGTAGACTGACACAACGGTCCTGTTTTTGCTTCATATTTCGATTATTTTTATAATCTATTAATGTTCACTCATTTTCATGGCTTGCATCCGTTTATGCGCATGCGCCAAAAATGAACATACGATGACGTCACAAAAGACTGTACCTTAATTTTATTGGAAATACCATATTTTCATTCTTTTAGTACCATATTTTCATTACTCATGGTTGCCAACACTTACGGCAGACCCCACGTCGTTGTGTGGCCGTTAAATTTTGTAAGTGTTAAGTCGCATGTTCCTAATCTTTCCCCATCTCCTCCAAGTTATACGGGGGGTTCATTAAGTTACCTGTTAGACGTCAGACCATTGGGCTTTCCTTGTTGTATTTTTTTGATGAGGTCCCGGCAAAACTTAGAAAAAACCGTCTCACCGTGTGGGACTTGTGGAGACTGCAGAACAGTGGACACGTAATGTCATCGCCGGTCTGATGCAGATTAACACCTTGTTTTTCATATCAAGCTTGGAATTCCTGTCTATTAAGCGGTATATCCTTCTAAGTGCAGTCGTAGCTTGTTGAATTGCCAAACCGATATGCTGCTCAAGTGTTAACCCCTGTCCAGCTGTAGTCCCAGGTACCGCACGAACTTGTCCTCGACAAACCATAACGCTCTTTATATATCAACTGCGCATGATCCTGACGTCCCAGAACCAATATTTTTCAATACCAGAACAAACCTATTTGTTTAGTCAAGGTAAATAGATTTCAAGTAATCAGCAATTATTCCAAGAAAAACGACTACTACTACCTAGATTTTTACTCGACGGATCCGTAAGTGTAAATATTTTTTATGATAAAGAATATTTTTATTTATTTTACTATACTTACTATGAAATGTTTATTTACCTACATACGAATCGATTGGATACAATTTTGGACGTATCAAACAGGAACTTACTTGGGGTGACTGAAGAGAAATCTAATCTAATAAAATATAAGCAATCTTTAACCTTTCTTTAATCGGCGATGTCGGTGCGTTTATCATAGAATATTTTATAATTTTCTTGATTGAAATAGATATTTTGTGTAATACTGAATTAGTTAGAATGTCAACATGTATTTTACCATTATAAATGTTTAGATAGCTTGGTTAGTAACAAAGTTTTGAATAATTTCACCTGACTACTCATTGCTTCGTGGAAAAGTTAATCATACAATGAAGGTAGTTTAGTGCATATTTCCACTATCTGTTTGGCTGACTCCTTTCGTGCACGCTAGTTTTAGAATTTCCGATTCGGTCGATTTTAGTTCGGATTTGATCCTGGTAGTTGCCTTTGAATTAGCACGAATATGATTATTGTTAAACCATTTTTATTATTCAACAATTAGTCTGGTTCCCAAGTGCTTTTCGGATGACTATTTTTCTTTCAAATTATGAGCGAGGTTTCATTCAATTCTTAATGGGATATAAAAAAAAGTTTCATAAAATAAGTTCCGCTCGCAACAATTGCAGAAACATTTAATGAAAAATAACAGATTAGGCTGGTTTGTCGCAAATATCTCAAAAACTATGGCAGAAATCCTAAATCGGAAATTAGATCCAAAGGACCACCAATATTTGTAATTTTAATTGAGCTGTTGAAAATAGGGGTGAAAACGGTGGTTCGGTTCGCGACTGCTTCACCCGAATCGATCGCTTAAACAAAAACCATAATTTCAACTATTGAAATATGAATATTAAGGAATGAAAAAATTTAGTTACTTTCCCAACACACGAATAAACAATAACCCGTCGGAAAAAAAATTACCGCAATTTTTTTTTATTAACTAACATTTTTAATAAGTTGAGCATTAACAATCCTGATAATTTTTAAATCAAAATCTCAAATTGTTTATGTCCTTGGAGATATTCTTCAAATGCTTCCTGTTGGAAAAGTAAAAAAATTGTAATTTTTTATTTTTGTAAACAATGTAAGATATTGAAAATACGATTAATAACGCATCGTTACATTTTTTTTATCCAAATATGCCAATTTTTTTGTTTTTTTGTTATTGAAAGCTACCTACATGCAAATTATTTTTGGATTTTTTTTAATTCCCGTTGTTTAAATTATTATTATTAACAAATGCCTTGGTTATAAGACAGTTCAACTTTTTTTGTAAAACTAATTGATTTAAATAAAATTATTCAAACCAAAACGATTAATTGAAAAAATGTATTTCTTTTTCTTAAAAACGCATTTGTTAATCAACAATTGTTTCATGCAGGTAAATATTAATATTAAGGAACCGTTTTTTCTTCAAGAATCATAATTTATATAGCTCTTTCATATTGTTATTTTTTTATTATTCATTCGTTTATTTAATAAACAAATTCTTATTAATAATAAATTTTGGCGTTTTTTCATTTGTACTAAATGAAACGAAAACATCGATGTGTTGTTTTTCGTACTTTTGTAAACTTTTTTTGCCGACGCTTATTGTTTATTCATGTGTTTGGCAAGTAGGTACCTGCTATTTTTCATTCCCTAATATTCATATTTTGTTAGTTGATTCCTTTTTTTCAGGAAATCTCTCTTCTCTCTTTGGTTCTGTTTCCTGATTTTGGATATCTGCAATAGCTTTCGAGATATTTGCGGAGAACCAAACCCCTCTTATGAAATTGTTTATAACTTTTGCAATTTTTGTGAACGAAACTTTCTTTTTTGATATTACGAATCGTTACGAATCGAATTACAAACACCTTGCTCATAATTTTCTGTCCTTCCAAAAAAATTGTAGTTCTACAAGCACTTGATTTCTAAAACTATCACTGTTATTTCTTCGTTTAACTTACTGTTCTCCAAAAATTGGATTCATTTATACTCTGTGGAATAACGTACCTCCGCATATATGTGTATTTAACTTTATTTGTCTTGCATTTGCATGTTTGTTCGTTTGATTTAAATTGGAATCATCCAATTTCACTTCTCGTTCGTCTGAAGAACCAAGCATCTTACGAACATTTGCTGATTGAAACGAACACCCGTTATTTTTTTCTCTGTCTCTGTCTCAAAGTGGACATACTTTCGAAATAGCTTCAATATAATTATCCTTCTATGAAATTTCCTCTGTCACAACATGTCAGCCCCCCACTCACTAGTTGCGAGACCCGTGAATGTACTCAATGTTTTAAACTTGAAGCTTTTTGAAACATGTTTTTTGTCATAAAACAATTTTCAGAAATTGTTATTCTTTATAAAAGCCTCTGCTTATTTATTGAAAAATATATAAGTTGTTCTTGTTTGTCATATCCTTCATTCGAAAAAGTGATACACCTCTTCATATGTAGGTACCCATCCATATTTATGTAAGAACTTCAGGAATAATTTCCTCGCTTTCTATCAATTTATTTCAGGCAATTTTTGTCGAAATTATCATTTTTGTCGGACATTACTATTACACCTTCATCATTCCCCCTGTGAATCTCCACTTGATCTTTTCATCCAATATAATTTATGTTCTTGACATAATTTTTTGGGTTTATCACCTTCCACAATCTGAAAATGAAAAAAATTTTTAATCCAAAGAAATCTGTACAAGTGTAGAAGGGCAAATTAATTAATTTGCCCGATAAGTTACTGCGTTCACAAGACTGCTGTCTTGAAAGAAATTAATTTTTGTTAGTAACGTACCCTACACCTTAAATAATACCAATTGTGATACATTATTAGAAACGAAATTTTTAAAAAAGAAGATACTTTTCAATTTGGTTTTCGATCCATCCGGTACACAATGAAATTTCAACTGTGTGTCAATGTTAGGTGATGAGGTGAATATACGTTACAAATAACATAACTTTTGGTTTGGTGCTATTTTCTGGATCAAGAAGGAAAGAAACAGGGTTATTTATAAAACTGCTTGAGAGTAGAGTGACACAATTTTCAGAAACTTTTTATTCAAAAATGAGTTTTTTTTTTATTTTAAATACCCTGTGTATTATGTATGGCAAACAGTATTAATCCATGGAAGATCATCATCGAATATTATGGGTAGTTGCAATCAAGTTTGAATTATTATTAAATGGTGCCAATCAACAAAAAACGAATTCCCTATTCCCATAGTGTAAAATAAGTGATTCAAAGAATTATTTAATAGTCTATAAAAAGCACAAAACCATCCTAAGTTCGTCGATACCAATTAAAAAAGGAATAAATGAATTGGAGCCATAAATGATCTGCTCTTGTAATGGATACTAAAATGAGATTTTGATGATACTAATTCTCTAGTTGTTTGGGCTGAACTCTCATTCAAAATTATCGTAATACTCGATAATAAAATCACTTCGTCGAATAAATACTGTTTGTCATAACACACAGTTCAGATACTGGAAGATAATTGAAAATACAGTAACTCATTTTTTATGCTTTCATTGGATTTCTCTCTCAAAATATTGTTTTCGTGTAGTTTTCGGAAGAAGTTGATCAAAGTTTGGAGGATGCTTTATAGGATAACTTTTACCCTGTCTTCACTTACTTAGTTTCGCAAAAATGTTATGAACACACGGGAAGACCTCCAAATATCCTATTTTGGTAAAAACGAGATTTCAGTTTTTTTTCTAAATCTTCTTTATTCGAATGAAATAAATAAATAAATTATTGATTATATTGCGTTTTGAATCCATCCGTTTTTCTGGATGTTCATGGAGGTTCAAAAACTTGATGAAAAAAATAATTTTTCTTCAAAATTATAAATATGGTGGATATGTGTTTTGATTATTCGTCCTATATTTTTAATGAGAACTTCACAGTCCTGTGTATGCATATTGTCGAGTTATCGATAATCAATAATGAGGTCATGAAACACAATTACTCAAATTTGAATCATCGTTTCTGTTGAAAGTAAGAAATGATTCGTTGTCTTGTCAAATGATTAGAAATGTTATCGCATTCATTAACCAATCATGCCATTGGGCGATAAACACTGATTCAGGGTGAGCGCTAAATTTAATATCCGATATTGAAATGCATCTGGACTGAACAATGAACTGACATTTGTTTAGATGCGGCACGCAAATATTTATTAAATCTTTATTTTAACACCTAATAGATGATTTCAACATTGATCGTTTTGGCAATGATAGAAATGTTTTATTTGTTGAAGACGTGAAAATGTGTCAGATTATTTGTGCGAATATATTTTCGCAATTGAAATATAGGTACGTTACGTTATGTTTGAATACAAAAACTACAGATCCTGTTCTTCACCGCGAATCAAATCAATACTATTTTTTCTATAAAGGTAAGAGATATCAAAAGTAGCATGACATCTTTTTTGTAGAAAATTTGATTCCAAATACTGCAGATAGCACTAATTTTTTATAATCATCAATTGTAATGAGTATCGTACACCGAAAGTGAAAGAGAAGGAGCCCAGCCCTTACTGGACCCTTACTTCCCTTGGAAGGAATCTATTTCTATAGGGCACATTCCAGAACGGCATAGTAGACCTACCAGAGAAGACAGTAGTGGCCAGTCACATTTGCAACTGTAGAAGGATAGGATGGGCCATGAACACCTTCCATCCGTTCAAATGCTACTACACATAGTGAGAATCAGCCGTAGCAGTAAGAACTGGGATACGAGAAATATGGAAAATTCAACATTAAGTTCGAGGTACAAGATCGAAGGGAGTGGACATATGACAACATCAGGGGCAAACCTGGGGTGGGATTCCGTGTACCATATAATTCTATCGTCGATAGTTTTGTTCCTGTCTTTTCCATGAATTCAACCATAATGTCATCTGACTTTTTCTGTCGACAATAGAATTGTATGGTACACGGAATCCCACCCCTGGAGAGAGAATCTGGTATACGGATGGGTCCAAAACCAGGGAAGGAACTGCGTCTCACTAGGAACAAACACCTCCGTATCCCACCAATACTGGTATGGAAAAGCCGAGAAGAATTCGGTGCTCTCTCTCAGAATACAACAAATTAACTTTGATGTGGGTTCCAGGATACTGTGGTAAGTATCGAGGGCAATGAAAAAGCTAATGGGTAGCCAGAGAGGGCTCATCAACACCATATATTGGCCAAGAACCCGCACTCGAGATCAATAAATCTGACATTCGAGGATGCATTCGGGACTGGGTCAAAAGAAAACAAAGGGAGAAGTGGAACGAAGCACCTCTTATGTACCACGGGAAAACATTCATTGAAGAACCGTCAAAACACAAAACTGAAGAAATATTCAACTATTAACAGGAATCAAGTTAGAACAATAACGGGCCTTCTTACTAGTCATAGTCCAATGAGGAAACAAACATAATGGGGATGTACAACGGAGAACTCTCTTGCAGACAATGTGGTAAAGGGGCAGAAACAGCCAAACACGTACTGTCAGAATGCGAGGCATTAGACCCCAAGAGAAAAGCAATATTTGGGAAACCCAGACTGAGAATACCACAGTCAACCGGTGAAAAACCCTGTACAGACTGGTACAGGGGACTTGAGTTACGGAGTGGATGCTGTAAAACTAACCCCGAAAACACAAAAAACCCACACATGTAATACATAACTATAAAGAGTGTAGAGAGAAACTATCGGTTCACATTATTTGCAGTGCAATAAAATTGTTAATTGAGCTATTAAGCATCAATTATCTGCTGCATGCGCCCCACGTTTTTTGTTTCTAATCTTACAAGTATTTTAATTGCTATCAAAAGTGGCCAAGTATGAGTTTTCAGGATAATTTAGAAAAAGTTAGAAATCTGTATGGCGGACATTTTCTTTCTGAAGCTCAGAGGCCGATCTGTGCTGGTACAAACCAAATTATTTTCGTCAATCGATTGAACAACAGTAAAGGATGACACGACATGTATTTCTCAAACACTAAATAGTTCCCCTACCATCTTTCCTTCTGATATATCCTTAAATAAAAAGTCTATGAAATGTTATATTACATTAAGGAAAAAAAATCTGTAAATACCATGATCGTAGACCCAATCAATATTTTTTTAGATGTGCTGCCTACCCTACTGACTTATCTACCAAAGCTAATGTTATATATGATAAAAAAATCAATAAGGTTTTTGTAAATGGTAAATTTCAAACTCTCGAATCCAACTGGGTACATATTTGCACATCTTTGTAATCAAAAGATGGTGTACCATATTGCATTGTTGGTTTAGCTTTATCGAGAAACTTTCAATCGTAACAGCTCCAACATTCAGAGATTCAAAGAATCAGGAACTGAAGTTCTTATATGATATCCTGGATATGCTTAGACCGCTGGATATTTTGGATTGCTGGATTCACACAACATATTTCTCACCTTGACTGTTACAATAATGTATAACAAAGGGCCCCGGAAGATCACCACACAATTTCTATGTAAAATAGCTTTTGGCAAAATTTTCTGAAATTTTCATATGTTGTAGTTACTGGTGTCCATATTGTATAGTCCAATTGAAAGACCGATCCTATGACCAGTTTGGGAACTACAGTGTCAAAAATGAAATTCTTGTTGTTCGAGCACAAAAATCAAATCGATGCATAGTATCATAAACATCACATTTTCAGCACCCTGTAACTCAAAAATATAATGAGGATGCAAGGTACAACATGAAAATTTCAGAACATTTCAGAAGTCATTTTACATTAAAAATGTGCGAGGTCCTTTCGTTTTGGTATGATAGAAATTGATAACGGTTACTACCTGTACTTGAATCTAGGGAGAAAAAAAACGCAAAAAAAACCTTTTTAGAAAAAAAAAACCTTTAAAAAAGTAAGAAGTAAGTAAAAGAGTAATTATTTAGTCTGATATAACCAGAACGATCTAACCTTACGTACACATTTGAGTGCGTGGGAATTTAATACATACATTTAACGAGGAGAAATTATTTAATCTGATCTAACCAGAACGAACTAACCTTTCGAAGACATTTGAGTGCTTGGAAATTTAATACATTCATTTTGTGAGGAGTTTTACTTTTGTTTTTCCGGTTTTTCCTGTTTTTTTTTTCGTTTTTTATTCCGGGGGAATTTTCTTTCGGGATTTTTCCCGGGTTTGTTTTTACGGGAGGATTTATACCGCTTACCATATAACTTTGTCACGAATCATCTTTGCAATCAATTTAAGTCTACGGAACATTTTTTTTATTAGAAACTAATGTTTTTCTCTGATGTACCACAAGAAAAAATTCCAAAAGTTCTGCAAACTTGACAGATACATCAGAAAATATTGTTGTACAGATTTGCAACCTTTTACGTTGACCGGAACATGTTTATTTATTTATTTTTTTGTTTAATTCGTGGTAATTTTTTTTATCAAGATAGTCTCGGAATAATTACAAAAGTTTTGAAACTGTGCAAATTTTGAGAACATCTATTCTGATGCATTTACAAATTTGCCACCTCATACACGATCCGAAACTTATGCAGTTTAGAAAAATTATTTTTTTTTAAATAAGACTTTTGCATCAGAATAGATATTTGATCAAAAAAATTACCACGAATTAACAAAAAATATATATGTAAATAAACCACTTTCCGGTCAACGTAAAAGGTTGCAAATCTGTACAACTGCTCGGAATATTTTTCCGATGTATCTGTTACAGAGTTTGCAGAACTTTTGGATTTTTTTCATGTAGGTTATCAAAGAAAATAATTGATTTTTAATAAAAAAATGTTCCGTATCCTTAATTGTTTGCAAATCTGATTCGTGATATGAAATAATATAATGAATATTACTCCAAGTTACAGAACTTTTGGATTTTTTTTCGAAAGAATAAATGATCATTTATTGCATTTTTAACAATGTTCCGGACTTCGGAAAAGGTTGCAAAATGTTATTGTTTGTTTTTAAACCCGACCTTGTATTAAAGTTTGAAAACTTTTGGAATTATAATGAATTGATTGTCGGTATCTACTGGCCTATTACCAAAGTAATTACAATAATGAATCTCCTGTATTTGACTTGGTAACTCTTATGAGTGCTAAAAAAAGTTATTGCCCTTCAAACTGAGTTTAGTAAGTAGAACCTATAAACATTTTGTGTTTCAGAATATTCTGCTAATTCAAAACTACTAGAATCTTGATTTTGACTTTTGTGTTGTAAATGTTAACCCAATTCTCGTTTTGTCTAGGCTAGTTGATTTCAGAAAGCTGGTTTTGAATGCTGCGTTGCCACATTTCACTTTGTCTCTCACGTGTTGGTTAGAAAATTATACTAGCATTTGCGTTGTATTCACTACAGCGTTGTGTGAGATTTACATTTCTTCTCGAGTTTTTGTGCCAGACTCAAATAAAATTTGCATTACGTAGGTATTTCGTTGGCATAAATTATAAGATACGAGTTGGTAGGTATTTTTTTAATGTTTAATTGGAAAACAAGCGCTATAGTTCGAATATAATACCGAATAGAGTGTATTGAAAGATGTATGTTTTATATTGCTTTATTTGTATATTTCGAAATATGGACTTGAAATGGAATGTTATGAAATTATATAAAATATTGATATGCGAAACTCAGATCTCAGCATTCATTCGCGGTATAATTTCAATGTCAATTTTTCAGGTTTTTAAATTTGATATTTTGTTAGACGGTGCGGACTTTTTGTAGGTTTAAAGCTACGAACTTTGGGATTTGACACTTGACTAACTCTTTATTGCGTTCTTAAAGTTTCTGAAAATGGCCTTAGTGGTGACAATATTTCTTTTCACAATCTATCTTGGGCTTGGGGATACCTACTTTATTTACTAAAGGTAAAAGTTTGGTTTAATTCTAGATTTCATGTGGTTTTGATCAAGTGAACGTCGATGACTAGCCCATACAGTTTTTTCTCATCTTACTTTTTTTATAAAAAAATATCTAAAATAAAAAAAAAAAATGTTTAACTTTTGTTCGACAATACTTGTTGAACTACGGTAGAAGGCAGGGTAATGGAGAATTGTTATTTCGAAAGTATGCCTATATTTCTGAAATCATTGCTTTCCATTTACGTACTTATCTATATTTTTTCGTATTCACATACTCACAGATATGTAAGTCGTAATATGAGGTCTCCTTAGAAAAAATATTTGAACTATTCTTCTGACGTACTGCTAAAATACGAAATACGTGTAAAAATCTCAATTATTCGACGATTGTGTATTTAGCTTCTAAATTTATATTATAACTAGCATACTGCGTGCCCGACGCTTAAAATATTTCAGCATTAAATTATTTTAAAAATCACTTTCAGAAATATACACCAAACAATGTGAGTAAATAATTTTGTTTAGGGTATCAAGAAAACGAACAGTCAAAACAAATCCGCTACGCCGTTTCCAAATGTTTTTTAAGAATGTTTTGTTGAAAATGAGTTTCGATTACGCCAAAATGAAAAATAGGAAAATTTTGTTTCATATTAACCGGTCCACAAAAGAAGGTTGTTGATTCAATAGGTAATTTTTTTTCATTTATGCGTTTAACGTTTCACCCGATACATCGATATTGGAATCTGATCTAATCAGAATGAATTAACCTTGCGCAGACATTTTTGTGCGGGGAAATCAAATAGATTTATTTTAAGAAGAGTCATACTTTGAATTGATCTAACCAGAACTAACTAACTAACCTTACGTAAAACATTTGAGCGCGTGAAAATTAAAATGGTCGGAATAATAATTAGAAATCAGTCGTGGAATCATGTGTGGCTGAAAGACAAACTGTGTCGCTATTTTCCATCGTTCAAGATAACTTCTTGGGAGGTATTCATGTTGATTTTTTTTGTAATATCTAACGGAAAACATGAAGTACATCTGATAGATATTGTGAAAGGACCTTAACTGAAAAGAAAAAATCTGAAAGTGTAAATTTGCATTTTCATTCAGACAGTTGATTTTTAAATTACCTATCTCTAGTTTTCAATGATTTACATTTACAGAAGACCTTGTCAAGAAACAAATGTCCACGAAATCAAAATTGCAATCAATATAGCAATCAATATAGCAATCAATATATTTAATACTGAATTTTGATTTAAAAAATGCTGATACATAATGCACAAAAGCATTGATTAGTCACGAGCGTATTAATAATTTTAAATATATCAGCAGAATAGTTGCACATGGAACAACAAATATTTGTTAATGAATAATGGCTCAATATTATCCTAACTGCATATTCGTCGTATTTAATAACGTATCATTTTTCATGAGCAAATATGACATTGTGTCAATTTGCTTCCGAATGAAACAAAGGAAGGATCAATAAAGAATGTTTTTATTCAATTGTGGTCAGTTGGTGTTTTTCTTTTCCGAACTGTTTGAAAAAGCAGTTCTGAGCTCTCTATAAATATGTTATGAGTTAGCGGTTTTATTAAAACCACTGCATCTTTGTCTACTTTAGGTAAATAATGACACTTATAGGGTTTGAAGGTAATGCAGAAAGTACTTTTTCAAATCGAGAACGGCGTTATGATTGGATAATCAATCATATAAGGATACTCCATTCCTTGCGCTCGTGCTCCTTTTTTGTTTATGATTTCGAGAGAAGAACTTGGATGATGTTACGCTTTGTAAGTCACGTAATAAATTTAAAATTATTTATATGGATGATAAATTATCAGTAAATATAATGAGAATAAATTAAAAAGGCAAGCTCGTTTTAGATAAATATGTACTATCAGTGACATGGGCAAATTTCAATTCAGTTTGAAAAGTACAAAGAAATAAGAGTTGTAAAAAATCTTCGCTTTTACGCTAAGAATCATAAATTATGTTTTCGAGGTCTGGATTTTCTTGAGGTCTGGCTCTTATTCCCCGTTAAAAAAATTAAATAAAAATGCCAAAGTCAGGTTCAGTTCAACGCACGTGTTGAAAAAAATTGCTTGTTCAAAAATGAATTGCGGTAAATGGATTTCAGATGAATTAAAAAATAAGAAATGAAAATAGCCCTGACGAAGAAATTGCACTTAAAAGACAGCTTGCGTAATATTGATATTATAAATACAAATCGATAATTTTGGCAGCACGAATTCTCGGATTCGAATTTTAACCGTATATACTTAATTGAATTAAGCATAAAAAATATTCAATTTGAGAACCATACAATTTCAATCAAGGTTATTATTCGGTGGGGGGGGGGGGTATATTCGGAGGGGGGTACTTTGAACGAAGAGTGCAAAATGATGGTGCTGTCGGTATTTTTTAGCGGCATCCTAAGAAAACTATTATCTCCTTTTTTCTTTTTGTGGGGGGAGGTACAAGTTCGGGATTTCATTTCATTGAAATGAAATATTTATTGCCATTAATTCAGGAGTGTTGATTCGTAACGCATTCATATTCAAATACACTGGTTTTATGCTCGCTATTTGATTTGTTACGAAACCAGGATTGATTTTTGTTATTATTGCAAGCTGCTGAAATTACGGTATGCATTTAGCTGAAGCCGATTTCAAATTTTGTTTACGGATGTTTGTGTTTTGATTCTTGTATGAAACTTTTCTCACATGTATTCTGCATTTCCAAAAGTGGATCTTAACATCATTTTGTTTTGAGAGAGTAGTAGCTATTTCTTGATTCTTGATCAGTAATTTATAGTGATTTGAATTATTCGAATGATTTGTTCTATCCTCTTTAATTAAGCTGACTTTTTTTCATGTAATTGGCACATCAAGAAGGTACAGTAGTGTCCGCTTATAACGAACTTCAAAGGACCGACAAAAACGGTTATAAGCGAAGATCGTTATAAAAGATAAATGTAATACTTACACATGTACTTGGGTTTGTAATCTACAGATTGGTCCGTTTTACACGGGAGTTCGCTATAAGCGGGTTCGTTATAAGCGGGTTCGTTATAAGCGGACATTACTGTAGTTCCAAATAGTTAAGTATATAGTGGCATCTGAGCCTGTTGGCTCAGATTTGTTTTTATTTCATATTGATCTGCATTAAAAAAATAGTGATGCGTGCAATTTTGTCGCGAGTATGTGGCTGAATATTCTACTGATATAAATTTCAGCCAAAATGGGCGTGTGTGTGTGTGATAGAAAGTGATATCCTGTTGCAGCTTGTCGTAGTTATAATCGCGTGAACAAAACCAGTTAAACACAATGCATTTCGGAAATGTTTTCGCGTTATCGACCCATACCTGGACGATAGTCTATGCCACCACCATGCACCCCCTAAGGTTGACTAGGTTGAGGCCCGGAAGGAAGAGCTTCCCAGCATATAACAGCCCCCCCCCCCCCTTTCCACCACTCCCCTCTACCACCGCTTCCCCCTTGCACCACTCCCCTCTGCCACCGCTTCCTCCTTCCACCACTCCCCTCTACCACCGCTCCCCTCTACCACCGCTCCCCTTCTCTTGATTAGTTGATTGGCGATCAGCAGAATGAAATCTGACCGTGTGAAATGGAGTGCTCAGTCTTCACGCGCATGATGCCTCCCAAAAAGTGTTTGAAAGCCCTGTCGTGGGTGCTGAAGGCCCTCGCGTGTCTGACTTATTTCGCAGAAATCCTTATTCCTGAAATATGTAGGGTATGATTAGTAGTCTCGCTATATTTCCTGTTAAAGTCGCCTCTGGCGTCACCAGGAATTCAATCCAGCAATCAACGATTGGACAGGGCACTGGAAGCGTTTGAAGCAATTCTTCATATAGGCCAGTAGAGATAGACATGAAAAATCGAAAATTTAACAATAATTGTAAAAGTTTCCAAACTTTGGTCTAGTGAATGGTACATCAAGAAAGCAATAAATCTCAGTTTGCAACCTCTTCCAAAGTACTCAACATTGTCAAAATGGCAATTAACTTGAATATTGGTGTATACCTACTTGTTGAGAAGATTCCAAAAACTCTGCAAACGTGGAGTAGTATTGAATAATTATATTTCATATCACGAATCAAGTTTGCAACCAATTAAATTGTACGAAACATTTTTTTTTTCGAATACTTTCGAGTACTTTGCAAAGCGAATATATCAAAAATAGAAGAAATCTATTTAACAATGAGCTAATCAAGTTCAACACTAGATGTCCTGCCATACCAGGATGCTCACTGCTTTGTGAAGTACTGGGTATTGCTTAGGGTGGCTAGTGGGTGTGATGGCGCTCGTAGTTTGGTTAAACACCGATCTGCGGGTGGTGTCTCAGTTTCTGCCTTGAAATAGATTGATAATCGAATCATTTGTTGCAGACATTAGTTATTGTCTGCAGAGACCTACCCTATACTGATGAGGGCAAGAACCCAGAAATCGATCTACAGGTGGTCCAAATGTTTCGATTAACATTTCCATGCATTTAGCAATTGCGGAGATAGCTTTGTAGGAACTCTGCACGGAAATTCATTGGATGTAATTCAACGTTCGTCGTGGTATTAGCCAGGAAAGTAGTTGTTTTCTGATGGATTTTTGACCCGAATACTCCTATAGTATAGGATTATTGCAGTGAGCATCCTGGTATGGCAGGACATCTAGTGTTGAACTACTAAGTTTGCAGAACGTTTGTAATTTTCTCAACAAGTATAGAGCAAAATTCAAGTTAATTGCCATTTTGAAAATGTTGCGTATTTCGGAAGAGCTTACAAACTGGGATTTATTGCTTTCTCGATGTACCGTTCACTTGACCAAAGTTTGAAAACTTTTGGAAATAATGTGAAATGATTGTCTATTTCTACTGGCCTAATAGCAAATACCATCGTTGATGGTATTATAAAACGAGCAATATCAGGATGCTTATACGGTTTACTACAAACCTTATGTGTTCTAAGGGATCCAGAATCGTGCAGTGTGGCAGAGATAACTGATTATTTGGATAGTTATCACCAGAAACAAAGTTTAGTATTCCTGGAAAGATTTAATTTTTATTCTGCTACGAAACAGAATTCCGAAAGTGCTCTGGAATGGAGTGCGCGTCTACAAAAGCTTTCCATGTATTGTGATTTCGGTACATCTTTTGATACCAAATTGTGCGACAAATTTATCACAGGCTATAATCCAAGAAAAGTTCGCAATCGGCTTTTCAGTGAAAAAGGAACGGTTACTTTCTCTGCAGCAGTGATCGCGGCCTTGACGGAACAAGCAGCTTAGGCTGGGATTTTACAGTGTGACAGCCAAATTAAAAGTGAGCAAATTGAAGCCGTCAAAGTTTTAGTGGTAAATTACAAAATGGTTCAAGAGTGCAAAATATGCAGAGTGCGACCACGAGTGGAAGACCACACATTATATCCATAGTAATTAGACCATCAGGTCTGTTTGGATATAAATATTAAAAAAAAAAACAGGAAGAAATGGTAGTGAAAGTGTTCGTGACATTGTGGGTTACCGGTGAGTTCTGTTAGCAGAAAGAAAGGAACCCTCCTAAATCATTTAACTCATGAAGAGTATTCCGTTGTAGAAAACCCCAATGAAATTGACATTTCACCGGTTTTATGATCAGGCAGAAATCAGATGAACCCATTATCGTTGATATTTATTTAAACAGTGTTCCGCTGAAAATGGAATTAGATTCAGTTGCAGTTACGTCAATTTTACCACTGTCCTTATATGCTAAATATTTTTCTGGCGTAAAATTGTCTGAAACCAACATAACACTTATACATTTTTGGGGAGACCAGATTCGCCCTGCAGGCACTGCAGAGTTTCAAATTATGTTTAATTCTAAACAAAATTTATTAGATTTTTGCGGGGTGGATACGAAAGGGCCCGCACTTCTTGGTAGAGATTTAATTAGAAAGTGTAATACGTTATTTCAAGCATCGTACCAAGAGATTCATAATTTGCAATAATCCGTATAAGAATATTTTATAAAGAAATTTTCAGGGGCGTTTTCTGACACAATAGCTCGTTTCAACAAGCTGCAGTTACGGTTAAAAATGAGCTCAAGCACCATACCTAAGTTTTGTAAATTCCGTCTGCTTCCTTTCGCAACGAAGAAGGAGGTTGACGAAGAAATTGATAAGCTTTTGAGGAACGGAATAATCACCCCGATAGAGTTCAGCCCATGCGCAACCCCTGTGGTTCCTATACTAAAAAAAGATAATTCGGTGAGGTTTTGTTGGGACTACAAAATAACTGTTAACCCTTATTTGATTATTGATAAATACCCACCTCCGCGAATCGAACATTTTTCAAAAAAGTTAAACGGGGAGAACAATTTTCCAAAATTGACTTGGAGCATGCCTACCAGCAAGTACCATTACACCCTGATTCGCGTATGTTGACCACTATTTCAAGTCACAGGGGATTGTTTTACTACAATTCACAGTTCGGGATAGCTAGCGCAGTTCCAGCGAATCATAGAACAGTTGCTTATGAAGTTAGATGGAGTAGGGTGCTTCCTGGATGACATCATCATTACAGAAAAAAATAGAGTAGTTCATCAACACCTACAGGTCCCGACATGCATTTCTGGATTCATTTAGATTCGAGTCGTGATTTGGTCCGGAAGTGCTTTGTAACCATGCAGTACCTGGCAAAACCCTAATACAAAGCCTCCCGGAAGTCGCTGTAGTGGAAGGCAATGAGGCTTTTGTCTATCAGAAGATATGGCTGAAACAGAAGACACCCGGGAAAGAACTAATTAATAGGACTCATGTACATGTAACTAGTTTTTCTACAACAAATTTGGATGTAAAGGCCTCAGCAAACCCGATCGGACATCACCTTCTGAGACACCACTTCGGAAGGAAATAAAAGTGAAGTCATATCACGTCGCCAGATGGTTGGAGCGTTGTATAAGCCCTAAAGGCACATTTCAAAACTGGACAAACGCTAGGAGTGCCAGTTGACAAATACTTGGCGTGATCTTCAAGAATTGTATTATCTCGTACTGGCAAGTGAGTCACAGAACAAAAATCCGAATCATATATTATCTGCTAGAATGCTGAATCTCCAATATGAATAATTCCTCACAAGATTCTTCAAATTATCAGTCTTATCTGATACTTTCATAAACATATCGTTAATCCAAATCATAGTTCGATATATAAAGAGAACATGATAACCCACATACATTTTATTTTTCTGAAAGTTGATTGGAGATACCATAATCTTACTGATCGTGAACGTGAAAAACCACATGCAATTATTTCGATTATAAAATCTTTGTTCATTTAAAACTCACCGAATTGGTGAGAAAAGGTGGACATTAAATAGAATGATTGTCGTTATAAGGCTGGCGACACACCAAGAAATCAAAAACGTTTTTGACTAATTTAGGTAGAAGTTCTTTTTCCTCCACGAATTATATGAAGTGACACACACTGGTACGGAAAAACAGGGAAACGCCTTCAGGCTCTTTAAGACTGCTCGAAACAAATTGTTTTTGAATGAATCTGTGTGATTCGTGTATTTCGAAATGTTTTGTCTTGCCACAAAATGTTTGTAATAAAAGCGTTTCGGAAACCTCTACAACACGTTGAAGCGCAGACTCTATTTGCACTGTTTTGCTGTACACCAAAGCGTTTTGCTTTCAGGCGTTTTTGATTTATCGGTGTGTGGTCAGTCTTCATTTCTCAAAAACGTTTTGCTTTAAGGCGTTTTTGATTTTTGGGTGTGTTGTCAGCCTAACGATAAATAAGAAAACCGTCAATACGTAAAACCAATAAAATATTGAATCTGCAAGAGTTTAAAACCGTAGACTGAAATGTATCGAACTGATTTGTTATCCGAACTGAAATTCATCAAATGTGTTATGAGAATTATGAGAACCAACGAAGTATTACAGCAAGAAAATCTTAGGACCCCAGATTTTGTTAGGAATGGAAATTGACGGAAATATAAAAACTAAATAATCTCAATAATTTGATCCAACCATAACATAACACCAACATACTCATAACATAACGAAATAGAATTTGATGAAGCATCACATATTGTATATAAAATCGTAAAACTAAAAATGTGTCCGAATATCAATCTGTATCGGGATTGGGTATCTTAAAAACGATGGAAACGAAATGTGCAAAATAGAAAATTATCAGAATGTGTAAGGGGATCAGCTAGTAAAATAACCAACCTTGTAGAGAACGTTTATCTTGTTATAAAAATTGGTTCATTATCTCCTAGATGCCTGAGACTTGTGATGGTTCAGCAATGGGTACTTTGTTTTTTCACGTATTTTTCTTGAAAATTTATTTACTGGGTGGTGAATTATTGTAAAAATACAGGAAGGGACAGAAAATGTAAACTATATATATGTTCAGCATCTAGTTAACAATTAGACAATTTAAATAAATAAATAGCTTCTGATGTAGAATAAAGTTAAATATTTATTGTTTTAGTAATATGTTTTGCAATCTCGGAAACGGGTTTAACGATTTGGATGAAATTTTGTATAAAGGTGAAGTTTTGCGTTTCAAGTTCATATATATATAGGCTTCATTCTTAGAGAAACATGATTTCAATAATAATAATAATGTGAATTTTTGGATCTCGAATACGTCTTGGATTGAATTTTGTATTCAGATAAGGTTTTGCTTTTCAAGTTCATTCATATAGGTGTCTTCACTGGAAAATAACGCGATTTCACTAATAATAATAATAATGATGATGTGAATTTTCAAATTCTATTTTCTCCCACTTCCGAACGAACATCCGAATAATCTGAAATTTGACACACATATCAAAGACAGACGACATTTCACAATGTTGATGTAATAATGATAATAATAATAATAATGAGAATTTCAAATTCCACTTTCACCCGCTACCAATCCTCCAAATAATCTAAAATTGGGCGCACATTTTCAGAACCGACGACAACACAAAAATTTCATAATATCAATATAATAATAATAATAATATGGATATAATGAAATACAAGTAAATAAGCCTGATGTAGTCCTCCGCGACTATCATAGTAGGAGGATTTTCGTCAGTTTTTGGCTCCTGGTGAAACGAACATCGTCCGAAAAGATAGAAGAAAAAAAGATTGAAATAAATCTGAAATTTATCGCATGACGCAATCAAAGCATTTAAAATAAATTTCAATCCATTAATATAACCTTAAAAAGCAGAAAAATAATAAAATTTAACAAAATTAATGTGCCATGTTTTCATAACGGACCGAAAAGAATAAAATAATTTCTCCAATCATTATGAAGTATAAAACCCCATACAGATTTCTAACTTTTTCTAAATTATCCTGAAAATACATATTTGGCCACTTTTAATAGCTATTAAAATACTTATAAGATTGGAAACGAAAAACATGGGGCACATGCACATAACTATAAAGAGAGTAGAAAGTAGCTATCAATAAAATAACTTAATTATCGGTTCACATTATTGGCGGTGCAAAAAAGTTGAGCTAATTATCTGCTGCATTCGCCCCATATTTTTCGTTTCCAATCTTACAACTCTGTTAATAGCTATCAAAAGTATGAATTTTCAGGATAATTTTGAAAAAGTTAGAAATATGTATGTGGTTTTATTCTTCAAAGGATTAGAGAAATTATTTTATTCTTTTTAGTCCGTTATAAAAATATATTACATAAAACAAAATATTTTATTATTTTTAACGCCTCATCACACGTGTAATTGTTTTTTTTTTAACCTGAAGTCGGTAACGAAAGAAACTTGAAGAACCAAAATCGTTAAACATTTGACATCAACCCCTTGAAACTATGGGTATGGTCCGTATATCGCCGAAAATTTCAGTCGGTTTCTGAATTTTCAATCAGCCGGCTGCACATATACGGACCCCTTGTCACTTGTCTTTAGTCAACAATTTGAAATAAATTTGTTAAAAGTATAATTTTTCTTCAAAAAACAATTAAATGTAATGCTTTCAGACCCAAAGACCTTTTTTAAGATAAATATTAGATTTTTAATCCAAAGTTTCAAATTTGGCACTCAAGTAAAATTATTGTAATTGACAAATGACAAGGGGTTCCCGAGTTACCAAGGAGAAAGTACGGTTACTCTGGTTACAGATAAATCACTGAAGTTTCAGGAAATAGTAACGGAATTTTCAGGAATTTGGTATATACGGACCGCCAAATTACTAACCAGAGTAACCAAGGATATATACTGACCAGACTGTATATTGGCTGCTAGTAGATACATGTCGCGACTACATGGTATTTAATTTGTTTTGATTTTCCTCTAGTGTTTGCAGTGTTGAAAAGAGATGATGAATGGCTTTGTTGAACAGTGTGCTAATGGGCATGTTTTTCTAAAATTTGAGACGAATACACATTATATTGAAAAATTATAACACCAAGCAATAAACTAAGCCATGTAACTGAGAATAAATAATAGTCAATAGTCATGTAAAATGTTTATTACCGGTACGTGCCTTTCTCTTGTTTTCAAAGATCGTATCTGGTCTAAATCGTATTTATTTCTTCTTGGAGTAGAAACCTAAAAAACACCCGTTTTGTTTTTCGCACATGTCTGTTTGGAAAAAATCTAAATGAATTAGTAGCTAAATTTTATGTCTTGGCTCAAGAGTTCTCTTGTAATTACTTACTCTGTTTCATTGTTTGGTTTATGTTCGTGAAAACAAACAATTTTTACTAAAACAATATGCGTAATCTGACTCATTTCGGTTTTTGTCACGTTTCGGACTTGTTTTTTCCTTCGGTGGTCCGCTTGCTACCGATTACCTCATTGTTGACCTTGGTTGGAAGGTGATTAACATTTGAGCTCAATGAGATGTTGGAAACTGATCGAGTACCACTATTTGCGTAAAAATTCCTGAATTTCTTTAAAATTTTGTCGCGATCGTGATAAGGATGATGAACGAACAGTTGATGTTCCTTTTAAAAAATAGAAATATATTTATAATGGAAACATTATAAAAAAAGTCCTAATAAGCCATAAAAACAAATATGTATCAACAACAGAATTGCAAGGTTGGGTTATCAGGAATAATACCACGAGTGATTGAATTTTCGCGATAAGTCTGTCGATTTATTTCTGAACGAAACTGAATTGTTTTGAGAAAACACCACTCGTCCTGCGAACTCGTTTTCTCAAAACAATTCAGTTGAGTTCAGAAATAAAAGACAGACTTATGAGATAAATTCAATATAAATACGAACAATGTATGACAGTCATAAACAAATTATTAAAATCGTCAATATTATAATGTTTCGTTTCATAATTTCATTTGAATTTGCAGTGAAGCGACTCATTCTGACATATCCAGCTATATTTATTATTGATCGACCTGTCAAACGTATTCATTTCGTCATGGTTGCGTCGCTGAAAATACCGAAGCTGATCCTCCAATCAGAATTGAAAGACAGCTGGTGTTATCGCGATAACACGAGTTGTCTTTGGCTTCCGATTGGTCAGATTAGGGGAGAATTTTAAGATGAGTGAAATAGTCACTGCAATTCTCGGCGAACCTGCATTTCTTGATTCGTCCATATTCGATTTGTTTACTGAGGCGGCTTCAAGAGGACCTTCCCTGTTTCAGGACCGACCTTGAATGAAATATTTTATCTCCTTTATAACTTCAGTCAAGTTTAAACCCAGGTCAGGCATTGAATTGTCGTTGACAGTTGTTTTTTGTGTGTGAGTAGCATCAGTTTGGTGTTTCAACTTACTGATTGTTTCTTTTAATTTGTTGATTTCTTCCGCGATTCCGCCTTCTCCATCTCTATCTCGAAGGTCCACATTCTTTCTTCTATCCGGTTCGCACACCACAAAGTTATTTCAAGCTCTTCGAGTCTAGAAGCTCTCAAATTTTTCGAACTTTCTTGAAATTCTCCTTTCAGACTATTCGAATTTTCTAGAAGCTTGTCTTCCGATCTATGTAAAATTTTTAGAAATGTATCTTCCAGACTCCTTAAATGTTTTTGCAGTTTATCTGATTTAGTATTGTTGTCGAGTTTATTCGTTATAGTTCTAAAGTCAATTCCAGAAACAGGTTTCGGGGTCTCCTTCTTGAGTCAGTCCGTCTGAAAGTAGTAGTAGTAGTAGTAGTAGTATTTTATTAATCACCAAATTACATGAATTTATAAAAGCATACAATAGAGAGAAAAAATATATGGGCGATTAATATAGGTAGAAGAAGGAAGGTTTGTCAAACCGAGTCTTATTACTGAATTTTTATCAGCGGAAACATAGGTATTGATGATTCACTTAAGTTTTTGGAAAACTTGTATGCAAAACATCAATATCAAAATTCTTTCCATTGAAGATGGTCAAGCATTATATCTTGACCATTTTGAGATACTCGGGCAAACATTATAGTGCTTATATTTCTAAATAGGATTAACAATATGAGTTATGCTAGTACGTTTTTTTTTTAGACTCATTAAATATAAAATATAAAAGTATGAAATCCCTAAACGTGTAAATAATGTAAAAAATGTAAAACGTAAAATTTTAAATATGTAAACGTATAAAAATATTAAATGTTACACTATAAAATACAAACTCGTTTTAAATTGAAAGTATTTAAAATGCTAGGTAGGGATGTATAAATATATGTGAAAATTGAGAAATTAATTCAGTAGAATTTGTTCATAGTAATGTTATATTTTCATTTTTGAGCCATTTGATCACTGAAATTTTGAATAACTTAAACACATATTCCGTTTTTATATGGTCTGGAACAAGATTGAATAATTTGGGTCCAACATATGTAATTGATCTTTGTCCAATAGCTTTGTTCATTTTCGGTATATCTAGGTTACTCGCTTTCAGTCGGATTTCATGTCCATGTTGATGATTTTTGAACTTATTTCTGTTGTGATATAAATATTAATAATTGTTTATAGTAAAGATATCTCAAACTCATCAGTTCACAATATTGGAATATTTGTGCCGATGGGAAACAAAAATTTAAATTATAGATAATTTTGAGAAATCGTTTCTGTAGTACCATAAGCGGTTGTGCAGCTGTACTATAGGCCCCACCCCATCCTAGATTTCCATACATTAAGAGAGACTGAACTAGCGAAAAATACATACTGCGCAAATCATTGATACTCAGTATATTTTTAAGTGTTCGAAAAACATACAAAAGGGCTCTGAGTCTTTTACAAAGTATTTCCGTAGTGCGGCCTTCTCACCAGTTGTTTCGAGTACTCTAATTCCTGTGTCAATTCCGCGATCTTCAAATCCACCAGGCGTACTCTCCTCGAGAATATTTTGTCTTTGAACGACGTATAAATCAGAAGGTAACACATAGGTTATATTTCAATACTCACGTTGTCGTCGTGTGTTGAAGACGGTTAAAAATATTTTCCCAGGAAATTTTCCGTTTTTTCCAGATCCTAAGGGTCAAATATACTAATTCACTAGACGAATTATTCATCCGAATTGTAATTCATTACTTTGTTTTTTGTTGTTTCTGTATTCCTATGGAACAGATATCATATCTGTCATATTATAAGTGATAGTTCTTTTTTGTATTTCTATTTTGTGCTTATTGACGAATTTGTTCATTTATATTTTCTTTGTGAATATTTTAAATGAAGAACGAATAAAATATCTATCTATCTATCTATCTATCTATCTACTGTATACACCCCTGTTTCATCATTTCCAATGACTGTGCTGGGGTTAGAGAATCAGAGGGTACCATAAAGGTGAAATTTCAATGCTCACGTTCTCGTCGCGTTTTGAAGATAGTTAAAAATATTTTCCCAGGATTTTTTTTTTTTTGAGAAATCTAAGGATCGAATATACTCAATGATTATGCTGGTGTTACAAAATCAGAGGGTGAAACAAAGGTGAAATTTCAATGATCACGTTCTTGTTGTGTTTTGAAGACGGTTAAAAAAATCTAGAAATTTTCCGTTCTTTTCAGATCTTTAGGGTCGAATGTACTGTAATGCACCCATGTTTTATTATTTTCTACGGTTGTGCATAAAACAAGTGAAATTTCAAGTCTCTCGTTCTCGTTACGTTTTAAAGTCGCTTTAAAATATTTGTCCTGAGAATTTGCCATTCCTTTCAGATATTTCAGGTCGAATATATACAGTATTACGTCCCTTTATCATTATGTCCAATAATTGTACTGGAATAAGAAAATCAGAATGACGAAAAAGTTGAAATTTCAATACTCTCACGTTTTAGAAACGGTCAACATTTTCTCAGCAAATTTTCTACAATTTCCGGATCGCATCGGTCGAATATAATGTATTATATACCTGTATCATTATTTTCAATGATTGTTCTGGAGTTAGAATATCAGAGGGCAGAAACATGGTGAAATTTCAATGTGTTCGGTCTCGTCACGTTTAGAAGAGTGTTGAAAATATTTTCTCAGCAATATTTCCCATATATTTGGATCACATCGGTCGAATATAATGTAATCAATATTTCCTATGATTCTGCTGGGGTTAGAAAATCAGAGGGCAATATTAAACACAGTTAAAATATTTATCGTATATTGTGCTGGAGTTCAATGTTAATGAATCTTTTCGCATAACGTAGAAAATAAAAAATGAATATGAAAGAGTATTTCATCACAATCCTTTCACATGGATCGAATATAATGTAATACATCCCTATATCATTATTTCCGATGGTTGTGCTAGTGTTAGAAGATCAGAGTCCAAAAAAATATAGAAACTGTATTGCTCCCGGTCTCATCAAGTTTTAAAGACGCTTAAAAATACTTCTTCAGCTGATTTTCCTTGTTACCCAGTCTCCATGGTCGAGAAAATATTTTCTTGTAACATCGTTTCCAAAGATTGTTCCGAAGTTAGAAAATTAGAGGACAAGAAACTAAATGTTTGCACAAAGTGAAAAATATTTCCTCAGCGGATTTTTTTTGTTGCTCAGTTCACATGAGTAAAATTTAATGTAATATATCGTTGTCATCATTTCCAATGATTGTGCTGGGTTTAGAAAGGCGTGGATCAAGAAAATTGAGAAATTGTGTTACACTCGCACTCAAGTTATGAAGACCGTTGAAAATGTCTCTGTATTTAATATAAAAATGTTTCATCCCAACCAGTTCACATGGGTGTACATGGTACTATTCCCCCCTGTAGATTTTTTCTGATGATTGGGTGGAAAATTTTCATCAGAAAAAAAGTTACGAAACGGCTGTGCACAACCCCTTTTTCTCCGGAACGGATTGACTTAAAAAATTGGGAGTTGTGTTAGAAATTAGTTATTAATAAGTTAGAAATTACTGCATTAATTTTTTTTGTATTGTGCTGAAACGGCTATGCCAGCTTGACATACGTGAATAAAACCACAACTCTTAACAATACATGGAGGCCAAGGAGGACAAGGAACACATAACATGAGGGCACACACAGTAGATTTGCAAAGGTCGTAGAAGAGAGGCTCCTAGAAGTACATAAGCCCCTTATTGATCTATTCTAATCTGATTAATCCAGAGGATTAGATGGTTGTATATAAAAAATTATCAGGTGATCACAATATGCCTTTTTTGACTACAATATCTCTGGAGTCAAAATTATAGAAGGACATGAAAAGAGACTGGTTGTAGAATATAAAGCCACATAGTCAAAACAGGAGGTGTAACAAATGTAGTAGAAATGTTAGGAACCACAAAAAACCCTGAGAACTAAGTTGTTACTTATCGTGGTTCGGAATACTTGTGGATTCTTGGGGGGGGGGGTAGAGTAAGTATTTACCAAACATTTGCGTCCTATGTCCTATGAATTTACATAGATTATGTTTATTACATTATTCAGTGGGTGAATAACAAATATAATTTCCACAAAATTGGATTATCAGGTGAAAGTTTTTGACTCGCCTTCAAGCGCGTGTTTATCTTTGGCTCTAACCACGAGTATCCTGCCCATCCACCTAGAAACAACACTCCCTGACACATTATTGATTTTATCTCAAATATCTCCTGTTATGATACACATTAGTCAAATTCAGATGTCTCATACAATGAGCTTACTTCAAAATTAGTTGTAATCTTCGCTGGCAATTTTACTAATATGATGTGACATAGTTGTTTAGTGTTCATATGTACTTCCATCAAAGGGTTGTTTTCTTTGTTGGGCCAAATAATGATTTTTTTTTCAATGAACGGTGAAAATGCATGTAATATTGTAGCGAGAACAAGAGAGACAGCAGACGACATTTTTTTCTACTTTGTTGTAATAGTTTTAGTGAGCTTCACATTTTTTGTTTTATCAAATCTATAACACAGAATGGATAAAATACTGGTTTCAACATGGAAAGCCATGACAGTATTGACAGGCCGAAACGTCGACTAAGAAAGAGACTGTTAGGTTTTCAAAAGTTGTTTTTTTATGACTCGTTTTGAAAAGAAATTGAATTGTGAAAATACATCATCGTACCCTTTGTTAAAAAGTTATATTTCTTAACGGATTTCGGAAATATTTCTTTCAATATGTCGGAATATTTATTAGCTATTTCGGTGACAAAATTTGGCATCTCTGCATTAGCTAATTCAGTGACAAAATTTGGCATCTCAGCATTAGCTAATTCAGTGAAAAAATTTGGCATCTCTGCATTAGCTAATTCAGTGACAAAATTCACATATTCTCGGAACATTCAAATAAAGCCAACTTTAATAACAGGAACTGAAGTCAAGTTTTCACATTGAACATTTTCTGGTGTTGTCATGTGTTCTATTTTGTAAAGAAAGTGGAGGAAAATTAACTTCAAAATGTTTATAAACTCTCGTGTGGAGATTGGAACACCTCAAATAATGGGAGGGAATACATTATTTTATCACCTTTCATCCATAAAATGTAGAGAACTCTGGAAATTACATATGGATTTTCAACTGCAACCTAGGAAATATAGGTATCTTAAATATCCAGCAACTCTAAAAGTCTTTGTCAATCGGATTATAACCTGAAGGGCGCTAGTGAAGTATTTGTTTATTGTTCATGTTATTGTTTTCTTACCAATGGCCTCCCATTACCTGTTACCAACAAACTTCTGTGTAAGCTGCTGTTGGCCAGAAAAAAGTATGGCTGGCAACAGAACGTTGTTATGATTTCCCTTTCACTGATTTTGATACTGAGTTCAGCGGTAGAATGTTAACCAAATTCCCAGAGATGAATTTGTTCATTATTCAAAGTCTTTGATGAAAAAACATCGCAAATAAAGTTGCCATAGCAATCCATTGATATGTATAAATTTGATTCACCTGGTAGAGAATGCATTGGAGTCAATCTACTTATGAATAATTGATGCGGCAACATTGCTTTTGTTGATTATGTCCGAGTTTGTACGTGTTGAAAGACTGCGCAGCAATGATGCACACACGTTGAAACGAAAGAGGTCGCATCCGTAGTGCTTTTCTGTTTGAAAAGGAAACTTACTTTGGGAATTTGGTTGAAAAAACGAATAATAAATTTGTTTCTTGGTTCTTGGGGCTTGTTTTATCTCAATAACAAAGGTGGAATTTTTGTTACAAATTAGTTATTCTTGCATATTGCACTTCTCGATCTAACATATTATGAAATTCAAACTTCAAGGTTTATGTAAATATCATTAATAGAACATGTCAAAAGAGCTGAAATACGATTTTCTATCGTTCAAACAATATGATATACAAAACAGGAAACTGGGTATAAACAACCAAAGTATATTTTTGGTGTCGAGCGAGATGCAAAACCGCAACCACAAAGGCCATATCACTCCGGATAGAAATATTTAAATATTATCATCACCCATTTGGCAAATATGGATATTGATAGCTAAAAACCGATTCAAACTCGTGAAGTATTTTGATGGCCACTGTTGAAATCATCTGTACTCCAATAGAGCTTCGCTAAGAGAAATCTGTTGTCGACAGTATGAACCGAAAAATGTTTATGTTTAATATATACGTTAAACGCTGGAAGAAATCCAGGAGTATATGATATGAAAATAGATTCATTTTTGAAATGCCACGTTGTCAGTGCCAAACACACGAGTTTATTGGACCTATTTTTCATATCATAAATGTGTTATACAATAAATTCAGGTTGTTTTTTATGATGCTAATCCTGTTGACAAAACTAACTGCGGTACTTTCTAAAAAACACTTTAATTTGAATTGGTGTAACTGTACCCTGCATCCATTAAAATTAAAAATGTAATTTTTTTGTAATATTTAACAATAACATTCTACCGCTGAGCTCAGTAGAGAAATCAGTCGAAGGGAAATCATAACAACTTTCTGTGGCCAGCCATACTTTGTTCTGACCAATGGAAAATAGCGACTAAAGTTTGTCTTTCAGCCGCAGATGATTCCACAACTGATTTTGTGAACATCCTGTTCATATTTTCAAACAAAAATAAAAAAAATTCCCATGACAGGTTTATATCAAAAAAACTTTCAAAGAGTTACCGCAGAAGAAATATTTCCATCATTTCCATCCTGGCTGTGTTAATTTACTTCTGAAGAGCCTGATGTCCCAATTCTTCCGATCTTCCTGATGAGCTTGGAAAAGAGAAATAGATTTTCGTCGACAAAAATTTATTGAGGATCTCATGAGAGAGCAGCGTACCTTGCTTCAATGAAATGAACGATTTCTGCCAGTGATATTTTTGAATAACATTCTCCCCATCTCATTTATTCATATCAATTTTCAATGAAAACTAGAGATAATTGATAAATCAACTATCTGAATGAAAATGAGCATTTTCACGTTCAGATTTTTTCTTTTCAGTTAGTCTTTTCACAATATATATCAGATCTAGTTCAATCACATTTTTACTTTTAATGGAGGATGTTACCCTTTCAAACATGAATACCTCCCAAGAGGGTATCGTGAACAATGGAAAAAAGCGACTGAAGTTTGTCTTTCAGCCGCAGATGATTCCACAACTGATTTTATGAACATCCTGTTTATATTTTCAAACAAAAATCAAAATATACCCATAAATTCCATCACTTCAGACTAGGAACTGAACACGTAAAGTCCATTGCCAATATGTCGTGCCATAAAGAAATTCATACCAGTTCAACTATCTATTGTTAATATGGCACAAATATGTAGATGTACATTCATAAAGTACCTATGTAATATGAAGAAAATTTTTATCATTAAACTATTGAAAAAAAATGGTGTTCGATCGTCATATCCGACAAACTGAAATAACATTTTCACATACCTATGTCAAAGGCGGTAAATCGAAAAAAATCTATGAAGAGGCAAAAAGTGGGGTAAGATGGCAAGATATCGAAAGAAGTTATTTAAAAAAATTTCTTAGAATTTAATTTTATATACTTTCATACGAAGCAAGCAATAATTCAAAGAAACTGAAAACAGCATTTTTTCGATTACTTTACAAATATCATTTTTTCATCTGAATATAGCTTGACTAAAAAAATTGTTCTAAAATTTGTTGTAACCGTCATCCGGCTGCACATCTACGAGCAATCCTCAGTAGTCTTCAAAAGACTTGTGCAAGCTGGGAATGACAAGGGTCTTACCTTTAAACTGCGATCCCAAGCACGGTCGAGAATTCGTACTGAAAATGTGTCCGACCAAGCGGGCCAGTCACCCATCCGAACAATAACCGCTCCTACGGTTGCTAAGCATTCTGATGCGATACTAATGACAGTAATTTTTTATTTTTTCCTAATTGAAATATTAGTTTTACTAAAACCCTCACTGTTACATTGGTTCGTATCCAACAGTTATATTAGAACTGTACAACTATTGTGATCATATTGCTATTTAAAAACTTGCCTAGAATCCATTTGTATATACTGTGGAGTTTCAAGCAATAATTCGAGGAAAATGAAAATAGGAATTTTTTTGTACAGTTTCCGATTATTTTACAAATATCGTTTTTTTCTTTTCAATTACTTGAGTGTAGTAGAATATTTGTATTTCGATGGTTGCGCCTCTTTCTACAATATCCCACTGGTGTGAAATATGTAAAAATGTCACTTTCCGCATTGGTAATACAATAAAATGATTCCTACGACCACCTATGAAAACAGCATATCACACTGTAGTAGTAGCTCATTTCACTATGGCAACAGGAAAGTGGAAAGTAAAACGCACTAGTGAGGACATATTTTGAAATCGCACGATCATCTAAGTATGAAATGAACATGAATTATATAAAAAAAATCATGTCAAGAATTGAATTTCCTCCACAAAATTGAACATTCAATCAATATACGTATATCATTATTATTATATTGAATACTCACGCTGTCACTATATGCGTGCTACCCAATACATTCACATAAGGCACTATCCTAAATGCTACTTTCATGTTGAAGCAGCTTAGAAGAATTAGAAATACTTACCGAAGACATCTATTCACAAATAATCTTCTTATTTTCTACTGATGGTTGATGGTGGTGAAAGAAAAAGCAGTTGGAGGAAATCATCAACTTGAATAAAACTAAAACAGTTAATGTTCAAAAAATTCTGGGAAGTGTAGTTAGTTGATCAGTCCAAATATTGATAAACTTTATAAAAAAAAACTGGCTCAAAATCTCATTCTGAAAATCACTCGAAATATCGTGAAAATAAAGTAGATGATGAATCGATATAGTTGAAACCTGTAGTTGATCTAATAGAATAGTCGAATAACTTCAGAGCTCTAGGAACGTATGTCTTAAAGAATGGAATACTTTTGAAATGGTGACAAAATAATGAATTTTTAGAATACCTAGTAGAAAATTGAAAGTACTGAAAGAATTGGGATTTTTATTTCTCAATCGAATCTCCATTCAATGTAGAGGGTTTTGAGTAATTTTCACGAAGTATTGAATTCGTTCATCGAAATTGCCTGGTAAAAAGGAAAGAACTAGACAATGTTTAACGAGAGACCTTGAATAAATTCGCTCCTATGTTAATGTGATTCAAAGTAAAACTGTTACTATTTCGATAACGCGACTGCTCAATGAAAATTTGAACGAAATTCATAAAATAATATTTCTGTTTCAGAATTTCAATTCAATGATTGTAATTCGTAGTCATTACGTATAAATAAAATAAAAAACATTTTTCATTATTTCCTAACGGGAAGGAATCAAGTGAGGTTGGCAAGCTTAACTTGGTTTGAGAACGATTAAACCATGCTACACGTGTAGGGCATATGTTTAGTATATAAATAAGCTGCTCGGTTGAGGTGACATTTACATGGAAAATAGTTTCTTCGACATTGAGCAGATTATGAGGCGCTATTTTCTTTATAATACGATGCCATTCTGATTGTAGGTAGTTGATGAGGTCATTTAAACAAACCATTTTATAAAATTTTATATATTTTATTCACTCTTGCGTCATATCATATCATAATTCGCATATTGTAGGAGTTTCTATCGAACTTCTTAGGCTTGATAAATCGAACTAAGTTTGAAATGCGTTTCTTCGGAACATAAATCGACAACTTTCCCTTACAGAAACTAAATTATATCTGACATCCAATGTAAAACGTTCCTCACGAAAAAAATTATTATAAGTGCTGAATACAATGAGACAGTTCACTACCTATTATTTGGTTGGAAATAACCACCTGCGTACATGCATGTTACACGGTTCTTGCCTCTCATCAGTGATAGGATAGGTCAAAAAAAAAAGTCAGCTATCTGAATGAAAATGCAAATTTTCACTTTCAGATTTTTTCTTTACTTTAGAGCCTTTTCACAATATCTATCAGATGTAGTTCAATGTCCAGCGTGGCTTGTGCCGGGGAAGTAGTTGTTTTCTGTTAGATATTACAAATAAGTCACATTTTTCATTTTTCAATTTTCATGGAGAATGTTCCCCCTTTTCAATTAGAGTTGTCTTGTTCCATTGAACAAGTGAAGGACAAATGATGGATAATATAATATTGTTTTATTACAATTGACACTTGCAATTGTGTCTGTGAGGAACGTTGAACAAATGGATGTTAGATATACCTAATTCAATGTTCGTAAGAAAAAGTAGTTGTTTTTTGTCAGAAATTTGCCTGATTTTTTTCACTTTTTGTGAATGTGAGGAAAGAATGGTATTTCGACTTCGTCGAAATTATTTGTTTTAACTTCTTATACTTACATTATTCTAACGAAGTCGAAAAGTGCGCTGGAGAGTTTCAAATAAATGAAACAAATAATTTCAACGAGGTCGAAATCTCCGGACCTTCTCTCCACACTATACCACAAAGTATATGAGATGAGGTGAGGTATATATTTGTCAGACAACAACTACTGTCCCCTACGAAATCTGAATTACATGTGACATCCATTTTTTGTGCAACGTTCCTCCATGAGGACACAATTGCAAGTGATGATTGCAATCAAGCATTGAAGAGTATCCTCCATTGGTTGGGAATGACCACCTGCAGACATGACATGTTTCACGGTTCGTTTCCCACTCATTAATGCAAGAATAGGTCAGAGTTATCCTGGCTCATCCAATGAACCATAACACTCAGAACTCAAGAAGCACTCCTCGGTAGCACAGGCTCCTGGAAGAGTTATTGCATAATTTAATCAAAGTTCGAAAAGTGGGCCGGAGAGTTGAGAAAAAACTCAGGTCGAGGATTTATTTATTTTTTTTTAAGTTTTTTTGGTGCTGGCAAACTTACTTATTATTCACTTCATTTTGAAGATTTTTACCTCGATTCCTTCTTTGATTTGATCTACATCCGTGTTCTTTTCATCCCTGATTTTATATCTCTCTTTCTCAACGGTTTCCATTCTTTCTTCTAACCGGGTCGCCTCACCACACAGTTTACTTCTTATTCGAGGATTTCTTCTTTTAAGCTTCTGGTGTTTTGTTAAAGTTCCTCTCTCAAAATCTTCGAATTCTCTAGAAGTTTTTCCTCCAGGCTTCTTGCATTTTCTTGAGGTCTTTCTTCAGGATTTTCGAGTTTTTGTGCAAGAACATTCTCTTCCAGGTTCTTCGAGTTTTGTTGAAGTTCTTCTTTCAAGCTCACCGTATTATGTTGAAGCTCTGCTTTCAAGCTCACCGACTTTTCTTGAAGTGATCTCACAGTCATTAGATATTTTCGTCGAGGTTATTTGTTATCGTACTCGGATCAGGTTTCGGGGGCTTCTCCTTCTTGAATCAGTTCTTCTGACAGTCTTCTCTGGAGTGCGAGCTTTTCACCAGCTGTTTCGAGTTCTCTTTCCTACAATTTCTGCTTTCAAGTCCTCCAAGCGCACTTTGCTCGAAAACAGTTTGTCTTTTTTTTGTCGTTGAACAAGATACCAGTCTATTATACACTAAAAATGTATTAACTTATTTTCCCGTTATACGCAAAACTGTCAACTTCGCGAACACTTCTGACAACAATTGTAATAAAAATGCACTAAATTATTTCTATATAATTAATATTAATTTTCAAGGTGAAATAAATATTTAATTCATTCAAACAAAAGTAAATTGCACAAATAAGTAGATGTCAGATGTAATTCAATGTTCGTAAGGGAAATTATTTGTTTTCTGACATATATATTTTTCTCTATTCGCCGAAAAATATATGCCCATACAAAAAAAAACTTTTGTTGACATGAACATTTTCTGCAGCGTGGAGCGGTTTTCCGGTCGGAACAAGAAAGTATGTTTTTACACTTACATAATGTATGTGTGTTTTGAATAAACTGTCTTCCTTTTCTGATGAGTTATCTGTTTCGGAGATTTGTTTTTACATCAATTTAAAGTTGATTTGAATCACGATTAAAAATGAAAAACTCAGTTGATTTAAATCATGATTTAAATCGTCGCAACCCTGCTGCGTGTATCTCACGTAAATCACTTCCGAATCTATTAGCTACGTTCTCAAATTCTCCGCTTGGCTTACAAAGGGCGCTTCAGTAGATTGGTTTAGTGATTATTGGGATATGAGAGCTCGAAAAGCTTGAAATCATTGTTCATTTTATTCTTAGAATTTTGAAAAAATCTAATGAGCCACCCTAAAATCTTAAGAATATACCGGCTTATCATAATACGGCAGAAGTCTGCTTACAATACGGCAGAGGTCTTAGTCTGGTAAATGTTTCTGTAACCCATTGACCACTTACTCCGAATTATGTGCTGTCGTCGAATTAATGATCCTCGGGGCAAGAATGGACAGTTGATTTATTCAGAGATTCCTGTTGTAGTCAACATATTAAGTTTTATTGAAAGTTTTATCGTAATGACTATTAACGAATCACCAAATTCAGAATATTTCTTCGACTTGAACTTTGGGATCGCACCTTAGAAGTTGCGACCCCTTCTTCTTTCTCATCAGTGCGTGTCCCCGAATGGCAGAAATGGAAAAACAAAAGAACAAAAAAGGTATCTTCTATCGAACGTATTGAACAAATGAAGTTGAGTCAGCTCCCGATTTGGGAGGAGAGGAAATCTTTTCAGTCCATCCAAATTTCTTAGGTATGAATAAAGAATATACTTATTCATCAAACAAGGAATGACGAAAAAGTTCATGAGCAGCTAACTAATAGAATGTTAGAAGCTCCTGAAGAGAAAAAGGTTAAACTTGTAATCCTAGAATTAAACAAGTGTTGATCGTATCCTGCCAGTCTTTTGTTTCATTCAATCTCGCGAAGAAGGGATAAGGCAACGGTTTAAAGAGGGTCGCATATCGTAAGTCCAAATAATGTGACAAGTTGGGGTTGTGTGGAATTTCTTGCTGCACGTGGCAATAGGGTCGAGAATATAAGCGGACATCGTCTCTTTGTTATCTTGAAGCGAAAAGGGTCTCGGGGTGACCTATTAAACTTCAGCGGTGTATACACGGATTGGTCGTCAAGGTTATTCAAGTTTCCTCCTTCGAAAATATTTCTAGTATTATATTGAGTAACACGATTCCGGAGTTGCCAGTTGTGTTCGATGTCTTGGTTCTTTCAGAAATTGTGTGGATTCTCAGGAATTGATTTTTGCTCATGCCTTTCTTGGCCATCTAGAAGCTTTCTGCAAATTATAAGGGATCTAGTCGAAAGAGGCAATACTCCGCTTTGAACATGTATGCATGCTTCGATTGCATTTCAAAGTTATAGACCGTCATCTAGTAACAAATTTTTGCAACAAACCTCGAATAGGGTTGATAGGGTTGATTTGGAGTAAAATGAAGATATTTTTACGAGGGGCTCCTGGGGGATTTTTTATTTCCGTCGTGTTTCCTAACTACGGTACGAAACTACAGAGGCTGATTCGTCAGGTCGTTTCAAGAAAAAAGTTCCCATGAACGTATGTCCGGACTTTGCTTCTTTTCTGAGATACAGGGAGTTGTATTTTTTTTAAACGCCGGGTATCTCGGAAACGAAGCAACTTCGGACATATGTGCATTGAAACTTTTTTCTTTAAACCTAACCTAACCTAACCTAACGAATCACCCTCTGTAGTTTTGTACCGTAGTTGGAACATGAGGGAAACAAATAAACTCTGTTGTGAAAAATCGAATTCTCGGTATGTTATCCCCAGCCACTCGTGAAAATATCTTCATTTTACTCAAAATCGATATAATTTTCATTCTTTTCAACCCTATTCGAGGCTTGTATGCGAAACTGGGACACCTCTAAATCTGTCACTACCTGACGGCTATTTTTCGTCAGCCAAGATGCCACCACGAAAACATTTCCAATCAACCCCCTAGTAGAGGTAAATTACTCTTCATCTGTGTAGGTTTCTTCAGCAGTGGTTTCCGAGGAACCTTCGGTTCCGTTCCATTCTCCGGGGTGCCCACTTCCGCCATCTCGGAGGCACCCTTGGGGGCTCCTCTGGACGGTTGGCTTGGCTCCCCTCGAATGGGTTCTAGAGGTCCCTGCTTTGGTTCCTCTTATTGGTGTGTTTTTTTTTTCGTCGCCGCTTATGAAAGCCAGACCTCACCTCGAAAGGTTCCCAGGGAGGTGATTACAGAGGTCCCTTTGAAGTTTCGCCGGTAAACTTGTGTTTGGGGGTAACTTCGGTTCCTTTGGTTTTCTTTTTCAGGGTCACCTCCGCACCTAGATTTTCCATCTCAGAGGTGCCTTTGGAGGTTCCTTTGATCGGCGCCCTCGGGACGGTTGGCTTGGCTCCCCTCGAATGGGTTCTAGAGGTCCCTGCTTTGGTTCCCCATGTGGGTGTGGTCTTTCAGTCGCCTCTTACGGACAGGCAGACCCTACCTGGGATTTATTCTTTCCAGCCCCGAGTCCCCAGGGGATTTGAAAACCCTTGCTCACAGAGCAAATTCAATTCGAATTTTGTATAAAAAAATTAATAGTTGGAGTCGAATGTTGAAACTTTACAAATGGATGGGAATTTTGAAATGAAATCTACACTTACATGGACTGGGTAGTATATTCTTGAACTTCTTCGAAAACCGTTGCTGACCAAGGATTTACAATTCGAATTTTAAATTGAAACTACATTTAGATGGCTTAGATGAATATTTAGATGCCACCAATGGAATATCTTGATCAACCACCTTATTGGGGTTGTTATCTTTTACTTTTTCTAAATCCTTGATCACCGAGCATTTATGATTCCAATGGGTTATATATACTATATTACTTTCTCCTGGTGGCATCTAGATATCGATCTAGACCATCCAGTATCGAAGTTTCATTCCAAAATTCAAATCGAAAATGCTCGGTCAGCAAGAGTTTTCAAAAAATACAATAGTAAACTACGCCTAAGGGGCTTGATCTAGAATATTCTTCTGGTGTTGAAATCATTATTTCCGTCAACTGACCACCCTTACGAGCAACCCTCAGAAGTCCTCGAGAGACTTGTGCGAACAAGGGAAGATGCAGCCGTTACCTTTTAACGTGTGATGTCATGCACGAGACCGGTGACGGCGCGGTGAATCAAACCCACGTAACTTGGATTAGCTAGCGAGTACATTCTACGCGCCACCAAGTCATCTAGATATTCATCTAGTCCATCTAATTATTGTAGTGTTCATTTACCAATTAATTTTTTCTTGGATATATCTTACCAGGCCCATTGTCAAACTTTTTGATTTATTTTGCCTTCCAAGAGCTATTTTGCTGAGTGACATCCAGCATAAGCAGAAGAGACTGCTTATATTATGCCGAAACCGAAAAGCTAATGGGAGAGTTTCGTTCGATTTTTTTTCTCTCGGTGGCTTCTAGGTATCCGATATGGAGTTTGATAAAAAGATTATGTCAGCAAATTATACACATCCCCGAGGGATGGTTTCCTTTGCAATTTGTATGGGTGGCCGAAGTTTCCCAGGTTTTTAGGCAAACGTAATGGCGTGTTCTTAGAGATGAGTGCTCTGGTGTTCATTCTCATGATCTTCTATACCTGGTCTGGCCTTACATCGTCAAAGTTTTCTTACGAGTTCATCCCTCTCAGTACGAAGGCATGGCTTGTTAGGGAGGCAGGGATGGTGCAGCTGTGATGCTTCATCCCCATAGCTGTTAGTAGTTTAATGGTGTGATCCTTTTTGCTACTAAACACCTGCGACGATTCACTTATGACTTTGATATTAAAATTCGCATGTAGCTCTTTCCTCATGCAGTTGTTCCGTCAGGTGTTTCTCTAAATTTAAATGCCCTTGAATTACTATGGAGCGGAACATCTTATTGCTCGTTTTGGGTTGGCTCTTTGCCTGTACTTCTTCTTTTCACTCAATGACAGCTCGCAAAAAGTCAGCTGACTGAGTGTTGGAATAGTGAATTTGTGAATTCGCATCGTCCTGGGAAGACTGATGTTTGTTCACTTACCTATTACAGCTAGTGTCCGTTGATTAATAATTGATTACCACCAGTCATTGATTTCAGAGGTGGAGTATGATGATTCCAAATGTTTCTCCTCATTTCATTACATCACAGCCTTCAGAGAAGAAACTTTGATTTTGAAAATGTTGATAAAGTAATCACTATTATGACTCCTATTGGTTGATTTTGGGTCAAATTTGAAATAAATAAGCAGATTTCAGTATGAGAATACGTTGTCGACTTTCACGCTTCTTGATGATATACATTTTTCATTCTTGGCTGCAGAGACTATTTTTTCAAATGCATGAGGTATTGTGTTCACGCATTTGGAATTTGGCAAGTATTTTAATTATTATCGTTGCTACCCAAAAGAGAAGGAAATGTCTGATAAGGAATGTGAGGTCCCAATAAACATTTCGGACGTTTTATCGCAATTTTGAATATTATACACACATGTGAATCAGCGCGTTGTATATATTCCTATTTTTGATTCGTTGTTGGTTATCGTCTTAATGATTAATGTTCTGTTTTCATATCAGTTGATTTATCGAAGAGTTCGAATTTTCTTTTCGTAATGAGATAATTTTCTGTATATGATCGTTTTTTCAATTGATAAACACAATGAGGAAAAAAATCACAATTGACCTTTCCTTATCAGCAGTAGGTCAAAAGATAATTCAAGTTTCGTTTCAGCTACAAATTGATCAAAACTCACTCTTCTACGATATAAAAATATAAATACTGTGGATGGGCGATAGTTTTGGGAATTAGCCAGACCGATACGAGTGGTGAAATGGAGGTGAGAATTGTGAGAAAGTCGTTATGGAACTTATTTGGCTGGTTGCCTCTGTTGACTTATCGACAAACGCTAAAAATAATCCTGGAACAATATTCTCCACACTTATTTCCTTGATTTTTTTTGTATTCGTACTCATTGTCACGGCACACAATCGACGATATCTTTGTTCATGGATTGTTGAGAATATTTAAGGAACTAATTATGATGAATCTAAAAGTGTGAGACACTTGGTGAGATTCAAGGCCCGTTGATCATTTCAACCCTGCCACGGCAAATAATAATAGCCGTCCTCTACCCGTACAGGCTATGCCTTTGGGTACACTCTACGAGTGTTTATGAGGAAATATTATTATTATAATGCAGCAAATGATAATTATAATTCCTTCACACCTCGCTGCTCTTGCGGAGTATGTTATACCAATGATTACCTACAAAATGGTATATTTTTTATAAGTTTGCTTGCGATGGGACCTTCACATTGTGAGTTATGGTTTTAGATTTGATATTCACCATTTCCTGCAGCTTTTTTGTTCAAAACAAGTTGAAGTTTATGAATTCCATGTTATTGTTCATTAAAGATGATAATTGAAATAAGAAATCAGAATTCAACGAGGAAGGAATGCGAACGCTATAAATAAGGACCTGGCAAAAATTCAAGAATGAGGTCCAGAAACACATTGGGATTAAACGCTAAGAAATCCTGAACATGCTTTTTATCTATAAAAGACGATCTCACAGTGTCCAGCGTCATTAGGTCGGGTATCACCATACCGGTATAATTCTCGGTAACATTTACCAACTCTTTTTTTCTTGGATATATCTTACCAGGCCCATTGTCAAACATTTTGGATTTCTTTTACTTGCCAAGAGCTATTTTGCTGAGTGGCATCCAGCATAAGCAGAAGAGACCGCACTGCTTATATTATGCCGAAACCGAATAGCGAATGGGAGAGTTTCGTACGAATTGCCAACCTACATTTTCATGAAGAACCTCTATCGCTTCAATTTCCCTAATTTTGTGTGTGTATAAATATTTGAAATATATAGACGGCATATATCAGTTTTGGTCATAATGGCTGAATTTTTCTGATAAAATCTCAAAATTCAATTTAGTTTATTTCTGTTTGTTCTGTTGATTGCATGAAATCACTGCTAGGCTAGATACTAGAACTGTCCATAATAACTCTGACAGAATTTTGATAATGCGGTAAAACTACCCAAATATTGATTGAAAGTTCGATTTCGTGGAGGATATTCGATTCTTGACATGATTTTTTGGGTTTGTAACCTTCCACAATATGAAAATGAAAAAAAAATGTTAATCCAAAGAAATCTGTACAAGTGTAAAAGGTCAAATTAATTAATTTTTTTGAAAAATATTGACGTTTTGAAGGCTGTATCTGCCTCCGTTATCAAAACTTGCTGTATTTGAATTGCGGTTTTCAGCGTCTTTTTTAGCAAGTTTTGATAATTGAAGCAGATACAGCCTCCGAAACGTCAACATTTTTCAAGTATTCTTGGTCAAGTTCAGTAGGCAAATTCAGTGTAGGATACGTTACTGACAAAAATTAATTTCATTCAAGACAGCAGTAACTTCAATTCGCTTCTACACTTGTACAGATTTATTTGGATTAACATTTTTTTTTTCAATTTCAGATTGTGGAAGGTTACAAACCCAAAAAATCATGTCAAGAACTACCCAGATGTTCGTTCAAAAACAACATGTATATATTCTATAGGTTCTAAATGCTAATCTAAATTCCTAATAATTGAATATCTCAATGAATTAGATGTAGTGATGAAAAAGTGATTTCCATGAAGGAAGCTGTTTCAAAAAACGAAAAAGTTGTGTGAATCATATAATCGGAGGTTTAAAATCTTGAAAGTGGAAATATATTTGAAAAATTTGGAATTTGAAAAATATTTCTGTTGTAAAACTATTTGAATTAATAGCATCCTTTTAAGATAATTCCCTGTTGTCTAAGGAAGAATAACCGTGGAACGGACCATTCTTTATGTCTGCTTCTGTAAGATAATTTTAATATTACTTGAGAAATTAATCAAGGGGACATTGAAGAGACGAGGTCGACACTCAACAATCTGGTTCTGGGAATCAAAATTCAAGGTTTCACGAAATTTTGCAGAAGTCCTGGTTACGTTTGTTATATTTTCGAAAATATTCTTCACTTGATTTCAATCTTAAGCGTTAAAAAACATACATATAGTCTCCTGTATAGGTTAAATTCTAAATGAAAGGTGATTAACTTTAGTCACATTCGATAATTAATGGGGAATTATTTCAATATTTATATGTGAGAATTATCGATCGACGGAGTATTTTAATTGGTTAGTATTATGCGTACCTTTAAAGCAACATTCTTAACAATGTTATGGAAAATTGTGTACTAGTTTTATGTAGACTTGAATGCGATCATAAAAATTTCTTCGCAGAATGTCTTCGAATAGCGTACGAAAAATAATTACATTTTTATTTGTTTTGTGATGCATGAATTTTATCGTTTATTATTTTCCTCAACTTACGATTGTAATGCAGGAGGCTAAACCAAATCTGTTCTGAAACATGTTGACATTATGTCAACTGAAATTATACTTCTCTTCAGGCATGAGAGAACTTGAATCTGTTTTTCTCAATAAATGTTTCCAATCTGTATTCGGGCAAAACTTCGTTATGGATACCCAGTAAGAATATATCTAATACTTCTGTTATAACAAATATTCAACACGTATGCTGCTGCTTCTACTTGATACGAATATATATACTTGAAATTAATTGACTATTCAACGTGCAACTCCAATTTGCATCTTCGAAACAATATACGTTTTATTAAATTCATTCTAGTTCCGTACTTTTATAAGTACTAATGGAAAGATGCTATTGGCTTAAAATAAAATGTGTATCAAATTATTCAAGACATTATCTGAAATTAATTCTTCAAATAGTCTGTCTGGGTACATTATTATGATGAACTTCAGTGTATAATGTTAATGATCTGATTGTTACGTGTTTCATAGTTCTGTTCATAGTTTTTAAAGTGCCCAAACACCCGGCCCACTATCAATAATTTCACATGGGGGTTTGAATTATCAAGTATAGCTTTTCAAAAATGAATCAGTTATATCACATAAAATACAGTCTCACGGATAATGGATATAAAGCTTTCTTCCCCAGACATTCGATATCAACACAGGAAACAAAAAAAAAACAAATTTATTTTCAACAACTTGCATTACGTTATTAGACGCCAATGATTTCATAATTCATATTTTGCAAGTTAAGCCTAAGGCACACGGAGACAGATGGAGTATTGATTCAGTGGATATGAATATTGACATTAATACCTACTTTCCGAAAATGTGATGGCTAGGTATTCGTTGGTTAGTTAAAAACAAGAATGCACAACAAATTCAACCCTAGAGAGCTAACGTGTTTTGAATGTACGCAATTGCTATCCTATCGTAAAATTTACGACTTTTTAAAATAATCATAAATAACAGTAGCAGAAATGGCGCATTTGTAATATATTTTTTTTTTAAATAACAAATATGATGTCAAAAGAAACGATATTTTTCAACATTGAGTGCACGATATTGGTCTGTGTTTCGCTGTGAACTATGACCACCTAGAGAAAATTATACATTGTGCTCTCCCCTCCAAAGAAGTAGAAAACAGATATTTGGAAATCTGAATAAAAAAATACCGTTTGTAAGTGTACGAAATCACCGCCTCTGGATGAACACACGTGGAAAGGCAGAATCACAGTGTTCCTCCGTTCCTCCTCCTTAATCAGAAGCTGGTTATTTGAAATGAAGTTTCATAAGCATGACTCCCAATAGGAGGTTGAAAAATAAATTAATTTTGAGGAACACAACACATCACATGAAAAAAAATTGAAGTGAGTAGGTATTAGTGTCGGAACGAACTTCCGGTATACGCGAACACAATGTTTGTTTGATCACAAATCACATTCGATCCAAGCTATTGAGGCCTTTTGAACGATCGATTAACATTAATACGTCGAAATAAATGTCTCAGTTAACAAGGCGGTCGGCGATGAACTGGAAATGATAGGCTACAGTTGTTAAATCGCGTGGAACCACAGACATTGTAGATCGACAGTTCATATCTAGGCGGAGCAACAAAATATAGTTGGTTCATTCAGTGGTGCGTTTTCGAATGTTGGCAAAGAAAAAAATGATAGCTATGAAGGTTGATCATGTGTGGTTGATAGTAAAAGTTCTTTCTTAGCACATATGAAACAAGCATCATATTTTAATCGAAGCCGAACATAGAGGTTTTGGGCTTGCAAATTCTGGTGGAAGTCTTTTTTATTTTTATGTATATTGAATGAAGAATAATTGGAAAATATCAAATTTTTTCTCAGCGTTCATACAATTATTCCTTGGACCGGCTCTGATGTGGATGGAAATTTTCCAACACTACTCCTTGGATCTGTACTCCATCTGTCCTTTTTTCAGATTGTATTTGTTCATTCTGAATGAAAAAAAAAAATTTAATTCACATTGTTCAATAAAATGGAAGAGGATGGAGAATTATTTTGTTTTTCAATTTTGAAGAATAAATGTTTGACAATCTAATCAATGGTTTTGCAAGTTGATAGATAGATAGAGAGTACTTCCTATCTTTTCCCAAGCATTATCTCTGATATTTCTGTCTTTAAAGTTCTCTTATATTATGCCTTTTATAATATTACTGGGGAAATTGCCGTGCAAGATCCGCCAAAAAAAATGATGAAACAAAAGGCTACAAATTTTCCGAAATGGGAAAAATGTCATCAATGGACTGACCAATCCGCGGTCATCTGCGTACTAGTTGCACACTACAATTAGATTGAAAAAAAAATTGTCAACTTCTACCTGCTACTTGTTACTTGGTAATTGTTAATTGTCTGCATAAATTGCATTCATTGTTAGAAAAGAAGTTAACTTATACTAATTGTTAATTGATAAATTATTCCTGTCATAGGCTGAGTAATAAATCTCATAAATGGAGTCCATTTTCGAAATATACAGTACAGCTCTTAGAGTACACCCGAAACTAAGATTTTCATAGTTTCTTTGGTGAAAGCTTGCTCACAGACTCCTCTCCTCTATGGAATACCACAGAAAAGTTGTCGATCTGCCTTTCCTTTATTTAAATCCGTTTTTCAATTCTTAATTCTCGTTTCATGTATTGTTTTCAACAAATAGTGTCGTAGCTTCACTTTGAATAAATGTAATTTATTTTATATATCCGTTTATATATTTATTATTATGTTTGTTTGAAAATCATTGAAGAGGAATCGCAATATTAGACATTTTTTCTGGATTTCTATCCTTCCACACCCCGCACTTATCTTATGGAAAATGGTCTTCGGTTAAATTTCTTGAAATTTCAGTATTTTGTAGTATTCTATCACCTTATCAAAAGTCTCCATTGGCCCAACACGACCCTATGACAAGTTTTCTGATTGCTGCTCCTAAGGTGGCGTATGGAGTGAGTAACAAGGCCTACTCAGAACACATTATATCCATAGTAATTAGACCATCAGGTCTCTTTGGATATAAATATATAAAAAAAAGAAAAAATATTCTGATTCTTGAATAAGACCTGTTTTTCAATTATCTACAGGGTAATCTTCACACAAAAACAAGCTCAATCGATAAAGATCATTTATGAGGCAATTGATAATATTTTCCAGTAAATATGATCAGAATATAATGAACAAACCTTCATCGAAAATAATTTATGACTTCCAAGCTCATACTGGGTGATTCAAGTTTTTTATCAACAAATGGTATAAATTAAATAAATAATTGACTCAGAGCTCAAATTTTGGCTTAATTTGTTGTTCGATTAATAGAGAAAAAATAAGTATTACATTTTTTCTTCGTATCTCCATCAGTTGAAAAGTTAATAATAATAAAAATAATAATAATAAAAATAAACATAAAAAACCAGGTCACCAAAGTGGTGAAATTAAAGATAACAGAAAATTGAAAGTTCAAAAAAAAATATAAATTATTATTATTTTTTGAATATTACATGGTTGTTATTTTTTTTTTAAGTAGAAAACAAATACAAAGAGATAATTATTTATTAAATAACAATGAAAATTTAAATAACAATCGAATTTTATTTTTAATATCAAAGACCAAGATAAATAATGATAAAAAAATGGTTCCTTAATTTTCATAATAAGTGGTGAAAAAAATTGTTATTTAACAAATGCCTTTTTAACTAATACATTTTTTTTAAGAAATGTTTTTTTTTAATCATTAATATCATCAAAGATTACGTTAAAAAAATTAAATTATCTCATAAACATCGCATTTGTTTATAACAATTTTTTAAACAAAAGAAGATGAAAATAATTAAAAATCGTTTTTAAGTAGCTTCTGATCATAAGAAAACGGATCAATAGAAGTATTAAAAAAAATGTTTCAATGTTTAATAAAGCCTTATAATTTTCCACCTTAGTAATAACAAAACGAAAATTAGGATTTTTTTAATTTTTCCAACGGGAATCTATTCTAAGATATTTTTAATTTTTAATTTTCGTATAAAAGGACCGAAGGAGGCGTGGCTTGCCTAAGCCAGAGTACCCTTTTTTCGAGCGTATTTTCAACACTCTGGGAAAATTATAAATATTGGTCCTACAGTTCCGGGAGTTTTAGGAAATTTTCTCCTCTTTTTAAACCTTTTTTCAAATTTAAATTATCTCGAATAGTTTTTGAGATATTGACGAAAAATCAACCCACCTTTTTTTTACTTAATTGTTTAAACTATTTCAATTTTTACGAGTGGCCTTAGCATTTTCTCAAAAACTATCTACGTGCCATTCTGAATCGAATGACACCCCAATCATAATTTTCGGAGAAGGCGAAAAAATGTTGACATAAAAAGCACTTGTTGACTAGACTATAAGCTTATTTTTGTTTGAAGATTACCCTGTAGATAATTGAAAGAATCAGAGTATTGTTTCTGATAATATAAATAATGACCTCGAGAAAAAACGGTGATTAAATCTTCTAAGCGCATAAAAAATAATAAAATAAAAATGGTCAGTTTCAACTTCAACACCCAATATTTCGAAAACTACTCGTAGGATCGTGTTGGGCCAATGGACACTTTTGATAAGGTGATCGAATACTACAACATACTAAAATTTAAAGTAATTTAACCGAAGGCCATTTTCTATAAGTGCCGAGAAAAATATTTGAAACAATCATTCTGTTCAACAAAAAATAGATCCTTAGGTAACCCTGACATAGAATTAATGAATTAAAGATATGTTCAACATGCAATACATTTAATACTGCTCATGAAAGAGTAAAATCGACAATGTCGAAGTACCCTTCTCTCCAAATATTTCCACCATGTGGAAAATATGAGGAAAACATCTGACAGAAAACAATTACTTCCTTAGCTAATACCACGTCGGACATTCAACTGCATCTGGCAGATATTTGTGCAACGTTCTTTCAAGAAGCCCCAATTGCAAATGCTTATTGTAATTAAATGGTAGTTTATCCTTCATTTGGCTGGGGAAAACCTCCTGCAGACGCGTTTCGAGGTTATTGCTTCTCCTCAGTGACAGGGTAGGTCGGACAACATTGAAGTCCCTGCCCGAGTGCCCGAGGCCCTGAATTATAATCCACTGTATAACTAATCTTTCTCCAAAAATGAAGCAGCGATTCGAAGTAAAGTCAGTCTTAGCGCCACCTGTGGAAAAAAACACAAAAAGCATTCATTTGTAGCCCCAGGAAGTGAACAGAGTTCAAGAATTTTTGCCGGAGAGTATCACATAAATGAAATAGTAAAATCGACAATGTCGAAGTAACTTTCTCTCCAAATATTTCCACCATGTGGAAAATATGAGGCAAACATCTGGCAGAAAACTACTTCCCTGGTAATACCATGACGGACATTGAACTACATCTGGCAGATATTTTTGCAACGTTCTTCCATCCATTCATATATTGGGCTAGGGCAGGACGACTTTAATGATGTCCGACCTACCATGTCACTGATGATGGCCAAATCAAGTATGACCTACTGTTTAATTACAATAAGCGTTTGCAATTGGGTCTTCATGGGAGAACATTGCACAAATAATTGCCAGAAGTAATTCAATGTCCGTCGTGGTATTAGCCAGGGAAGTGGTTGTTTCCTGTCAGATGTTTGTCTCATATTTTCCACATGGTGGAAATATTTGGAGAGAAGGGTACTTCGACATTGTCGATTTTACTATTTCATTTATTTCATATTCTCCGGCAAAAATTCTTGAACTCTAATTTTGTTCAGGCAAACTTTGGTAATTTTGTTGATGATTCGTCGTCAAAAAACTCGCTATTTCTTTACGGTTATTGATTCAGAAAAGAACCTGTTACTGTTACTTGAATTCTCCCATCAGAAGTATTTTTTTTTCGCCATTTATTTCATTGTATTTATGTGAGAAGATTTCTTGAAAAAAAAAATGGGAGAGTTCTGACAAGATCGTTAATACGATGTAGACCTAAATACCTTCCTAAATTTCCATTCCATTCATCTATTATACCAACAGCAGCAGTCATAAACATTGCTGTCGGACCCTAACTTGAATAATGGGATGGAATTTAGAATTTTTAAACAGGCAGGATTACTCGTATACTCTTTACATAATACACACACGTTAGAGAGATCGGTTACGTGTATACCGGGTGCACCATCATAAATTGCGGCATATGGCACGAAAGTAGTCGTTTTTTAGACTCGATTGAATACAAAGTAAAAGAGTTTTATTAGCCTTTGTAATTCGGTGTGATGGGAATATTTTTTTTATATTTGTTTTTTTCCATATTTAAAAGTTATAATATTATATGAACGTAGAGTAATACAATACAATACTTATTACCTAGCTTAATTTACATACAGAGTGACCCATTTGAAAGCGGGCCACCTCTCTAAAACTGTTATTTATTATCCGATTCAGAAGTATTTTTTTTTTTCAATAGATAGAGCATCAATAGTTGTAGTTAAGTGACATAAATTCGAAATGGAAATAAAAATTTCAAGGCCTACTTCGAATTTTTTATAAAACCTGATTACGTCCGCAGCGGGGCAGGCACAAAGTCCTGCTGTTTCCTCATTTTCAAGACAACGACGCCATTCCGGATTTTCCGACAGTCGTAGTCTTGACATTGGTGATTCAAACGACAGTGGTTAGTAAGTAGGTCTGCAGTTTCATTGCCTTTCATGCCAGAGTGGCGAGGACTCTAGACCAGAGACACATTATTTTTGAATCTTCCTATTGAGGAGAGTGTTTTCTGATAGTTCTATACCAACTTAAACGTTGATCGGTACGGTACGAGCCAAGTGCTTAAATGTCCGAAAATAAAATTTGTTGATTTGTGTATGAGGTTGGTTTCTTCCAATCTCTCTTCACTTTCATCAATGGCGTGAATTTCCGACTGGAATACAGTCGCATAGGACTCTAGACAGGTTGAAATCTCTGTCCGAGGCCCACAACTATACACCAGCCCCAGCGCCTGAGGGTATTTCGAACCATATGTGAACCAACAGTCGTCTGCATTTGGTAGTTCATCTTTTTGTAGGACCCACTCGTCTCTATCATTATTATTATTATTATTTCTATAGCTGCTTACGGTGTAGTGTTGAAATAGCTCCAGTGATCGACAGACATGCCTGTCTGTATACTTGAGGGCTTTGCTTGGCCCATCCGCTGTAAAGATTTCGGCCACCAAGCGATCGCTCCATTTGTCTTCATTGGTCTTATAATCATCACAGTTATTCAGTGGATTTGTTTGGGCCTGAACCCAAAGATTTTCCACAAATCGTTCGAAATGTCCATAAGGATAATTTGACTCTGTGGAGAACCCTTTCCAAGTGAACGTTGCATGTGTGCACTTTATCCAGGAAGGAGTCCTAGATATTTTGCTTCCGCTGCATATGGATTTACCTCACAATTGAAAAAAATTGGTGTTAAATCTTCCAGTTTCCTTTTTCTGGTGGAGAGTACTATTGCAGTATTACTGGGGTTGACTCATCTGTTCCCTCTGGCACAACTGTGTACAGCGCAACGCTTTTTGGGGGATATTAGAAGCTACCCTTCCTGACGTTGTCCTTGCCAAAATGACAAGGTCATCAGCATATACTTTGAAGCTCTAGTTCTCTTCTTTCAATCAAGTAGATTGTCCATCAGAAGTGACTACAAAAGTGCGATAGTATCTCGGCTGGTTGGCAGCCCCTGGAGACTTTAAACCGAATGAGATGTAGTAGCTGTTCTGTATATTAGGATGGCGTAGATCCATCCGGTAATGGTTGGTTCTATGCATTTTTCAGCCAAAGCAGATCCAATAGAAATCGGTAGTGCATTATCAACTGTTCCTTCGATATCGAGAAAAATTGCCACCGTAATCTCGTTTTATTGAGGTATTTGATGATTTTCCCAACGAGGTTGTATAATGCTAAACCTGTTGATTTTTCGGTTTGATCGGCATACTGGTGGTTGTTCATGGATGACGTGTAAAAACCGTCTGATATGTCCGTCTAGCACCCTCTCAAGTCTTTTTAGAAGGAAAGATGTGAGTAATTCCAGTCCATTTTGGAGCAGAGCTGGAATGGCACTTTCCTCTCTGGGAGATTTGAAGGGTTGAAATGATTTGATTGCCCATTCACCTGCCGGTGCTGTGAAAACTATTTTAGCGATCTTCCCAGTTTTTTTTGGTCGCCTAGAGATCTCAAAGACGGGAGGTCGATCGTTATTCAGAGTCGTGAATGTTCCGTCCGGTAGTTTTATTGGCCCGATTTCAGTAGTCGGCTCTCTGAAAAAAATCTTGTGTATTCTTGTGCTGCGAGGTATGTCAGATATATTTTCGCAGAACTTCCTTCAAGATTCCTGTGATGTCCTTTTATATTATCTATACAGGGTGTTTCCGAAATTGGAGCAAAAAATGAAATGGGAAGTAGAAGATGACAAAACAAAACAAAATGAAAGAATACTTTTTTGTCGAAAAAAAATTATAGTTTTCAAGACTTTTTGGTAAACACTGATAAGAGGCCTACAGCATGCGCAAACCGCGCTGATGAAACACTGCCTGCGGGCAGACACGCTGTGGCCTGGAGAATCAAACCAGTGCTCCCAAACAAATGTAACTGAATATCATAAAAAATTTCGACAATTTTTGACTGCTTCAAAAACGAAAATTCTTGCAATTTATTGATACATTATGTTCCATACAACAACCCATATTTGTAATTGCCCCAATTTCGGAAACACCCTGTATATAGCACGTGGAGCTGTACATTGCAGAACACACGAAAATCAACTCAACATTTGTATTGGGTTAGGGTGATAGGTACACTTCGACCAATGCTATGCAGTTGGGGATTTTCCTGACATTTATAACGGATTTTCTGGACCCATTTCCTTCAAGAAGTGAGGATATGGGATGGCTTCAAGTTGGATAAATCTCTCTCTTCTGTCTCTGTCTTTCATGCTCCCAGGAGTAGTACCATAGAGTTGTGTAGTGGTACGCAGTCTTCCTGGCAAAACCTACATTTTGATCTCATCAATTGCTAGCTATAAGCAGAAACCAGTTGAAGATCATTTCAGGGTTTTTCTCTGGACATGTTCTTTTGAAAGAACACCTGAAGAAAATGGTATTTTTTGTCTGGATGGAATGAGGACGGGATATCTACAAGGATAAAACTTACCCGAAATACTACAGAACAGACCTCCAACTAAACTAAAGTTACTGTACAAAGTACGATTATAACGCAAGGTCTTTTGATACTCCTCTTCTGTCCAGAGCTTTGACACCCTCGACCCTCGTTCCCCTTGTCCATGACTGGTCAAAAGTTGACTTGATGAGAGCTGAATTCTAAAAAAACGTCATTGGCAGGTGTTATATAATAGTTGTTAGCTCAAAGACGACAGCGTGGCCTCTAATATTTGTGTGCGCAGGCTGTCCTGGTTGAACTCTACTTCTGCTTGGAACACTGTGGCATGCTAGCCTATACATATATACTGACCGGACTGCTTCTTCACTTGCTCCATAAATCCTTGCTACGAGGGTTTCTTATAACGGCTGCAGCCGGTTGACGAAAGATCACATTTTTTTGTGAACATAATTCAATATTACTCGTATTAGTGGCAGTTTATCCGTTTCGATCTAATCAATAATCTAAGTATGTTTGTACATGTAATCAGGTACAATGCATATTCAAATGAAAATGTAACTAATGTGCATGATGTATTTTATTATGTCGAATTCCTCCCCAGCACGTGTCTGGTTTTACACATATTTATGTCTAGTGTACCCCTTTCCTTGGCATTTAAGCAAATGAAAATAGAATTAAAGTTGTTTTGATAATAAAATAGTACACATACACACACATGAGTAATTGGTATTTGTATCAGCTTCGATCGAGGCTTCAGCCTAGTTTCTTTGTCACTGGAAAAAAATCACATTTTTATTGGCACCAGATCTAAGTAAATTTAGAAGGCCTGTAAAACACGTACCTAGTCATAAATCAGTACGCACCTGATTAGTTGACCTATTACTAATTCTAATCGAAAGAGCACATTTTTATCAAAAATAGTTTTATCTGTCCTTGCTATAATATGGAACCTAATCAATATAAATATTGGTATTTATTCACACAGGAAATATCTGTCATTAATTAATAGAATATTTACTTCCCTAACCGACCTCTAGAATACTATTTTGTTTCGAAAATGCGATGTAAGTGAAGTCATTATTTAAACAAAATGAATAAGTCATCAATATTTTAATTTTTATGTAATAGTGCGATCAGAATAAATTTGCGGATTGCTCAGAAATAGCTCTTTGTGGGGAAGTTTGAAAAAAAATATATTCGTATTTCATGGACGGTATATTTTTTGGTGTTATCCGAAAAGAATTATTCTCGAAATTTCATAACAATCGTACTCGGAGTTTACTTCGTTTATCAGTGTAATTTATAGATTGTTGTTCAGTCTGCGGTAATTTTCCACCATTTTCAAGTTTCAATTTAATGGAGTTATAGACATTTAGAAATAAAAAATAAATTGAAATGACGCCGATACCATAAAACTTGGTGGTTTCCGAGGTATTCATAATTATTGATAATGATTTGAATTTATAAGGTATTTTCATTGTTCATTGTTCATTTCATTGTTCATTTCGTTGTTACATCAAATGTGAGAATCTTTTATATCAATTATTATATATTATTTTTCATTAATTTGTTGATGCACAAACTGAGGCAACACTACACCGCCAAGTTGAACAAGTACACACAAATCTGGAGGAGAAAGAGTAGCTCTTAGAGCGCTTATTGATATATAGTGTACCTTTGACAATACCTCCTGAATATTTTGTCAACAGGACAACTGACTCGATTCAACTTATCGCTTGCGGATCTATATGTTTCAAAATCGGATTTTAACGTTGTCGAACATGCACAATCGATTACATAGAATTTTTTTCCATATTTTAATGCCATGTAGCCGAGTAGAAGCACCGATATCTTTCAATTACTCTGAAAGTGTTAGGAATCGCACGTGAAAAGGTAAGACCTCGTTAATTCTTGGTAGCCCAAGTTTCCACTTTTAAGGGCTCTGCCGTTCGTAGGGGGACGACAGCTGGTTAACGGAAAAAGCAATTTTAAACAAAAAATTTAAACAACATCTCAGGAAAAACATGTAGTTCCGAACAAATTAATCTTCAGACTTACTTGGGAACAATCTGAAATAATATAACAATTTACGTATCTATTGCAAGTCTGTTACTTAGTCAGTTCTCTCTCTGCTCATCTCACTTGGAAGATGAAATTTGCCAAACCGTATAATTTTAGTAAAATATTTATTTCCCTTTGATGAACATTCAAATGAAATTCATGAAAAACAAACAAGAACTTTGAGAGGAGGTAGTTAGTTTACATGCTATATATAAATTCGAATAAATATAATATTGATTTTATGTTCTGTTGGTGTTGATATGCGGAAGTTTCAGATAAAATAATAATATGTTGAGAAGGGATTCTCCATTGAAAATAATAATATGGTTATGCATGGAGTCTTGGCTTATCAAAAAATGTGACTTTGCATACCTTAGGTCAAGTGGGCTGAAGTCAAAGACCGAAGGATTCATAATGGCCTACCAGTATGTGTTTTCAACACCCTAGTCTAACATAGTCGCGTGATTGCATGGGTATAGAAGTCCCTGATACTAGAAGCAAAGCGTAACGTGGTTTGTCTGAAACCATAATGCATTTGCTGTCAGCTTTTTGTTAAAATCGTTAAAATTGTTTTTTCCGCTAGCTGTCGTCCCCTTACTACGGCAGCCCTCAAAAGTAGAAACTTGGTGCGAGCAAAGGATGAACGAAGTCTTACCTTTTAACGTGCGATTCCTAGCACTTTCTTGGGTCATCAGAATAAAAATCTGTAGTAGGATTTGAACCTACACGACCAGCAGCATCAATGGCTCTGAACGCGACGGTCTTAACCACTGAGCTACCTTACCCTACCATACCTTACCTTACCGTTCCTTACAGAGCTTATGCGGTTTCATCCACACTCATAAAGCCGCGTATTCACTAGAGCATTCGTTCCGCATGAGCACCGAATGAACACATGAGCTGCTCGGTTCAAGCTTAGGCTGCGTAGTGTACCTGGCACATGAGCACCGATCCGCAGTCAGTCGCGTACAAATATTCATAGTCATCAATATCCAAATTAAATTCAAAATCTCTGTAATAACCACAAACAGAACATCAAGCACACTTTCACCGTCTACATTAGCACGAAAAAATCGGGATTGGGCCGAGCACCGGACGCACGTTCTTGATCAAATCAGTGTCCACACTGTCCGAGCATTCGCTCGTTCGGTGCTCATGCGGAGCGAATGCTCTAGTGAATACGCAGCATGACGCAGCCTGAGCTTGAACCGAGCAACATATGTGCTCATTCGGTGCTCATGCGAAAAGAATGCTTTAGTGAATACGCGGCTTAACGTGGCGCTTCGAGTGTTAAACTACTACCATTATTTGGGTTAAGTGGAAGAGTATTTTTGGTTATGTCTAGTACACGACCAAAAATAAACTTTGCCCTTTATGGTCAATTAAATCTATGTTACCAGGACTGTATGCATGTAAACCTTTACTTGACTATAATAAAGACGATTATTATTATTATTATTATTATTATCTCCAAAATTAAAGAATATTTATATTTTATTGGTCAATTGAACGATTCAATTACTTACTTACTTATAAAAAAAACATCCTTCAAATTTGGAAGTACGGTGCCTGGGTTCAGTTCGACAAACGTAGCTGAATAGGTGAAATTGCGCGTACGTTCATGTTGGATATATTGGATATATTACGGACTATAATCCGTTGTGCGAACGAGTGCGCGTCAAGTATTCACCTTTTCAACTAGGTGGATAGAACTGTATGTTCAATGACTTTATTTTCGAATTTACCATATTTATGTAAGAATGCCTGCTTATTTGCCTATTAGAAATATTGATATCGAATATTGGACCCTGTACCTCACATTCATCTCCTTTATTTTTAGCAAAAATGGTGTGACATGTTCACCACATTGTTACGTTGTTATTCGAATTTTACAGGGTGTTTCCTAACTACGGTTTTAGGATGTTCATGGTATTTTATAAATACCGTTTTATATTTTAAAACTTCAACGCTTTGTATTTCAGAAACGAAGCAACTCCGGACATATGTTCATAGGAACTTCTCTTCTTAAAATAACCTAACGAATCACCCCCTGCAGTTACGTACCGTATAGTTAGGAAACACCCTGTATAGTGATTTGAGTTTGTAGAATAGTGTCGCCGAGTTCCTCCACTTTACCTGGTTAGTTCGTTCTGGTTAGATTCTATAATGCTATAATTTATTCTTTTCCCTTTTACCAGACTACTGAGCTATACGCGATCATTGGTCGTAGGACCATCACGTACAGTCAATAAATATACTTTGGATACACTCTACGAGTGTTTATGAGGGAGTATTATTATTATTATTATTACTTGTTTTGGTGACATGCCCCGTGTTTTGCCACATATTCTGCGACATGTCCATAATGACAGGCTAGCCTTTCGGATAGTCTTTTCCAAATGTGACTGGGTTGTGTTCAGTTTCCACCATTGGCAAACAATATCAATTTATTGTTCAAGGCCACTGATTTGGGAGCCCACATTGAAATATCTGGTCCCAGTCGTGTCGACCCGTGCACGTTTCTTGTTGATTTTTCAGTAGTATTTAAGGCAAACTAGTTGAGTCTTCATTTGTTTATTATATCTAATTGTACTTGCATTGTTGAATTGTGTCCAAGTCGACGAGTCTTTTGAAAAACGTTCACAAACAACATTGCAGTAAGAAGTATGTATTACGAAATCTTTCCGTTCAACTTCCTCCTCTACAATTTTAAATTTTCCGAGTGTTATAGGTTTGTATCCATTTTCTGTAGTAGGTATTATACTCATCATAAAAATCACATTTCTTTTGTAATGCGTTTATGCCCGCAATTGTATCAATAGAAAAAATCTAAATGTGTCTTTCATTACAATATTTTTTCATTGTGAACCGAACGTAATTCAATTTCGCCACATATTATCAGAGTAGGTATAATTATTGCACTTCAGTAAAAAAACCGACTGAGCACAAGAGTAATAAATATTAATTTGCTTAATGTGTACCTATTACTTCAATATCAAATTATTCCAAGCGAACGACATTGATACATCGTTCTTCGTAAATATAAAATTTTGGTTTTGGACCTATATACCTATGTTCATAATTCTCTCAGTGGAACACTCTCTCGATTTTGTGCATGCTCTCGCGTTCGATAGGTGGTTCGTCCTCCAATAGTAGGCCCTACACGTTGCTATGCAGCCGTATGACCGTCTGCTTGTCTCTTTTTTCTATCTCGTTCCTCTTCGTTCACTTGTTCCGATGTTCGACGTTGCCCGGTTTCAGCTCAGCTGTGGACTGTAGATTTCTCGCGAGCGACGTGAAGTAGTCGGCAATCGGCAACCTTCTGAATGTTTAAGGTAGAAACATTAGCTTTAACAGTGATATTTTCCAACTTTATCAGTCATAATCGATGGTATTCATAACTTTATGTTTTTATCTACATCTATAAATATTTACGGTGTCTTCGTCTCGGTAAATAACATACATGAATTTCGAAGTTTTCTGAATCCTTGAAATGGGAAATGTTTGGTTGGGTAATTACCTATTTTCCGTTGATGTGGCAACGCTGCCTAATAGAAGTGCTGCTAGACCGATCGGAGGGAGCACCGTTCGTATTTGCCGAAATGAAACCGGACCGAATTCAATCTTTAGGCAACCTCTACAGGGAGTACAGGGTCGTAACAGTTAATTTTTGACAGTTCTCTGAAAGCTATTTGTACATACTTAAGTATAACACAAACACATCCAGCGTTTTGATATATTGGTAGAGTACCTATCAGAAAATGATCCTCAAGTTATACCTAATTTCGATAAGGAAACGTTTCGTTTTCATTGGCACCCTTTGTTTGGTTCATTCCTGTGATTATCCTGTGCCTACACATCCTCTAGAAATGTCGGGTCAACATTTCGTCTGAGTTTTTTTGGTATGTATACCTAGAATTGTATTAAAAAAAAAACTGTAGTGCTTAGTTGACGAATGTAACTTTCCCGTATAGGATAGTGTGATAGGTATGAAGTAGGGATCAGAAATTTCCTGAACCTTTTTTTAAAATGAATAGGTATCTAATGGTGAAAGAAAGCAAAACATTGTTTTGCCAGTATGCTTAAGTAGGTACTCATGTAGCGACTTGTAGTCATCATTTTTCAATGTTTTTCGAATTTGCTAAGAAACTGGGTGAGATCTCTATCATCAAAATTCAAGTCCAAAATCAATTTGATAGAACGATTATGTACGATATTTAATTTCTGTGAGTGATACTTTCCAATAACATTCTCCCTATCTCATTCATTTATATGAATTTTCAATGAAAACTAGAGATGATTAAAAAATCAACTATCTGAATGAAAATGCAAATTTTCACTTTCAGATTTTTTCTTTTCGGTTAGTTAGGGTATTTTCACAATATCTATCAGATGTAGTTCATTGTCCGGCTTGGCTTCAGCCAGAGACGTAGTTGTTTTTTGTTTAATATCACAAAAAAATCAATTTCGATGAAAAGTTTTCCCCTTTTCGACATGAATACCTCCCAATAGGTTATCTTGAATAATGGAAAATAGCAACTAGAGTTTGTCTTTCAGCCGCAGATGATTCTACAACTGATTTTATTAATGTCCTTCCTGTTCATATTTTCGAATAAAAATTGAAATGCCATAGCCATCATGCCATCATTTCCATCATTGCTGAGTGAAATTGCTTCTGAAGAATCTGAAATGAAATTTCAAATTTTGATTGGCAGCTTCTTAACCTATTTCTTTTTTTGTTATTTCCATCAACCTGCTGCACCCTTACGGCAACCGTCAGAAGTCTTCGAGAGCTAGGGAGGACGTAACCCTAACCTTTAACGTGTGATGACATATATTAATTCATTGAGCTCTACAAACAATGAACAATCCCTTTATTATTACTCATTGTCCTTTTTTATTTTATGTACCTTCTTGTATAATCTCACCGTAAGTATATGATGATACCAACTTCTGAAGAATGATGATTTTTATCACTAAGGTTGCATCGCAAGTGTTATGAAGGGTGTAACTATTTTGCAGGTCTGCAGGTCAGCAAAATGTTTCCAGTGCAAAAACCTTACAGATCAAGAAATCCTTGCAGGTTGGACCGATTTGAGATGTAACTGGTATAAATAAGAACATTTTTGACCAAAAAAAATTCATACCCCCACTCCGAAATATGAGATTTTGCCATATATTGAAAAAAAACTTTGCAGGTCGGCAGAAATTCCTGCAGGTTGGACTGACATGAGATGAAACAAGACCATATCAACACATTTTTGACAAAAAACCTCCATACCCTCACTCCCGAATATAAGATTTTGCCATATATTGAAGAAAAACTTTGCAGGTCGGCAGAAATTCTTGCAGGTTGGAGTGACATGAGATGAAACAAGACCATATCAACACATTTTTGTCAAAAAACCTCCATACCCCCACTCCCGAATATGAGATTTTGCCAAATATCGAAAAAAAACTCTGCAGGTCGGCAGAAATTCTTGCAGGTTGGACTGACATGAGATGAAACAAGACCATATTAACTCATTTTTGAGTGGGGTTATGGAAGTTTTTTGTCAAAAATGTATCAATATGGTCCCGTTTCATCTCAAATCGTTCCAACCTGCAAGAATTTCTGTATTGATATAGTCTTGTTTCATCTCATGTCAGTCCAGCCTGCAAGGATTTCTGCCGACCTGCAAAGTTTTTTTCAATATTTGGAAAAATCTCATATTTGGGAGTGGGGTTATGGAGGTTTTTTGTTAAAAATGTATTGAAATAGTCTTATTTCATCTCATGTCAGTCCAGCCTGCAAGGATTTCTGCCGACCTGCAAAGTTTTTTTCAATATGTGGAAAAATCTCATATTTGGGAGTGGGGTTATGGAAGTTTTTTGTTAAAAATGTATTGATTTAGTCTTGTTTCATCTCATGTCAGTCCAGCCTGCAAGGATTTCTGCCGACCTGCAAAGTTTTTTTCAATATTTGGAAAAATCTCATATTTGGGAGTGGGAGTATGGGAGGTTTTTTGTCAAAAATGTGTTAATATGGTCTTGTTTCTTCTCATGTCAGTCCCACCTGCAAGAATTTCTGCCGACCTGCAAATTTTTTTTTCAATATTTGGCAAAATCTCATATTTGGGAGTGGGAGAATGGAGGTTTTTTGTCAAAAATGTGTTGATATGGCCTTGTTTCATCTCATGTCCTTCCAACCTGCAAGAATTTCTGCCGACATGCAGAGTTTTTCTTCAATATATGGCAAAATCTTATATTTGGGAGTGGGGGTAAGGAGTTTTTTGTCAAAAATGTGTTAATATGGTCTTGTTTCATCTCATGTCAGTCCAACCTGCAAGAATTTCTGCCGACCTGCAGAGTTTTTTTTTTTCGATATTTGGCAAAATCTCATATTCGGGAGTGGGGGTATGGAGGTTTTTTATCAAAAATGTGTTAATATGGTCTTGTTTCATCTCATGTCAGTCCAACCTGCAAGAATTTCGGCCGACCTGCAGAGTTTTTTTTTTCGATATTTGGCAAAATCTCATATTCGGGAGTGGGGGTATGGAGGTTTTTTATCAAAAATGTGTTAATATGGTCTTGTTTCATCTCATGTCAGTCCAACCTGCAAGAATTTCGGCCGACCTGCAAAGTTTGTCTTCAATACATGGCAAAATCTCATATTTGAGAGTGGGGGTATAGAATTTTATTGTCAAAACTGTACTGATATGGTCTATAGTTTCATCGCAAAAATCGGTTGAACCTGTAAGAATTTCAGCCGACTTGTGAATTTTCTGCACTGAGAACACTTTGCTGACCTGCAGACCTGCAAAATAGATTCTCCCGTTATGAATGGTTTAATCCTATACGTGTTTCGATGCAATTATAAATGGGTATATTTTGAATGAGCAACATAATTATTGTGCTACAACATTACGTGACAAGTTTTATACTCTGTCTCCAAAATAATATTTGGCCATCAAGAGTAATAAACGAGCACCAAAAAAACTCAACCAGAAATAGAATTTATGAGCTCTTGAAATGTTAAAAAGTTGGCATAAATATTAAAGTCGTACCCAATATAATAAACACCAAAAACAATATATGTTCTCTCACGCATTTTCAACATGCAAGTTAGGTTAGCTTGCTCAGGTCAGTTTTGTTGTCAAGCGCAAGCGAAAATCTAATTCACGCATTTTCATTTCAACTCGCAAGCTAGGTTAGTTTGCTCAGGTTAGGTTTGTGTGTCAAGCGCGAGCGAAAAACTAATTCACATATTTTCGATTCGCAAGCTAGTTTTTTTTGGTGCTCAAGTGTTCAAGTAAGATTTGTGGTGTTAACAATAACTAGTTGCTGCTGAAATGTACAATAAACCTCAAAACTCAATACTTTGGGGCTCAAAAATAAATAATTTGGTAATTAAATTTTGGTGCTCAGCTATGATTTTTGGTGACACAAGAGAAATATTTGAAAATATCAATATTTCTTTGCTTCTCGGTGAAATACGACCCATTATAAATGAGCTTCTGCCCTCCGCGGAAAAATAGGAAAAATTAGTCATAAAAATGTTGTAGGTTTATAATTATCTTTTAATGACGTTTTTTGTTCTTATTCGAAACAGTAATATTGAGCGATTTATTGTTTTGAATGTTTTTTATATGAATAAGAAAAAAGTCGTGTTAAGTGAATATTGAAGTTTTTTTTACCGCGTGTTTACCAATGAGTTAGTAGGTAGTAGAAATTATATGGTTCGTCGGAAAAATAATTTTTTCTCGTCTTATTTTTATCCTACCCCAACAACTATTTGATTAGGATAATTGTATTTGCAAACTTCCTTAATAACATCGACCAGCCGATATTTAAAACGTCAAAGTTTTGAAGCAAATGAAATTTACTCAGTTAACGAAATGCTTCTTTTTTTCAATAAAAAATCACATCTTATGGTTGATTTGATAGGATTAATTCTGATATGTGTTGAAATGTTCTGGAAATCATCCTAAATATCCACATATCCACAATGATTGTTATTTTTTTACAGCCCATTGCAGAGTGGACTTCATCAAATGTGATAGAATGGATGGCAGCCCTAAACCTATACACTTACTGTGACGTCTTCAGATGCAAGGATATCAAGGGAGCAGATCTGATAAATCTCGATAGAGATAAGTTGATTGTAAGTATTTTTGAATGCCCTTAAACATACATTATCACAAAACGAGAAAACTTCCAAACATCCGAAAATTTGACACACATATCAAAGGCAGACGACATTGAGTTTCACAATGTTAATAATGATAATAATAAAAAATATATAATAACTTTTGAATTTGGAGTACTGGATGGAGCCTGTAAAGTTATCAGTTCAGATCCCCTTCTCTGCTTGGTCTGTGACCATGAAAAAGCAGGGATCGAATCATTTCTTTTTAAGGCAGCAGCCCGTGCAGCCGCTGAATTTGGTCTCGTTTTCAACTTTTAACCCAAACTCTTTCAGCTAGTTGGAGCCCGTTCAGCAGAAGGCTCACATTAAGGCTGCGGAGACTGAAGGGCTCGTGCCGCTGCATAAGGATAAGCCAATGCATGTGGTCTTCTTCAAGAACATCGAGGACCTTCGCTTTTCTCAGGTCAAGTGAGTGATTCATAATGGCCTGCCAAGATGGTGTCTTCAACACCCTGGTCTACCATAGTCGCGTGATGGATATAAAGGTCCCGGACACTAGATGTAGAGCGTGTCGTGGGGCTCCTGCTGTCCACGTGTTTTAAGCTTATGCGGTCTCAGCCTATATCCACAGGCATAACGTAGTCCGGGCGATTAAGCCAGTACTTCCGTGCCCCCTGTGACACGTACTGTCGAACACTAGGTGTCCTACGGGTCCTTGCATCACAAGCGATTCACGGTTTGAGTCGTGAGCTGGTCATTATTGGTCAGTTGCGAATATGTCTTCGAGTGGCAAGGGACTTGCTATTGTTCTTGAAGAGGAACATTTTCAAAAACGCAGAAAGCCTAGACGAGTGTGGATTCATGAAATGTGCAGAAGAATGAGTGTTTTTGGAGCATATGTACATTTATGTCTCTGTCATTTCTCGAAATATTTTTTCCTTTCTTTGTTGGTTACTGTTATACATATCGCTTAAAACATACAGTTCCTTGTAATTTTGAACTAGCAAAAAAATTCGTGACATATTTTTTTACAAAAAATCAGTAAAGGGCTAAGTTTAAATCAGTTTTGCACTAACTGTGTAGTTTTTATATTTGGTTGTATTAAATGAATAAAAATTAAATTCAGATTATCGCAAAAGTATAAAGGAATTATAATTTGGAGAATTTTCATGTATGTCGAAAATAAATGTAATTGAATGATCAAGACTGCTGCGATGTTCTGAAGTGTGAATTAAAGTGGAAAATGTAATACTCTTGTATTTGCAGGGCATGGGAATAAAAGATGAATTCCACCAGAAGGCCATATTAACCTGTATAGATGAACTTCTCAAGAAACCAGATGATAAACTCTCTATGAGAAGTGAACATGATGAGACCTTAAACGCCAACTCAAACTATGCCCACAGTCTTACTCAACATAGCTTCAATTCTCTAGAAAGATGTGATAAATGTAACAAATATCTGAGGGGTCTGCTGCATCAAGGGTTGATTTGCCAAGACTGCGGTCTAGTGGCCCATCGTACTTGTGCTGCAACTGGTCTTCCTTCTTGCACTCACCGTCCAATGGATGATCGATCCCACTCCATTCAGTTCAAATATTTTTTTGGCCAAGGGCTGTGTTGTCAGTTCAAGTTGAGTGATACTCCAGCTCCTGAATTATTGATCACTTGTGCCCTTGAGCTTGAAAAGCGTGCTAAGAGCAGTGATTCCTTGGAATTATATAATTTATACTGTGCCACTCCACCATCCGACCAACTTCAAACTTTGGTGAAAAGAATCGAAGAAAATCCGAGTAATGTCAATTTATCTGAATTCAGTCCTGTTTGTATCGCCAGTGTTTTCAAGAAGTATTTGAGGGAACTACCAGATCCTCTGATTCCTGTTCAGTGGTATGATAAATTTTTGGAAGCTTCCAAAAAAAGGAATGATGAAGAATGCACTTCTATTTTGAGGCAATTGGTTGAAGAGCTGCCAGACCATCACAAGTCTACATTGAGATTCATTATGGGCCACCTTTGTCGTATTTGTCAGCTGGAATATGCAAGGGGCAACAAAAGTCCGCCAACCGTTTTAGTACAAGTTATGTGCCACATCTTCTTGAGGCCTCCGTGGGAACGAGTCATGTAAGAATTTTTTAAATTTTTTCATAATAGTATTACATATGATATTGGTCATAAAAATGCCTAGAAAGCTTTCTTTTGGTGAAGTATTTTCTAAAATAGATAAAATTTTCACAAACGTTCGGAAGCCTCGCCAGTTTTTGAGATTTTCCTCTAAATATTTTCGAAATATTCATTTGGTAAATTACTTTCTTCGTTGGAGCAACTGAATGAGAAACGTTGTAATAATATCTGTATTTAATAGAAAATCCTAATACTTATACGATAACATTCTAATAATAATTACACAGAAAATGGGATATTGGAAACTGTTACTGATGAAGGTAACTTATCGAAATGCGTATCTAGGAATTTAATTATTTGTGTGGTAAAGGGGAAAATGCTTCTTGTTCTCGGCGAATAATCACATATTTATCCGGTTAAATTATGGAATAATATCTGCTAGCATTTAAAACAATATTTGGTGAAATTGGAATTTCATTAATGAACCCCAGAAGATTGAGTTTACATGAATAAATAGTTGTACTTCTCTTGATATCAGTGGATAAATTGTTAAACTGAACCAAACATTGAGAAATGAAGAATTCATGTTTTTTATATAAGTTCTATTAACATGAAAGTTGAAGCTTCCTCCAGTCTGATTACTTTTGTATTGTATGTTGGGCAATATTCACAGTGAAGTTGGAAGAACCTTCTATATACTGTTGAAGATATAAAAGATAATCATTGTCATATTTGTGAGAGGAATAATAATGTTTTACTTGTTTTAACTACTATGAATGTAATTGAAATGATTTTTGAAGTCGCGAAAGTTGTCCTCTTCAGAGCCAAGGTATTTTATTTCTTGCACGATTTATATTGTTTGTTGATTCGGTTATATTTGTATTTTAAAGTGATTATTAAGGCCTTGCTCTTTAGAGCATTCAATTGGAGCTTGTAATATTCAAGAATTCAGTGATTTTCTTCAAACATTTGTTAATTTTATCTATGGGCTCATACAGGTTCAGCCTGTTGACAGTTATGAGAGTATCACCTGCATATTCATATATGAACTCGCTGTCTTTAAAATGTTTGTCACTCAATTAAATAATGAAGAGCAAGGGTCCCAGGACACTGCCCTGTGGAACACCGGTTGTGGTATTTTTTTCACTGGGAATTACACCGTTCACCTCAGTTACTTACTTATTGAAGGTAATTATCAAACTGTTTTAAAACAAAAAATATTACTTTGTGAACAAACGAATATAAACTATTAAAATATAATCTTCAAATGCGTGATTGCACATTTGTAAACACAATGAAATAGTAATAAATAGTAAAATAAAAAATGACAAATGAATATAAAAATAATGCCTCGTTCTGCCTCATACAAAAAAATTTAAAAAAAAACAATTAAATAAAAAACTAATTTTTTTTTGAAAATTCTGCATTCTTCAGCTATCATATAGGAGACATTAGGTTCCAGATAAAAATTAAATGATCCTAATTTGAATTCTGGTTTCACTTTCTGAATGTCCTCGTGCTTTAGCCACATATAATGATCTAAGGTGAAATTGAGAAAGTTCGTCAGTGTGAGTGTATATTTGAATTCCAATAATCTGCCAACATACCAATTATCATAATATGACAGCATAGTGTTTTTCTACAATGACATACATTTTTTTATACTTCCTTCAATTTTTTCAAAGATATCCGATTCTGAAGTCTGATTTTTTCCCAATTTTTTTCATCTGTTCAGCTCTCTTTCCACTGGAGGCATACCTTGGCTGCTTTTTACCATTTTTAGAATTTTCATTTTTTTTTCCTACTAGGAGGATATTTTAACGATTTTGTTCCCACTTTGGGGTTATTAATTCGATTCAATTGGGTTGAACTAGCCTTCGTTGATGACTGGCAAGTACCATAAAACCGGTAATTAGGTGTTCCCCCATTTAAATCGAAAAATAAATTCTGCTAGGTATTCAAAGAGCATACAAAATAGTTCTAAGAGAATTTTGCTAAGTATTAAACAGATATAATTCAATGGCCGTAGGGGGCACTAGTTGTTTTCTCTTTTGGAAACTTTCCGACGAATTACCTACTGTACAGGATGTTTTGCGGAAGGATGGCTTTATAATCCATTTTTCATGATTATAGTTGATGGTTTTTCTTCAAGTAGTGTCGTCATTTCTTCGTGAATTGATTTGGCTTTATACTAAAGACAACACAGTAGTCGGAGTGTTATTTTGGAAACTAGAGATGAAAACCTTTTCTTATTGTTGATTTCACAAAATAATTGTTGTGATAAGCGTTGTAGCTCATCGAGACACTCATAATGGATTATTGAAAAGTTTTATTAGGTTCTTGGTTTCTGGGACTTTTTTTTTTTTTTCGAAGAGTCTTCAAGAATAAAGTACCTCTACTTTTCAAAATACAGAAGAAAATCATTAGGAATATTTCATTGCCATCCCATGAACCATTCAGATTTAGATTTTCATTAATGTGCTACAGTATTTAGATATCATCAAACAACGTTGATAAAAAAACTTGAAAAAATCTAGAGCGATTTATCTCTTAGATATTGTTATGAATTCATTATATGATGCCAATATTTCAATAATTAGGGGATATCTAATCGAAAATGGGTTGAATGATAAGACGATGACGTAACAGAGGGATGTGAATGAAAAAAACTATGACTAATCAGTTTCATCAGAATCTCTATTATATTCAAAATCTGATAAGTTCATTAAATGACAACGAAGTATTTCTAATGAATTTTTTCCATATTATGAAAAATAAAGGAACTTTACTCTTGAAACCAAGAACCAACATTACTTTCTGATAACCCATTATGAGTTTCTCGATGAGCACAAAATTTTACAACGAATAATTTTTTTTGTGAAATCAATATTAAAATGGTTTCCCATATGGTTTAGAATTTTAGGCGGATACTGTAATACAGTATTTATCTTAGCAATTTCTAACAAAAGCTGAAAGTATTTTTTAATGGAGGCCGGTAGCTTAGCGGTCTAGATGCGAATCCCGTCTAGCGCCAGCTTGGAGTACACACCGACCACATGAGGTGGTGCTGTAGGTTTTCCGGGTTATCCTACAGCTGAAAAGTGAGTACTCCACTAAAAATCACTAAGTCTCCCCGGAGCGCCACGGCGAAAACAATAATAGCTGTCCTCTACCCGCACAGGTCATGCCTTTGGGTACACTCTACGAGTGCTTATGAGGGAGGATTATCATTATTTATTTGGGATGAACTAGCCCTCGCTGATGATTGACAAGTACCATGAAACCGGCACGGAAGTGTTTTTCCTTTTGAATTGGAAAATGTACTTGAAGAGGATTGAGAAGTAGTTTTTGTAGAAAACTTTGGCAAGTATCAAACGAATGTAAATCAAAGGTCTTATGGAGCAGTAGTTGTTTTCTGTTGATTACTTTCCAACGAATATAGAACATAAGTTTTTTTGCAGAAGATTGGATTATATAATCCATTTTTCACTCTTAGTTTATAGCCTTCCGCCATGTACTGTCGTTCATTCTTCGTTAATATTATAAAATTCTGACTTCAAATAGAATAATTTCCGACTTCGAAGTCGGAATTTTATTATTTTCCGACTCTAAAGTCGTACATAGGTAAGAAATATTTTAAAGAACTACAATGTGGACACTTTGCTTGCGAATAAAACGATCTTGACAGCATAAGAATTACACAAGCTTTGTTTCGGTTTAAGTGTAAAAATATTTTTTTGTTGTGATTTAATGTACAACTGAAAATAAACTTTGCCCTTTATTTTCAAAAGTTTTCAAATTACATTTGTATTATTGTTGAAAATAATAAAGACGTTTATTGTTATTATTATTGAAGAGGTCGCGCGCATTTATCCGGTTCCAGTTATAGGAATAAAACATTATTCCCCAGTCAATAGGTTAATGAAGAATAATGAAAACCTAATTAAAAATAATGAAAGAGTTTTCATGAAGAGTTAATTCCATTTAATGAAAATTAATGAAGCATAATGAAAATTATTGAAAGCTAATTAATGAAAATCAATGAATAATAATGAAATATAGGCCTCATTTCAGAAATGATGCCTCAAGCTTTTAAAAAATTAATTAAATTGATACACTAAATACTATTTTAATATTTCCTGGGTAATAGATACTTAATCTAATATCAAAATGTGAAAAGTTGATCATATTCTACAAAGTGCAGATAATGCAAAGTGTTCAAATATAAGTACACATAGATTAGATACAATCCACGCATGAACTGAATTCTTTTCACCTGGAGACTAGATAATAATCCACTTGAATTTCATTTGCATTAAAAATATTTTCTTTTTTTCAGACAAGTTGTCTACAATACCCAAGCCCATAATCGTATTGTTGAATTACTTTTGCTCTACTGTGACTGGGGAGAAAAATTACCGGAGTTTGCTTCTGCTCCCGCCATACCTCCCAGAAAAGTGTCCAGAATGGGGAGTAGTGTATACTACAGTATGTTGGAGAGGGATAAGGACAAGAACAACTCACTTCAGGATGCGGAATGGTACTGGGGCAGCATCAAACGCGAAGAAGTGAACGAAGTGCTAAATGATACTGTCGATGGAACATTTTTGGTTCGCGACGCGTCAAGTAAATGTGGCGAATACACATTGACTTTGCGAAAAGGTGGTGCGAATAAACTCATCAAAATATGCCATCGGAATGGCATGTATGGATTTACTGAGCCTTATACTTTTCATTCAGTTGTGGAACTCATCAATCACTTCCGGAATGATTCACTCTCTCAGTACAATGCTTCTTTAGATATAAAACTTCTTTATCCTGTATCTAAAAATAACCAAGAAGAAGACTTGGCGAAGACCGAAAAAATTGAGAAACTTGTAGAAAAGTTAATAAATATCAATCAGAATTTAGCAGAAAAGAATAAAATTTCAGAGACTGTATCAAAAGACTTTAATGAAACATCCACAGAAGTACAAACAAAAAGGCATGCTCTAGACGCACTGAAGGAATTGGTACAATTGTTCAGAGATCAGACCACTATCCAGGAAAAGTCTCAAAATGAAGCACAACCTCATGAAATAAAGAGCCTCGAAATCAATTCAGAGTTACTGAAGAAGCGTTTGAACCTTATGTCGGAAAGTTGCGAACAGCTTGAAGAGATATTGAAACAGAAAGAAGCTTACAAGAAAGTATTAGAAAGAGAGTTGACTTCACTGAAGCCGGATATCGTTGGATTAGTTCGTGAAAGAGACAGATACAGTAGGTGGTTGCAACAAAGAGGATTTTCTTTTGCTAAAATCAATCAGATTCTCAATAGGAATATTGAGGAAACATCTGAAGGGTGTGAAGTAGATACAGACACGTTACCACACAATGACGAGCAATTCTGGTTGATGTTGGACTGTTCCCGAACTGAAGCTGAAAAGCTGTTAGAGGGAAAACCAGATGGAACATTCTTAGTCAGGAAATCTAGGCAAATGAACAAATATGCTCTTTCAGTGGTGTGCAATGGTAGTACGAATCACTGCATCATCAATGAGACCAATAAGGGGCTTGGATTTACTGAACCCTATAACATTTATCCGACTCTGAAAGATTTGGTGTTACACTACGCCACAAATTCTCTGGAAATCCATAACGACCTTCTGAACACAGTTTTGGCCTATCCTATTTCAGCATGTGACACAACTTTGTACAAAGAGAATTCCATGTATGCTTCTCAGTGAGATACTTTTGTGATAATATTATAAAGCTGCTGTGACTTTTTTATTCCCATATGAAAATAATGTGATGGTGATAATTACGAAGAAAAACAATTTCAACAAATTTTTATTAAATTATGTATTATATATTATATATACATAAAATTTATATTTACATGACTGGTTTGAAATTGAAACACTTTTTTGCTTGAACACCAGGTTAAAAATGACTGTGATAGTGTACTAAAGATGAGTTTCACGTGTACTTATAGCTTTGGCATCGAATGGTTTTGTGAGAATGGAGTTGTGTTTGCCAAAGCCGGACAGCCGAGAGATGACCAGTGACCAACGAGACAACACAGCTTAACAAATAACAGTATATATATTCTTTCATATTATTGGTCCCAAAAATATTGTTAGTTATAACAGTTTCACTCTTGATTATGAAGAAAATCCACAAAACCAGTTTGATTGAATTATTGCTGAAATTCTGTACAATCAATTATTCATTATGACTGTGAGTTTTGCCTTTCAGACTAAACTTTGATATACCGGGTGACAAAGAAATCATTAGCCAGAGCGTCTCTCAGTTATTTTTCAAGTTAGCCTTTTGACATTTGGATCAGAGGTATTATAGTTCCTTGAAACCCATATTTTCCATGAAAGAACAATTGATTATCACTTCCGGTTTTACCTGAAATAAGCCTAGGTCGAGATTTTCAAATGTAAACCTGTAATTATTTTTACGCCATTTGATAGAGCAAAAAATTCGTTTTTCAATGACATATCACAAGTAGGCATTTGTTCTCAAAATGGCCTCACAGGAGACATTTTTACTAAAATCAATATGGCGGCACTGTGAAGTTATGGATCTTATTTTCATTAAGCAACCTAACAAAATAGCAAATAAATGAATCACTTTGATTAGTTTTTGTTGAAACATGCCAAAAGTTTTGATTCACAGTCAGAATTTCTTTTAGTAATTTTTTCAAATGACATTCATTCTTATGAATTTTGTCGAACATTTTAAATGGGAAGTGGTAGTTTTTTGACAATTGACATCTTGTTTTTATTTTCAATTAAAAAGTCGAGGAAGGTTGTCTTTTTCATGATGAAAAGAGTTCTCAGTTGAAAATTTTAGAATATGATGTACCCGGAAATGGGAAAATCTAAGATCTGCATGTGATTTTATGAACACCTTGATCATATTTTCGAAAAAATCAAAATTGTCTTTATTATACATAAATAAATTACTACGTATGCATAAATATTAGGTTTTGTTAATTAAATTTTAAACAATTTTACTATTTTAAACGATTACACTAAAAAAATAGAAGGGTAGAAATTTTAATTTTCTCTAGCCCACGTTATTTCTGTTGAACATACCGAGATTGGTTCATCTTCATTTGTTGATAGAATACTCTATTAATCGAATAAATTAATAACTTTGTTGTTGAAACGCGCGTCGAGTGAAAGTGACGTAGTTTTGGTGTTTTGGGTATATTCTATATCTTGACACTCTATTAACATTATTTTTCCCAAAATCAATTATAATAATATAAGCGCCTCTCAACGCCATTTTGTGTAAGTAATGGTGAATTTTAAACTCAAAAGACTTGAAACCGTGCTTCTTCAAAACTTTCCTAGCACTTTCACGAGAGGTGTTGCACTGGTGGACTAACTCTCAAGCAGAAGCAGCTTGATCATACTCTAAATCAGTAGAAATATTTGTGTCCACTTCTTCGCTTACTATTTAGCCATGCATCTTCATCTGCATTATTTTCATTTTTCAAGTGTTGAACTAACCATGGCAAATCATTTTTTTTTTCCCTGATCGTGATATACTTTGGTGAGTTTCTGGCGAATGTTTCTGGATCAGATTTGTCAATGAGAATTGTATTCTTTCGAAAAAAAAACATATTTTGATTGATTGGTTAGGTTTTTAAAAAAGCTGTTTTTTATGTAAACATATTTATTTAGGTGTAATAGTAATGATAATACGCCCTCAAACACTCATGGAGTGTACCCAAAGGCACACCCTGTGAAGGTAGAGGTCGTCTGTTATTTTAATTTGCCGTGGCGCTCCAGGGCCACGGCAAGCACTAGACGTCGAGATTGACATGTAGGCGACTCATATCGATTCCGATATACTTGAGAAAAAATCTCTCTCACTCAGTTATCGGGCCTGGTCTAGTGCCCCCAATTGTTCCATCACCCAACTGTTGACCCACCGGACACTAATGAAAAAAATAATAATTATTTTTTTTATTTATAAAATAATTTTTTTATTATTTTTTTTATTAGAAAACACGTGGCCTAGTGTGTCGAGCATTTTTCTGTAGATTCTGACTTATACTTTAGTGTTCATTTAAAAAAGTATCATTTCCTATTTAAAATGTTCGAGAAAATTCAACAGAAAGCATGTCTATTGAAATCCGGATTGGCGATTATTCCAAATTTTTCAATATTTTTTCAAACAAGCACTTTAAACAAACACTAATCAAAGAGCTTTGTTTATTTGCTATATTAGGTTGCTTCATGAAAATTGGATGTGACGTCATCACATCACAATGCCGCCATTTTGAATAACGTAAAAATGTCGTCTACGCCGCCATTTTCGAAACAAATGTTTAATTGTGATATAATATCATTGAGAAGAGAATTTTTTGCTCTATTGAGATTCTCCATCTAGGTATATTTATGGTAGACTGAAAGTGTTATTCAATTGTTTTTCAATGAAAATATGGTTTCTAAGGAAATATATTTATGTTCCAAATGTCAAAACTCTAACTTAAACAACTGAATGGCGCTCTGCCCAATGATTTTCTAACCTGTATTGAGGTTTTGATAATTTCAAATTTATTTTTTAAGCTTATCTGAAGTCTGGGAAAATGGGAAATTGCAGTAGTTCTTTATTTTCCATCAATCCTATTCAATATGTATCGAAGCGCTGATTTTGTGGATCATTGGATGGTTATATTTGTTTTGCATGAATTATTATTTTTTGTTCAGGTATTTGTGCTTATGACTTGAACCTCTCTATTTGTGCACTACTTACATATTGTAATTGTTTTATTTTTTATTTTAATTGTTTATATATAATTCCTACAAGGCTCTGAAGGGCAACACTTTTTCTTTTTATAAGCCCAACTTTAAATTTGATCGGAATAAAATACAATACAAATTCATTAATACAACATACAAAAGCTTATTGCAATAGTCGGAATCCTTACTTTCAAGTTGAAAAGGGAAACATTCTCCAAATGTGATTTTTTTGTAATATCTAACAGAAAACGACTACTTCCTCGGCTAAAGCCACGCAGGACAATAAACTACATCTAATAGATATTGTGAAAAGACTCTATCAGATGTAGTTCAATGTCCAGCGTGGCTTTAGCCGGGAAAGTAGTTGTTTTCTGTTAGATATTACAATTTTAATGGAGAATGTTCCCCTTTTCAACATGAATTCCTCCCAAGAGTTATCTTGAACAATGGAAAATAGCAACTAAAGTGAACATGCTGTTTTTATTTTCAAACATAAATCCTTACTTTCGACTTGTAACCCCCACTCTCAACTCGAAATCGGTATGTTATTTCAATCCCATTTTGAACTCTGGATCCAGAATACAGACTTCAAATTTGAAATTCAGAACCAGAAATTTATGACCACAATTTTAAACTCGGGATTTTGTCTTTAAAATTCGCACTAGACTGAACTTGGTGTCCCGACATAAAACACTGTCAGAGTCCTGACATAAATCTTGTGATGTCAATCTTAATACTTTTGAGATTCAAAGTATTATCTTGAGACTGAAGTCGTAATTCAGAGTTAAAAAGGTAAGACTCTAAGTTTGAAGTTGAGATTATAGACAAGATAAAGAGTGACCCTTCAGCTTCTTCATGGTATTCAGATGGAAGAGCACAATCTGTTTTCAAGAAATAAGTCAGTAACATTTTATTCAATATGCAAAACAATTAATCTGATTTTATGAATGAAGAATTTTCCTCTTTCCAAAATTTGGTCTGTACATCTACTGGTATATTTTTTGCCTATGCTGTAACCACATGGAACAAAAGTCTCATTACTTGTTCTAGTGATTTGTACTAATAAGTCAATATATAGAGGAAGTTTTCATTACTGATTGGAATATTTTTGTTGGCCAATATTTTCTGGTGAAACTGAATGAATGAAGTCAATTGTAGTGATCACTTCAATTTATGCATTTGCAGTGATGTTTTTTAGCACTGCAAAACTATACCTGGTATTTTATTTGCTTACTTTTTAACAAAAAGCATTCTAGATAAATTTGCCACTGAGGAACCTAGTAGATTTTAATATTATCAACCAGAATTACATTTACCATTGTTAAATTTTTTTATAATTTTAAAGAAAAACTTTTAAGTTTGTTTTTTTGCTAAGCAACTGAATCATAATATTTTGAGTGAAAAGAATATTGGTTTTTATTTAAATTTGTTTACTGTGCCATAATTATTAAGGAACCTTCCCGCTATTATTTGTTGGTATTTTATTGAAATTTCTGCAGATTTTTTATTTAATGAATAACGGCAGGCATTAGATTTTTGATGTCGAAATTTCTTCTATTGTTTATAAAACTGCTTGTCAAAATATTTTCAATTAGATTTGTTTGGTTTCAAATGAAATTTTCTGAATAAATTATATTATGTTTGACTTGCAGTTTGTAGACCTGTGCAATGTTATCACATATATACTTGACAGTTTATTTGATCTTGATTTAGTATTTATTTTAATTATATTTTTATACATATATAGAAGTACAAACTCTTTTCTAATGTTTTATATTGCAAATCATTTATTTTATATTCTTTCCATCAAGTCTCGAAGAATTTGAGGAAATGTAATACAGATATCTAGAATGTTTTTCTAAAATTTATATTGTTGATGTTTGTCATATTGGAATGTTCGAAACCAATTCAGATATATTTGATGATGGATGTCAACGGTTCTAGATTTTCTTTTACTCGTTTTTCAAAAACTTTCATGAAATGAAAGTCAATAAGAACTTTATTCTCTGATGTTATAATCAGCGTTTCACGTGTTGTTTGCAGGCCTAAATTGTCTTCAAAAAAACACCAATGATTAAATTATATTTCTTTCATAAAGAAGCAGAAATTGATTGGTGAAGATGGTAATCTATTTTTATTTTGCAAAAATATTTTACTGCATATTATCAGATGTATTATGAAATAGCATACAAATTCATGGGATTATGAAAGTTTTGTACTTTCACTTCAAGGCAATCTACAAGTTGTGTCTGAATTCGATATTTTCGGAAATAAGTAAACTGTGCAACTGTAGTTGAGATTTAATGTTTCATTGATAGAAAAGAACATATATGTATATATATATATACACAATGTTGTATTACGGAAACTAGATTGCAAACAGGGCCCGGTTTCAGAAGATTGCGTAGAGAACTCGTATCATTTTAAAAGTGTCCGTTCATGTACCATTGCGAATGTTTAAATGTTGATACACACTAACACGCATAGTTAGAGTTATGCTAGGCAGATATTTAATTGAAAAAACTTTGTCAGTAGTTTGGATGTTTCATTGTCTTCTGCAGTTGAGTGACATAGCTTATAATCAATAATTGAACCATTTTTGACAAATTATTGATATACAGCAGTAAGACAATAGATAACTAAACTATTTCTTCGAAAAAATTGTAAAAAATGTGCTGAGTGAGTATGGGTATATGGATGTAATTTGCACTCTGTTAGTGTGTGTATGAATGAATTGTACGATCGAAAACTTTAATCAGTATATAGTATTTTTTAAATTTGTAATAAACTGTTCTTATACTGTTGAATGTCATCTCAAATAAATAATAAAATAGTTTATTTTTGTCTCATTTGTCCTATATTTTATCACTGCAAAGATTTATTCAATATGCAATCTATGGAAATATGCTTTATTGTCGAAAAATATATTTTTTATTGCCAAAGCATGTAAATATGTTTATACGTAAATAGCTAAAACAATTTTATATAAATAAAGACCTAGTTAGTTATCAAACAGTCATACTTAAACTCGATAATAGACAAAGGTGCATAAGTAAATCAAACAAAATTGGGAAAACATTTACCATGCAAATAAAAATGGTACAATATAAATAAAATAAAAATTGGAGGAACAGCTAATTCCTACATTGGATTACACGGCAGTATTAGCTCGACCATAACATACGGAGCCATCGTATGGTGACCAGATACACTGAAGAGCAAGGCCAGAAATGAACTGGACAAAATTTTCAAAGGCTAGTCTGCTCGGGAGTGACAGGCGCCATAAGACAATGGTCAGGTAGCTTAGTGGTTGAGACTGTCGCGTACAAAACCATTGACTGCTGGTCGGCTAGGTTCAAATCCTAGCGACTACAGATTTTCATCTGATGGCCCGAGAAAGTGCTAGGAATCGCACGTTAAAAGGTAAGATCTTGTTAATCCTTGGCTCGCACAAGTTACGACTTTTGAGGGCTGCCGTTCGTAAGGGAACGACGACTGGTTAACGGAAAATACAGTTTTAACAATTTTTAACCAACTAGAGATTTTGAAGTTCTACTGGGACTGCCACTTCTGCACCTGTACTGGAACATGAAGCCATGCATACTGCCTACAGATTCAAAGGCGCAAGCCAATGGGTCAGATGAGAAACCATGGACACACCCTCATCAAGACACAGGAGAGTTGTCCCATCCTGCCGAAGGAAAGGGACAACACCCCGCCAGTTCTGAACGCCTAAAAAGCCCGAAAATTATCATATTCGCGAGGAAAACATGGAATGACATAAAATCAAAGAGGCCCACTTGTAACAGCATAGTCTGGGACACAGATGGCTCTAGGTCATGTGGCATATCCGGAGCAGGGGTATTCAAGAGAGGACTAGAGAGAAAAATATCTACATTCCTTTAGGCAAATACTCCTCAGTGTTCCAGGCTGAAGTATATATCATACTCACCTGCGCCCAATAAAATCTCCACAAAAGTTGTCGAAAGACCAATTGTGATTTGCTCGGACAGTAAAGCAGCAATACTGATACTGGAATCACATCCAAGCTGATGTACGAGTCTAAAAATGCCTTGGAAAACCTGGCAAAACTAAGAAAAGTCAGTCTCATATAGGTCCCAGGACACTCAAGTGTCCACGGAAACTAGGAGGCATACAGGATAGCCAAGGAGGGTTTAGAGAAACCACCAATTGGACTAGAACCTTTCCTAGGCATTCCCAACAGCTTAGCTGTTGCTGCAATGGAAGATATGTTACAAACGCAGTTTATAAAAGCATGTCAGGTCACACCTGGCATGAGACAATCAAAGCTCCATATATCCAAGCCTTCAAAAAAACACGGGAGGGAAATCCTCTCCCTTGGTAGACGAGATCTTAAGCTAGCGACAGGGCTCGTAACGTAACAAAATCACCCGAACAGACACATGACCATCATTGGGATCATAGATAATCCTCTCTAAGTGGTGACTGGAGGAAGACGAAACCACATCACAGCTGATCTAAAATCAATCTAAGGTAACGTAAATCGCAAAAACGAGTAGCGGGAACTGAGCCACCTGCTTTAAATTTGGTGGTAACTTTATTGGTATAATTATATAATAAGACCAAGTTCAGTTGTGATAAGTTTCAATTCGAGAAATCGTCAGCAGGTGGCGCGACGAATATATCTTTTTCAAGAAATCCTGGCTAGGTGGCCCTACGTATACAGGGTGTTTCCTAACTGCAGGGGATGATTTGTTAGGTCATTTTGAGAAGAAAAGTTCCTATGAACATATGTACGGAGTTGCTTCGTTTCTGAGATACAGGGCGTTGAAATTAAAGAAAAAACGGTAATTATAAAATATCATAAATATCCTAGAACCGATTTGGTTGGTTGAAATTTTGTACAATCATTTGAACTAATAAGGCTCTCATTTAGCCCTAACTAGATTGAAATTATTATGGCCAGTGGGCACCACAGCCAACAATATTGTAAATGAGCAAAATGTCCACCTTCTGATAAAATACACGACCGCATTCGATTTGCCATTGATTGTCTGACACGTTCAAAAATTCCTGGAGTAGTCCTTATTACATTGCAATTGTCAATTATTCGGTTCCCCAAGTCAATCACATCTAGTACAGGAGTTTTAAAAACAAGAGCCTTCAGATGACCCCATAAATAGAAATATAGAGGATTCATATCAGGACTGCAAGCTGGCCAATGTTTAGGTCCTGCACGTCCAATCCAGCGATTAGGGTAGGTGATGTCGAGATGCTGATCAGCAAGAACACTAAAATGAGCTGGAGCCCCGTCGTGCATAAACCACATGTTGCCTCTTTACGAGTATGGGTACTTTCTAACAAAATGGGTAAATGATCTCGCAAAAAGTCCGTGTAGAATTCACCTGTTAATTTTTCTGTTAAAAAAATGGGCCAATTAGGTAGTCACCAATAATTCCTACCCAAACGTTCAGCGAAAATTGATGCTGAAAATGATTTTCTCTAATAGCGCGGGGATTTTCGTCGGCCCAAAAATGGTTATTGTGAAAGTTCATAATAGCATTAAGTGAAAAATTTGCCTCGTCCGTAAATAAAATATTTGGTAAAAAATTATTATTATGTTCCATCATATGAATTAACCAACTGCAAAACATTAATATTGGATAAAAATCCCGAGGCAGAGTAGAGCTTGGACCCGCTGTATGTGGTATGGGTATAGGAGGTTTCTTTTTAGAACTTTCCAAACGGTTTTTGGGCTGACTTCAAGCTGTAGTGCAATCTTCCTGGTACTATTTGAAGGATCTTCTTCTATCGCATCAAGTATAGCTTCTTCTAGTTTAGGTGTTGTTACCGTTTCTGGTCTTCCACCACCGGCATTTTTATTGAAACTCCCAGTTTCACATAATTTTGCATGTAGCGTTCTAAATGTTTTAGCGCAAGCAATTACTCTGTTAGGATATCTGTCCTGATAAATTCTTCGTGCTTCTCCGGAATTTCCATTTGCTAATCCATAAATAAGGTGCATGTCAGCCATTTCAGTGTTAGTATAATTATTCATGATGAAATCGCTGCTAATTGACAACTCTGAATTTTACTGCTATGACAATAATGTTGTCAAAGCGACCTTACCTGCATTTAAGGGCCATTATTCATTATTGTATGCAGGTGTTCATGATATGCAATAGAGTGGCTTTAATTTTTTTTCTCGAAAACGAAGCTGGATATGAAGAAAATACCAAAAAAAGTCAGTGGCGTAACGCCACTGACCCCAAGAATTTCAATCTGAAAGGGCTAAATAAGCGCCTTATAAGTTCAAATAAAAGTACCAAATTCCAACCAAATCGGTTCCAGGATATTCATAATATTTTATAATTACCGTTTTTTTTTTCTTTAATTTCAACGCCCTGTATCTCAGAAACGAAGCAACTCCGGACATATGTTAATAGGAACTTTTTTTCCTAAAGTGACCTAACGAATTACCACGTGCAGTTAGGAACCGTAGTTAGGAAACACCCTGTATACTGCCATGAAATGTATCTCCCCGGAAATGATAGGGTAAAGTTCCCCTGTTCTTTATTGGAATAGTAAGCTGTATCACCAAAATAGGGTATTTCCGAAATTGGAGCAATTAAGAAAATGGGTTGTTATTTGGAACATAATGTAACCATAAATGGCAAGAATTTTCGTTTTTAAAGCAATCAAAATATTCGAAATTTTAAATAAAATTATATGAAATCGCTTTCAGTTGGTCAATTTTTGGATTTTATTTGTTTGACGTTTGCTCATTTCGAAAAAGCAGTCTTGGAAAAAGTAATCGTTTGTTATACTCCATCTTCACCTTAAATAGGATAAAGCCTACCACACATACGGGACCGTATAAGCAGCGCTTCCCATCCAATGATACATTTGAAGCATTCCTTGTTATGCGGGAGTATGCGCATATTTAAATATTTTGCTTCGTATCAATAAAAGCACAATTCAGAAGATCGTCAACAGGTGGCGGCACTTATATCAGCCCCCAAATAATTAGGTAAAGTTCTCATGATCAAAATGAATAATATCTGGGTCATCTGGTAGGCAGCTCCCTATTAGCAACCACGTCAAATAGCATATTGTTGCTGTTTCAAGAGAATAGCACAGATTAACTAGTACATTGTAAGTCCATACTGAGAGATCAAGGTGTCAGCTACATACTAATTTTATCAATGGACTAACTGAATACATTTGTGAAAGTATATCATATATATATCATATATAAAATCTCACACGTATTATTCTTTGCACTTCAACTTTAATTCCTTCAATTTCGTAAACCTTAATTAGTGTATGCTCACTAAATACACCCCATCAACTGTCAATCACATCACGATTCCCGCCTTTATTCATTCCTACAAAGTGTCTGTCGATGTTACGGAAGTATATAGCGCCATCTTCCGAAAATCGTTAACAATTAAACTTGTCTAACCTTTGTTTATATAGGATGGCAATGAGTCCTTTGACTGGGCGGGCATCGTGCCATCACCGCCACCATAGTAGGTAAAATATCTTCAATGGTGATGGTTTGTTTCAAAATATTCTAAACGAAGTGTTCTTTGTGGAATAGGAGCAGATAGCGCTTTATATACCCACTTGGAGAAAGCGTCACCAGGTGGCGCTACGTATATACCATCTTTCAAGAAATCTTCACCAGGTGGCGCGACGTATAAACCGCCTTAATGTATCTGCCCTGCAATAGTAAGGTAAAGCTGCGGTGTCTTAACTGCGGTGACTCAGTATTGTATAATTCTCGGGTTGTGCCCGAGGAAGTTTGTCAGGTAGCAACATCGAGCTGGCTTGCGCTCAGCTGTGGGTTACTTCCGCCAACTGGCCGTGCACATCCTTGATGAAAAATACTAAAACTTTAATTTATTTTTAAAGATTTTTTATTTATGAGGAAATCCCGAATTTAGAGTTTATCTCAAACAGACTTGTAAAGAAAGGTAATGTTCCTTCCAGTCAAAAGATTGAGATAGCAAATGAATCGACTGAAATTTATAGTTTTCGCGAAATCTATACATGTGCTGTGAGTGGTTTCAGATTGTTGAAATGTTTTGAGGTCTAGACGACCAACACTTTTTACGAATTCTAACTATATCACTGGCTGCTACAGTGCTCATTGAATCGACGCCTGAAATAAAGGCATCGTCATCGGGACGTTAGCCCGGTAGTAGACATAAAATATTGTAATAAAATGAAAATTATTTCTTCAGAAAGTTCCAAAATATCAAATTCTGCCGCACGGAAAGTCCAGCGGAGGAAAACAATTAATAAATCTTTAGATTTGAATATTTAGTAAAGTCCAAGACAAAGAAAAAGTATCAACTGAATTTTTGATAAAGTTAATTTAAGTTTGATTTAATTTCGCTTCAAAAACACTATGAGTTATTTCGAAGAACACCATTTGATGTCTTACCAAAGATATTCTTCATCCAGCGGATACCATAAAACCATTAAAACCATACAGGAACCAGGAAACAGGAACAGGTCAATGATAAAAAGAAGTAGTTGCTTCGGTACTACAACTCATACGAATAGAAGGATGGGGAAATCCCAAGCAACCAACGAGCAGGTTTAAGATTTCTTAAATTTTTACTCCCCAGATTCTCAATCGATCAGTAATCATCAATGCCTATGGAAGACTGTTCGTTGAAATGAAGCGAAATCACTTTCGTTCACAATTTGTGAAAAAGTCCTCATGAATCGAAGATATCAGCATAAACACAATTTCGTAGATTAAAGTGGCCCCTACTCAGTTCAAGACCAAAAGTATACTGAAGTGAAAAAGCAATTCGGGCGAGCGTTTCTTAAATAGGAAAACATCGGGGACCACGCGGTGGGAGTGGCCTATCAGAGTTCGGCCGGGAGATATACTCTCCGGCTTAGTTGGTTCGTGGGCTTTTTGATCGTTGAGAATCTTATTCAAAACTATCCAATTTCGTTGAAATTAGTAGTTTATTACGCAGGTTATAACACTCGCCTTAGATGGGATAACAGTACATCGGACAGGCGGGGGTCCCTGTTAGCACTCATCAACTAGTTCATTGAGAGGCCAAGGTCTCAGATACATACTAATTATGTGAACGGACAATACACTTGTGAATAGTATATCATATTCAACCTTACTTCCTTCTATATTGTAAACACCAATTATTCTGGACCCTCAATAAATACACCCCATAACAATCAACCGTTACGGAAGTTGCGCCATTTACCGAAAATCGTTAACAATTTAAACTTGTCTATTATCTGTTTAGATAGGATGACAATGAGTCCTTTGACTGGGCGGGAATCGTGCCAAAACTGCCATCATCGGCACCATAGCACAGAAATAACAGCTCTTCGTCCGATTACCAAAGAATGGAGAATTGGAGAATCTAAATTGTTTCATGGAATTAGTAAATCAGTTTAATATATAAAATTATATAACTAGAAGTTTCAGTACCCTTCATGACTTCCAACTTCAATTATTTCTTCAAAGCAAGTTCACTTTCTATCACCTCGGCTAAATATAATTTCAATCACGATGTCTGACTTTACTCCATTCCTATAAAATGTTCCTCAATGCTACGCAAGTGGCGCCATCTACCGAAACTCTTGAACAATTGAAGTTGCCCGGCCTCGGATCACATGGGATACCAATTATTAGACCATCGAGTGGCGGGCACCGAGTCCTTTCCGATACCATCACCGTACTACTAACTAACTCTAAATTCAGCACAGTTGAACCATACGGGAACAGAGATTAATCCCACAGGAACAGAGATTAATACAGTCTTGAACTCTGACGGGTACTTAATTCATGATGCTAAATTCAGCCTTAATCACTCATACTTATATCAAATAATTCCCATTAGTACGATGCTTTGGTGAAGATGGAGCAACTCTTAATGACAGTGTGGAATTGGAAAAAATATGCACTTCCATTTATTTATTTTTATGTGTGATAAATCAACTCCTGTAGAAAGAAACCCATTTAAATTTGACGTACGAGTCAGTTTGACAGCAATGAAAATAGTATATTGTACAATGAGCATGAAATGGCTTACATTTCCCACGAGTAGGTATATGAAATTTTGTAGTACTCGCTACGCTCGTACTACAATAGCTCATATACCTACGAGTGGGAAATGGGTCATTTCATGCCAATTGTACACTATATTTTTTCTACGACCATCTGAATCATAAACAAATCTGTGATATTTTATCATAAACTTTCCTGCCGTCACTATTCCCATAATACATACAACCTAAAAAAGGAATTGAAGATACAAATATTGAAAATTATACTAAAAATCGAACACTAACCGATTTCGTAAAAAAAATGTGGTTTATATGGGATTTGAACCCTCACCCCCCCCTATCAAAATCCTGACTGTTCCTTCACTCATCAATCGCTGCTACAAGCCCACATAATAATACAATGAAATTAACTGCTATAGAAACTTCCTGCCAACTATTCAAAAATATAGAATTCGATTGTCATAAATCTTTATATTGAAATTAGCGGTGTCAATGTCAAATCATCCAACTATTACTACTCATTTTCGATTAATTATTTTTTTAAACGAATTTTGTATAAATACTGATGTGAAATGTCAAATTATTAGAACGTTAACAAACTTGATTCGATTTTATATTATTTATGATCATAAAAACGACAGTCTAGTAATTCATGAAAGTCGTGGGAAATGAAATATCCTGTAATGAAATGATCATAAAATGGGCATATTTCTATGTGGTCGTAGAAAAAGGATATTTTTTATCGCGATAAAAATGCCTGTTCCTCAAAACCAAATTTCATCTAGTAAACGGCCGTCCCTTCAATTTATGTCATGACAGCAATGATTGTTCAGTATTATTGACACGATGTGAATCGTTTTGGGAAAGTTTCATCTGAACAAATTGCAAGAAAGATTATTACAATTGTGTTGCTATCAACTGCCCCGTCAAATAACTGTTTTACTGAAGGTAAATATTATTGTGGTGTATTTATGTATTGTCGTTGAAATCAACGACAATACATAAATACACCACATCTCTCCTAAAAACACTCGAACTTTTCTTTTATAGGATACATTTCTTTCAACTAAAAATTGTTCCAACAGTAATTTTACTCGAAAAACTGACATTAGACAAAATTGCTCGACCTGCGGCCTCGCAATTTTTTCATGTCAGTTTTTCTCGTGTAATCACTGATTGGCAAAATTATTTCGTTGAAGAAAGAAATTTATACGGCAAAAAAGCTGTTTTTACTGTTGATAATATGCGTATGGAACAAACAGGCATATTAATTGAATAAAGACAAAAGTTTATTGGAATCATTCATTTCATCACGGCCCAACGACATTGCTTACAAAAAAATTTGAATGAATTTGTCTAATATTATTTACACAGAATTAATGGAATAGACAAACCTATTTATGGTAACAAAATCAAAAACAAAATGTGAAGGACATCGTTTTCCTGTAGTGCCACTAGGCTCGTCAGGAAACAAAATGTAAATGACGAATACAAATTTGTAATTTTCCTACTCCACAATACTTCTAAAATTTGTACTGGAATCCAAAGTGATGAAATTAAACCAAAGCATAAGCAGCATAATTGGCAACTCCACATCGATTTTTGTGTCGCTTCAATCTCATGTATCCATTTTCCCCCCAATGTTTACCCCACCAATTTTTCAATATCCAAGCATCTTTTGTATAGCCAACAACTAGCATGGCATGATTCACGTTGTTGGAGGTACAAGTAATGTCATCGTATATGCCTCTGCTGAAAAATAAGAAGTGTTTTTTTTTTAATTGTAACATAAAAATTGATTATAAATAATCCATCCGTTCGCAAATTTCCTATACTATGTTTTGTCGGCAAGCATCGAACAGAAAACAATTTAACAGTTCCATACGACTGCCACATTACCTCTGCCCAACACTGGTAAAGTTTTTCTACAAGAACAAACTTTGCAATGCTTCCTGTAACAAAACCAGCAAATGTTAATCAAATCAGAGGTGACTCCTCTGCATACTAATTTCACGGTTCTGTCGATCAGTGCGGACCCGGTCATCAGGACAGAGGAGCCACTGCTCTTATCCGTTAACTGGCAATTGAATACCATTTGAAATTTGCCAGGTGGTCCTACGATAACTCCAGTCCACTTAGAAAATTGTTTTTTAAAATAAATATAATGCAATCGAGCACAGATTAACTCATTTACATTACAAATATGCATTTTGAAAAATCTCACGTGTGATTAGGAATGGGGGGAGGGAGGAGAGGTTGAGCAAAATCTCATGATATCTCAATAAGGTGGGAAGGGGGGTCGGAAAATCGCCAGAATTGTCTCACGTAATTAATGGATGCCCCCTATCGAGAAACACATCATTCATTAATTAATGATATTCTCTTTTCGAAATTTCTAGCCGACGTTGACTTGAGAAAAACCTAAGAATAGAATAAATTCGAAAGAATTCTTATCGAATTATTATCACTATATATGTGTATGGGATGCCTGAAAGATGATTAATAACTTGTATAATCATATTTTTTCCATTAATGTATATAGGTAAGTCATATATGTACAGGGTGAACTTACAACTCCGGAACATTTTACAGTGTGCCCTCCCCGCCAAGAGACTGAAGTGGAAACACGCCGTGGATAGCAAGAATTACTCCCTCCATCAATCATGAGACTGTTCTCAACTTCAGAAGAGTTGCGAACACTGTCATCCCCAAGAGAGAGAAAGGAGAATGACATAGCATCGAACATGTCCCCTGTCGACAGCACAGTCTAGCACTCAGATAACTCAAGGTCAAGAGGCATACCGGAACAGGAATATATACAACTGAGGACTAGGGAAAGAAATATCTAGTCCTTCAGGCGAATACGCCTCAGTGTTCTGGCTGAAGTATATGCCATACTCAACTGCGATCAAGAAAATCTCGACAAGAGATGTCGAAGACCAATTGCAATCTTCCCGACAGTAAAGCAGTGATAATGACTCTGGGACCACACAGAATCACATCCAAGCTAGTGTAATAGTCACACTCAGGTATCCACAGAAACGAGGAGGCAGACAAGCTAGTGAGAGTTTAAGTGGGAATTCTCTAATATATCTGGGCTTTCGAGAAAATTCAAAAGGGAAATCCTCTCTCTTGGGAGACGAGATCTCAAGCTAGCGTCAGGGCTCCTAATGGGGATAAACAGCTAGGGTTAGAGTGCAGAAAAGAAGTGTACGAGAAAGTTACGCTTTGGGAAAATACACAACAGTTTTCCAGTGGTAAGTGTTTGACATTCTAACTGATGCAGACTGACATATTCTAACTGCAGCTTAACATTCCAAGCTACGAGGAAAAAGTGTTAAAAGTAGGGTCCGGCCAGAAACTTTATATCTGTTTGTATAGTCAGTCTACGGGTCGGAACAAGGTGCCAGTCAGCGTGATATTAAGAAGCTGAAAATCCTAGCATGTCAAAGTTTAAATAAGCGCCAAGAATTTTTATTTAAATTTTTCATTATACTTTGCATATATTTATAGCTTTATTTTTTGTATTTTGTTTGATTTAAACTCATTTATTCTTTGAACCATGAGTGAATGATTAAAATTTGTCAGTTAATGACTAATTTTTGTAGTAAAATGACAAATTGAAGCGTTTTCAATAAATATACGTACTGATATAGCTGAAACGTGTGAGGACTAGCATTTATAGAAGCAGCAACAGGTCCAATTCTAGCAATAGCAACTTCTAGCGCTCTCTCATCACGAGCTGGAAGAATGGACCAAGATGTTATATTGACTATTGCCCTGTGCTTATCATAGACACACTTTTGTTGCTGAAAATAAAAATAAAACAGTATCAGTGTAGAATTCGATTAAAAGCGTGTGTAGAAAAATAAAAAGTTGTAATTTTTTATAATGAATTTGTCAGAAAATTGTATTCTTCGTGACAGTTCGTGCAATGCAGAAAATTTGTGTTTGAGTTATCAAAATTCTGAAATTCCGAAGAGTGCGTATTTATCATTTGTACAAGTATATCGACGTTTGTTTAAAATTGTTGAAATTTTTACTAGTTTTTTGCTGCAAATTTGATACTTCACTCTGTATATATGTCCATAAAAACTATCAGTGTGATTTTATGAAAGGAAATTATTGAATATATCAATTAATTATTATGGTAAACGATTAAATAATACAAATCTGCAACTTTCTGATTACTTTAATCATAAAAAATGTAATTTTTTTATTTTATTTTTTTCATGTAGGTGGCTATGATTTTGAGTTTGAATGTTGGTTTTGATTCAAAACAACTTTTCTAAATAAACTTTTTCGATAGTGTCAAAAGTAAGGGTAGTTTCCACTTGATCAAATTTCCTATTGTTTGTTTCTGACAGATATGAAATATTTACATACCCTTGATTTGTATGGATAGTCCTTATAAGCCATTAATCCTCCGACTTTTTCCAGGTATCTTAAAGTATTTCTGAGAGATCCACCAGCACACCCATAGTTTCCATAGGTTATACTGCAGTCAACGATCTGCTGTTCACTGTAAAAATCAATACTATTCATCACTTTCTCAATCAATTTTTGGTAATATCCAAACATTGGAGAAATTGTTCTCATCGAAATTAAGTTGGCGTTATTAGAAAATAGTTTAATTTGATACTATCAACAATATAATGCAATTTTCTCAATCATCGGTATCGTTACCTGGCAATAGCCAAGTTTGCGATTTAGTTAGGTATCTACCGCCAGTTCTTCATCTAGTGGTGCAGGGGAAGGCAAAGTCTTGTGGTGCCTCCAGCCTGCAGAACATAACCCAACCCGAACGTTCGAACAGGACATACATAAACATCGTAAGAATGATGATCGGGAACGAGAACGGACTACATTCCGATGCGGTACTTCTTCAATAACCGTTTCAGGGTGCTGATCGTGGACAGAACTGAGTGGGACAGCTCGGAGCTCGAGGATTTTCTACAGGGGAAAATCTGGTACACAGTTTGATCCAAGACTGAGAATGGAGCGGGCCCAAGACTGTTCTCCAGGAATCCGAGTTCAGGCATCAGCTACTCACTGGGTACCCCCATACCTCTGTCAGGTAGAGGTGTACGCCATCCTCCGATATGCGAATAAGAACAATGGGAGAAACGTTGAAAATGCGCATATCAACATCCTTTCAGACAGTCAAGCGGCAAAGAACGGAGAACGCTGGAAAACCGGAATCACGTCAAACTGATATGTGTCCAAAGAAACTAGGGAGTTGCATGCAATGATAAAGCAGACGAACTCGCAAGATTAGGTTCGGAAAATCGCCCAAACCAAGGGCAGACGCTAGGGGAACCGAAGTGTACAGTAAGAGAGCGGCTGCAAGAGACTGAATTGGGGACAAACACAAAAACTACTGTGACAGCGTCCCAGGAAACAAACAGGGAAAAGAATACAATAAAGGACCGTGCCACAAAAGAACGACAGACTTGTTAGCGATGAACAGGAGACAGCTGAAAACCGATACGGGACTCCTGACCAGTCCTGCATCAGTGAAAGAGCACCTCAACAAAACCTGACTATAATGGGGACCTAATCTGAAGACATAGTAATAAGGATCCAGAAACAGTGCAAGGCACTGGACTGCAAAAGACAGGTAATTTGCAGGCAGCCATCTGGCGATTCAGAACTATAAAGGTCCTACCCAGTAAACAACTTGTACAAACTCATACAAGGTACGAAAGTACTGGACTGAGTACTATAGCAGTAAATATATAATATAGGCAGGATACAATGGGCCAATATGCCTATGTGCCACCGGAGGCAACAGCCTGACAGACCTCTAGGTAGCGGTTTGAATGAATAGCCCTATCAAAGAATCAGTGGAGTCATGAGTTTTGAGACTAATGACCTCTAAAGAGGCCATGAGCGCGATCACGTTTGGGACTCTTTTAAGGGTAAAAGAGTCAATTGATAACTCAAAAACGGTTCGTCTTATCGATTTCAAACAAGGACAGGCTTCTAGAGGAAATTTTATTCTACGTACGTGCTGTAATGGAAATTGAATTTTCAATCCACTTTTCCACAAAAAAAATCTCAAAAATGTTCCAAAAATGCAGTTACTTTGAAGCAATTGTTTGGGTAGATGAACAAATAATTTCAAAAAAACATTACAGCACATACATAGATCAACGTTTTACCTTTCTTTTTATACCAAATTCATTTCGATCGGACAAAGATTGCTTCAAATTTTATTGGAAGAGAAATACCACTGCAGCTTCTTCGGCTATACATGAAGAGAATCTTAAGGTGCTGCCGCAGACATAGTTACATAGAATCATACTGCCTCTATAAGCCTATCCTTGTTTGAAATCGATACGACGATCCGTTTTTGAGAGAATTGGCGTATTTTTGCTGAGGTGGAGAAAATCTTTTAGGGTAAAAGAGTCGATACTTTTCCCCTTAAAAACGGCCAAAATGTGATCTTGCTTATGGCCTATTAAAAAGATTTTCTCCACCTCAGCAAAAATATGCCAACTTTCTGGCGATTTAAATAAACTGAATTTAGCGATTTATTCGTTTTAACAGGCTCAATGAATATATTATTTCTAGATCGGGTGTTATAATAATTATGGTGTTAGAAACAGAAGATATTTTTTCCCTCATAGATAAGTTGGGACATCTCCTATTTTAATTTTGAAAATAAAAATCATGTTTTGTTGAAAAAATATTCTATCAACTGGTAGCCACTTCATAAACATAATATTTCATTAATAGGTGTTCGTTTAGAACAAGATAATAGGTTCTGAAGTTTTGTAAACGGCCAATTTCATTTTGTTGTAGCAAATATAGAATGGTAGAGCCGTAATTGAGGTGAGGAAGTACCAGTGTATTGTATATAATAGTTTTTGACCATTTCGAGAGAAAACTGGAGCATCTGAATAAATAATTAATTTCGAATGAAATTGTTTCAATTATATAAATCACATGATTACTGAATTTTTATTCTTGAACAATAATCATTACTAGATATTTGCAAGTATCCTTTCAATTGAAATATCGTTTACTTTTATTCCACAATCATATTCTTGAAACTTAGTACATTCCTTCTTATTGCCTATCATCATAAATTTAGTTGCAAACCATGCTCTTTAGTCAATGGTTGTGTATTGGTACAAACATGGACTAATGGTACAAGGAAACTGAAGAATGTGCAAGAACATTTATTCATATGATTCAATATATGTGTATATATATATGAGTGTATATATGTGTATATATAAAATGTAAAATGTAAAAAAAAAGTAAAATGTAAAATTTAAAATATAAAATGTGAAACATGAAATGTAATGTAAAATATAAAAATGTTACCTACGCCCATGCACAAGGGAAACCTTTTTTTGGGCGCTCTGTATTTATTTACCACCATTACTACCACATTGTCTATTATATATTGTAATTTTTTATACGGTAAATAAATTGATTGATTGATTGATTGATTGATTGAATTCGGGCATGCAAGTTGTATATTCGTTATTTCTCGTATATCGTCGGCGTCAGTGCAGGACCTTCTACAGGCGCGTATACAGCTTTGTTCCATGGGGGGTAATTCCTGGCGTGGGGGACGAAAAGGGAAGAAAAGCGCCGCTGGCGAAATATTTTTTGTTCAAGGTCAAATGCCTTCAAATTGATAGTTAGGTTTGTCAGTGGGGTATCATAAAGGTGGCAAAAAAAGTGCTTCGTGGCGATGGGGTAACAAAAAATAGAAGAGCGCCGTAGGCGACATTTTTTTGTGGTCAAGGTCAAATGCCTTTAAATTGATAGTTACGTTTGTCAGTGGGGTATCATAATGTTAGGAAAAAAAAGGATGTCAAATTCAATTTGTTTTATTTAATATGAAAAACGAAAAGCATAGTAGAGCAATTGACCAATGACACCTTCCAAATGTATTATGGAATGCATTCAAGAAAAACTAATTCAATGAAGTTAACAGATGCATTCTGAAACTAAATACATTTATCTTTTACATATGTAGTTAACTTGAAGCGAAGGCAAATCAGAAAGGTATAGTAATCAAATCAATCAGGTACTCATGTGTAACAAAATTTGTAACTAATCACATTTACATAGGTAACTTGAAGCAAAGCAAAATCAGGTTTACAAATCAAATAATACAAATCAGTAAGGTACCCAAGTTTGATAGAGATTAGAATTAGATTATCTCGTTACGTTGTAGGTACCTGTACGTTCGTTGCCACGCTGCAGTTTTGGCATTTTTCAGTTTTTATGAATAGATTAGATGATTATATAGATTCAGATAGTAACGCGTTGAATGAAATACGATTCATCATGTGAATCTCAAAGTTAATTCTTTGATTGAAACACTGAATTCCCCCACTCCCCCCCCCCTTGTATACGCGCCTGTCTTCTACTACAATATTTGTCGAAATTCATTTTTTCATCGCAATAGATTGAGGACGTGGCCTGTCATCTACCGGCAAAATATTGAGGTAGCCAGGCATCACAAACGGTCGGTAAAACAGGGAATCTAGGACATTCTAAATGCTTTTTGGTTGATCTACACAGCAGTACCATTTCAGTACCTTGTATCTGATATTTGAACGAATGCGTTGATCATGCAGGGTGAAACGTTTTGTTTATTTATGTTTAGGTAGTGATAGGTGAATGTAAGCATTTTTATGAGGTATTAACTTATAATTACCATATTAGAGCACTGTTAGCTGATGACCATTGATAAAACGATATTGTCTAAAAAGTATCAGAATAAAATCATTACCTCGTTCCTATTTGAATCATAACTGCGTTTCCTCCTTGTAAGAGCTGTTGCATTACCTTGTATTTTTATACCTGTTCCTATTCAATTCATAAGTGCGTTTCCTTGTAAGTGCTGTGAATTCTTATATTAAATAAATTTTATTTGTCAGCATAATTACCAACCAATGCTTAAGCAATCAAATTAATTACCCCACATCCAAAGAGAATTGTATTAATTTGATTTTGTTATAATTTGGAAAGTTTCCAGTGTCTCCTGTAAAAAAGGGTTTTGTGCATTTACAAGGTCCTGTACTGACGTCGACGATATGTATGGAAAGCACCCAACAAGTTTTATTCCCGTAGAATAGCATTTTCGCTTATGTCTGACAGATGTCTTTCAATGGTTTTGAGAAACTTCAGGGGTGGGATTCTGTGTGCTATAGAATTCTATTGTCGATGGAAAAAGTGAGATGACATTATAGGTCATGTAGCTCAGTGGTTGAGACTTTCTCGTTCGAAACCAGTGACTGCTGGTCGGCTAGGTTCGAATCCTTAGCGACTACAGATTTTTATCTGATGGCCTGAGAAAGTGCTAGGAATCGCACGTTAAAAGGTAAGACCTCGTTAATCCTTGGCTCGCACAAGTTTCGACTTTTGAGGACTGCCGTTCGTAAGGGGACGACAGCTGGTTAACGGAAAAAACAATTTTAACACAAAAAAAAACAACAATTATGGTTGAATTCATGGGAGAAAAAGAGATAAAACTGTCGACAATAGGTACACAGAATCCCACCCCAGTAATTTTCTGTCAGATAATACCTGATGATGAAATTTATATTATTGTATGGAGGTTGCCGAAGATTGCATTAAAAATCACCTGGTGAGAGCAAAGAGCAATCTATGTTCATCCATCCATCTTGAACTGTTTTCAAATGGAAAGAAATGGAACTTTACGTGTGATTAATAAGAAGTGTGAATTTATATACACATATAACATCAAAACACACTGTTATTATAACAATATATTTACCTCAGCGGTACAAGTTTATTAGTCTGTTTGAAAATTTGGGCCTGTATAGCACTGGCTATACTGAAAGCATAACAGGAACCGCAATCCTTTTGATTATAGAGGGGAGTCTTGAAGCCTTTTTCCACCCAGTTCACTTCTTCGGGCAAATGCATCAGTTTATCGTAAAAGTCTCCTACCTGCTCCGGATTGACTTTTCTGTGCCGACTCTTTGTTAGTTTGACCATCGTTTGTAGGTAACTTTGTGCTGACTGAAAAGAAATTATAGCTGAAATATAAATGAAAAAGCATCAATTGGAATGAAGAATATCACTAGCCCTGTTGTCTGTTTAACGACTTGAAACTTCATGAGCGTGTAAATGTTTAGAAACGCATATGTCTTTGTTTCATTCAAATCAAGCGAGTAGTGTTGAAGTTATGATAATTTTAGTTTTCGCCCTATTCAAATATTTGACACGAGCGCGCCATACTCGTGTGACGCCATTTCACAACGCAACGTTCTCATCATAGACTCATTCATTGCTTTGCTATCGGAACTGCAGTAGTACATATTTACATCAAAATGATATTTGCAACACAATAAACACAACTTTTGAGGTGGTCGGTTGCCTGGCGGTCTAAGGCGCAGGCCGTCCGAAACTTCAGTACAGCGGTAGTCGGTTCGAGCCCGATATTTGTACGAGTGATTTTTTCTCAAGTACACAATATCGGAATCGATAGATGGCCACAGTCCTTGTTGAAAGCAACTGTATTGTGTGTTGTTTAGATGCCAATCTCGACTAGTGCTAGCTTGGAGTGCACGCCGGCCACCCGAGGTGGTGTTGCAGGTTTTCCGGGTTTTCCTGCAGCTGAAAAAGGAATACGCCACCAAAAATTAGTAAGTCGCCCGGAGTGCCACGGCAAATAATAATAATAGCCGTCTTCTACCCGCACGAGTGTTTATGAGGAAGTATTATTATTTTGGCTCCGGGTGGATCAGCCCTCTTCATAATTTTCATCCATTTCTTTCGACTTAGGTTCGAAACGATCAATGAAAAACAACTTTTCGGGTGCATTGGTAAATAGTTGTATTTGAACACTTTGGCACAATACACGATTTTCTGGTATTTGGATACGACATTTTCATCAATTTTCAAAGCAAACTTCATGCAAACATGTTATCAGCAGAGCATGAACTGACCGACTTTTGTAAAGTGACGTCACAACGGCCGATGTCTCGACGTCGTCGCACGCCTAGCTAAACAATTCAATACCTCTTAAGACATATCAAAAAAATGCTATTACGGTATTTTTTCATTTTTAGAGTGTATTGATGTAAGGTAAAAATCCAAAATTGGTGATTTTCTTCAATTTTTCTGAATATGATCAACTGCAAGAGAAAACTCCCTGTTTGTGACGGAAGAAATTCTTCAGTTGTTTGTCAAGTAGGTACCGTTTCATTTTCATATAATTACCGGTCAGCTGAAAAAAATTACTTGGATGTATCAATTCTTTAAAGAAATAATTTTGATTACCAGTTTGATAGCTACCAACAAATTATTGATGTGAAGAAGGAACAGTGTTGGTGCTAGAATGGATTCCTGCGGAACACCAGCATTTATTGGTAGAATATCAGATGATACTCCATCGACCACCACGTGGAGAGATCGTTCTACGAGAAAGCTAGACAGCAAGGAACACAACTAGGTCGGCAAGCCAAACGCGATCAAATGCCTCGGAGATATCTAGTGCAACGGCCAGAGTTTCACTATATTTTTCGGTAAATTGCTGCCAAATATGTGAAACAAGCAAGCAGGTCACCGGTTGATCTCTGATGCCGGAAACCATATATTGTCGATCATTGATAATTCCTGAGCGGTCTCGACATTTCATGAGCTCAATATTGATAGCTTTCTGTATGACCTTCGAGATAACAGATAGTCGTGCGATAGGTCTGTAGTTGCTGAGTAGGGTCTTTTTCCCATTTTTGGGAAATGGTTGGTGGTATTTTACACTCGATCAAAATTTTTATTTTTTGTTCCCCCTGTACACTGTTTGAAAGTTTGGAATTTTGACAACTGTTATGCAAGTACTCTGCAATGCACTAATGAAGAATAAAATTTTATGACAAATCGATAATGAAAAATGTTTTCCATACGCAGCAAATTTTTGAAACTCTCTGTATGTATTCTGGACCACATTTTGATAGGCAATCCATTTTAGGCATATTCGTCCATTTATGAAACTTCATAAGAAGTATGTTTCATCCGCTAAACAGAACGGTGAAGGTCGACCTCCCTTCGGCTCTTAGACTATTCGTTTTGTTTCATACAGAGTGACCCATTTCAAAGCGGGCCACCTCTCTGAAATTATTGTTATTTATTATCCGATTCACAAGTTTTTTTTCAATAGATAAAGCATCAATGGTTCTAGTTGATTGCCATAAACTCGAAATAAAAATGAAAATTTCAAGGCCTACTTCGAATTTTTTTCAAGGTCAAATATCCAAAAAACATACTAGCGATTTTTTTAAATATAATTTGACTACGCCACTGGATTCACGACATTTTCAAATGGTTGATGTAAAAATTACGTAGGAATGCGTCCATCATTTTAAAAGTTATATGGGAATGAAATTTGAAAATTAGGTGAATAAATCAACCCACCACTTCAATTTCAGAAATTTTATCAAAATTCTGACAACACCACTGGATTCAGAATATGTCGAAATGTTTGGTCGGAATTTCATCAAAATCTGTTCATAAATAAAAAAACTGTAAACTAATAAAATAATTTTTTTCTGAAATTCCACGATATTTTATCATTTTATAATTTTTTTACTTATGAACAGATTTCGATGAAATTCTGGCCAAATCTATTTCGAAATATTCTGAATCCAGTGGTGTAGTCAGAATGTTGATAAATATTCTGAAATTGAAGTGGTGGGTTGATTTATTGACATAATTTTCAAATTTCATTCCCATATAACTTTTTTATTGATGGACTCATTCTCACGTTATTTCCACGTAGAGTATTTAAAAATGTCGTGAATCCAATGGCGTCATCAAATTCTATTTAAAAAAATTGCTAGTATGTTTTTTGGATTTTTGACCTTGAAAAAAATTCGAAGTAGGCCTTGAATTTTTAATTTTTATTTCGAGTTTATGGCAATCAACTAGAATTATTGATGCTCTATCTATTGAAAAAAAAAAATCTTCTGAATCGGATAATAAATAAAAATTTTAGAGAGGTGGCCCGCTTTCAAGTGGGTCACTCTGTATAACATGACAGCTGTAAGAATATTTTCCAGATTCGGCAATGACACTTCGATTTTAATCGAAATTGCGACTTTAATGTTGAAAAAATTTCCACTTTTTTCTCGAAATTTCGACTTTTTTCTTGAAATTTCGAGTTTAATGTCGAAATGTCGAATTTAATGTCAAAATTTCGCTTTAATGACGAAATTTAATCACTTCGACTTTTTTCTCGAAATTTCGACTTTTTTCTTGATATTTCGAGTTTAATATCAAAATTTCGACTATTATGTCGAAATTTAATCACTTCGACTTTACACTCGAAATTTCTAAAAAAAAGTCGAAATTTCGAGTGAAAAAAGTCGAACATTCGACTTTAATGTTAAAAATGTCGGAATTTCGACTTTTTTCTCGAAATTTCGAGTTTAAAGTCGAAATGATTAAATTTCTACATAAAAGTCGAAATTTCGACATTAAACTCGAAATTTCGACATTAAACTCGAAATTTCGAGAAAAAAGTCGAAACTTCGACATTAAAGTTGAAATTTTAACATTAGAGTCGAAATTTCAACATTAAAGTCGAAGTGATGAAAAAAAAAACTCTTGTGGTCCTCCTGCGCTTTCGTAGAAAACAACAAAGAATGTTGATTCAAAATTATACGTCAATATGAATGAAAATGTCGTTTTATAGAGGATTATCAAAAATTTCTTCTGTTTCTGAAAAAAAATTATGTTGCTCTAGGAAATCACACGAGCGCGTAGCATAGCGCTGATACCAACTTACATACCTAATTTGTTCCTGAAAAATTGATGGACTGTTCCACACACTTATTGTTGTATAACCTACGCAAACACCATGTATCGATTTTGTATCTGGGATCTTGCTTTGATATGGTGCATGTGTTTTCGTTTTGTATTCCGTTTCCTCCTGGTAGTTTTGTAAAACAAAGACTAACCCAACCGGGTCACTAATCAGTAACCACCAACAAGCTGTCATAATATGTTCCTCTTTCGGAAATGACAACACGTAACTTTGGCCAGAAACAAGATAAGCATGCATATTAAAATTTTTTGACAAATTATGGATAATGTTCATTATTGATACCTCCAAGTACATCACGTAATCTATGTTATAAATTTTCTGCCTAACATTGTATTGTTAGTTGCATAGTCATATTGCTGAGAACTAAAATTTGGTATTAATAAAAGTAGAAGGTTGAAATAATAACCTGATAACTGTTACTGACCGATATACAGGGTGTTAATTAAGTACGTTGAAAAACTTCAGGAGATGATTCTTCAAAAGGTTTGTATCATGCGTAATATTGAATGGATTGTACTTGCCTGATTTGAACTGATTATTGTCGAAAATGTCGAAGTTAACTCCAAAAAATCTTGAAAAAAAAAATATATTTTCATCACCTTGTATCTGGAAAACCAAGCCGTTTGGGACATATGTTTATGTGAACTTTTCGTCCTGACACCTTTCATATAATCACCTCCAAAAGTTTGTCAACGTACTTAAATAACACCCTGTATACATTTTATAATGGCTATAGATGTTAATACCCGAACCGGATTTTGTGACTCACAAACTACAGAGAATTCAGATATCTGAACACATCAGTGCTCAGGGGTTTTTTGGGAAATCGTTTAATAACGATAGTCGATGGTGAACGCTGTTTTACCCAGTTTACTCCCACATACCTATCAGAAAACAACTACTTCCTGGCTGATACCGCGACGGGTATGGAATTATATCTAACTGATACTTGTGCAATGTACCTCATTGCAGAACAATTCTGCCATTTGGTCAGGGGAGCACAATTGTTTCCTCTGCAATGAGGTACATTTCACAAATATCTGCGTTAGATAATATAATTGAATACCCATCGCGTCGCCGTATTAGCCAGGAGAGTAGTTTTTTCTGACATATATCTGCCACAATGAGCCTATGTTGTACGTATATATGGGAGTAAAAAAGGGTAAAACATCGGTCGGCAACGAGAATAATTTTTTTGGTGTTTTTCAAGACACTGGAGTACAAAACAATTCTACTAATCAATTACTGCAAGTCAAAATACTCTCTCGCCTACGGAAAGACACACAACTGCTTTTAATATCCTTACCATATCAGTCAAATGATTTTCTCTGATGTAAAATGAGTGTATTCCTTGTGCGGCCTCTTCATTGTGTTTCTTGATTTTTATCAAATTTTCTTCCCAAGCTTTCTTTTTTATTGTGTCGTGGTAATCGGAATACGTTTTATTGAACCTATCCTATAACAAAGAGAAATAAATAATTCAGGTTGAAACAGATACAATAAGGGTTACAAAGATTATTACTCGATTCCAGTTATAACTAAAATAAACTGCCTTATAAATACTCGTAGAGTGTACCCAAAGGCATAACCTGTGCGAGTAGAGGACGACTATTATTATTATTATTATTTTTGTTTTTTGTGTTGTATTCACTTTTCAGTTGTAGGAAAACCTGGACAACCTACAGCACCACCTCGAGTGGGTGCACTCCAAGATAGTACTCTGAGAGAGAGAAAATTAAGGAGTGGAATAATTTCTGCGAAAAGTCGAGAGTACCGCTGAATGCTTACGACTGAACAATATCTTGTTAAAAGATCCAGTGAATCCTATCGGTTCGCTAATGAGAGCCGACGAATCATTTACCAAATCAGGTGAAGAGTTTCTAGATATACTCCTTGATACTTACTTTCCTGGGTCTAGGAGACCAAATGACCCAGTCGCGATCCAACGAGTTTAAACAGTCGGGGCTAGGACTAGTAGGGAAACCTGGGCCATAGCGAAAGATATGAACATTTCAGGAAGGTAGAATAAGCTATAGCAACCTTTAGTCCATTCAAATCAGCGGAGCCAGACAAAAATCCAACCTGTAAGTACCAATACAACGACCAGAAAGCCTACTGCTTCCATACCTGGCCAGGTTGTTCAGAGCGAGCCTGCCCTACAGATATGTAACTAGCACCTGGCAAAGGTCCACGGTGGTCTTCATAACATCCGGGAAAACCGTTCTACGCCCAGGCTGAGGTATTCAGACCAACTCATGCCTAAAACAATGGAAAAACTAGTTGATAGGAATATCCCAGATGAATATTCCGATAAAATCCAAGACAGTGATACAGAGTACCCAGTAAGACAAAATGGTCTCAAAGACAGTAGAGTGCTTCACATTCAAGTTTCAAATCACATGAGTGAAGTGAATTGTTACTCACATTACAATCTCATTAACTTCTATTTGGGACCCTCTTGACCGGGCAAAGGCAACAGTCTAAACGTGACATACCAGCTAAGAGCTTAAGAAATTCAAATATCTTTTGTGCCTCAGATCGACACTATTGTGAAGATAATCGAGATCTGTGGTCACAGCATCCTCAGCTGGTAACACTGACGTAGGTACACGTACCTCATTTTGAATCCCATTTATAAGCAAGAAAGCGGTATCGCAGAGATGTTTTTGTTAATTGGGACATCCAATTTTCTCGGAGCACCAACACGCCTATCAACCTGAAAAATCCTAAAAATAGTCTAGTCAGCAAGATTGAGAAATCTCCCTGAATAGAGAGAGATTGCACTCACAGCGTTTCTTGTCGCAGAAGGGGTGTTTGATAACACATCATATGTGTCTATCACATCAGCCCTGACTAAAAGAAACATTGCAGCAGCCCTAAACCAGTAGATATCGGCCATGTTTGGGTGCAGGTTAATACAGGCCTCCCTACACGGGTACACAATGGTGGTGAAAGCCACGAAAGGATGCTCTCAGGTGGAAGTATCATCCCCACTATTGCGAAACCTCGTGGTAGACAGCATTCTTACAGACCTCTAAATCGGAGAGAAATGTATACCTAGGGCAACGCTGGCCATAGCGTTCTAATGGTTAAGGGGAAGTATATGGGGGTCTGTATAGATCTGAAGCAATCGGCACTTATAGACATACAGACATAGTGCATGATCCAGACATGATCAGGGATAGCAGGTCATGTCTGAACGACTACATAATATTAAATGGACTGAAGCCGAAGGTATACATCAAGAAGGGAACTGGTAGAAGAAAATTTAAAGAGTCGGCATACATCCTAAAAAACAACGTGTTTAGTTTGAAAGGGGCCTAGGAAAGGTAAATAGCATATTCACCTATTGACAGGCCCCAATGCAAATGAAATTATGCATACACTAGATAACGGCTATAGGTGCTAATAGCCGAATCGCCGTGAATAATAAAATTGCAGAAAATTGAATTTCTTTGTTTCTTTTGGAAAATGGAAGTCCAGAAAAACCGCACTCAAAGTGAAACATTGTCTACCACTTTCAAACAATTTCATAGTTGTTGCAAGTGGACATTTCGGAATCAAGAAGATCTTTGCTCGATATCGCCGGAAATGATTATTTTGGGTAAATCGGCGTCGAAGAATAAATAGTCTACGAGGAATGGAGCAATATCGTTCAGAAGAATAACATTTCGAAAGAGTAGCAGTTGTGATTCTGAGGCCGAATGAAACACCGTGTTTAATTAAAAGCAATCCAGATAATTGACGTCCGAATCACAAGTAATCAATTTACATCATTATCTAAATCTTTCAAACAAAAATAATATCCATTAAAACCTTCTTACCCAGAACAATGGGCAGTATTTATTTTTTCATTTTTCAAAGATAATTTCTCATTTTCAATATTTGAATAAGGTTTTATAAATACTTGTCTGTGTCTAAAAATACTTCTATTCAAGAAATTGTACTAGAAAGTAGCATGAGAAGTCTTTCACCTCTCACAGTATTTATTTTTTTATTAAAACACAAGGTACCCATCTAACTGTTTTAGTTTTCAGAAAATAAAATATGTTGTGAAGCCGTCAAGGATAACATTCACATTAAAAAAAAATCGTAATCAGTGAGTGCAGTATTGTGAATAAAAGAGTTTGATAATTTCTAGTCAAATCATAATTTTTCCAAATAAACAAGGTTAGTCAATGTCGACTGTTTACATAGAATTCACGCAAACGGTAAGATCTACAGTGATGTGATCTGACTACCTATTTTTTGTTCCTAGATAAATCCGCAGCACAGTGTACTATGACTGCTAACTTCTTCCTGGAACACTGTAGCATAATAGGCTAGGCCAGCATTCCCAGTCGCGACAGTCGCGTATACAAGGGGGCGGGGTAATGGGTGTAATTACCCTCACGATCGAATAAAAAAGATAATTCAGTGTTTCAATCAAAATTATCATTAAGATTCACAAAATGAATCTTATTTCATTCATGTATCTGAATCTAATCGCATCTAATCTATTTCTTCCTAAACACTGAAAACGTGGCAACGAACGTACAGGTACAACGTAACGAGAGCATTTAATTCTAATTATAATCCTTGTTCAGGGCCGATCTAAGGGGGGGAGGGACAAGCAGACAAAATTGACTTATTCCCATTTTCCAACCTAGGTACAATTTCAACAATATCATATATTTTATGTACTTATATGCTATATACCAACATAATAAGTTCATGACTTATATAATATGGTGTTAGTGAATGTATAGGGCGGCGAAAATTATCTTTGACCGCAGCGGCTAAAGAGCAAGATCGGGCCCTGTCTAATAGACTTGGGTACCTGATTGATTTGTGTTATTTGATTTGTAAACCAGATTTTTCTTTGCTTCAGGTTACTATACAGTATCGGAAACTTTTCATCTGTGGTATAGACAGAAATCTACGCAAGCAACAAGGAACGCAATGATATGATACACATAAATAAGAGAGACGCACTACTCGCGCTTTTCCTGTTACCTCGCTCGAAGAATTAACAGCTCACGTTGCTATCCCTTCCTCTCATAAAACCACCATACCCCAGATGAAAACTTTCCGATACTGTATACAGAACCCTATACAACAAAGCTGTATAGGCGCCTGAGCAAACCGTTTTCGAGGTAGACAGATTTGAAACTGTCCGACCGTTCTCTGGAAATTCTACTAACATCCAAAAACTTGTATGAACTGATAGGCAGCATACAGAGATTCGAGAGAAAAACTTGTTTCCAATAATTGTACAAGATGAATCAAAAAATGCTCCCGACTTATTAATTTTCCTTATTTTCACTACGGTCACCTCTTGGGTGGGTAATTGAACATACTAAAACAGACTTTTTGTTCAATTTTTGACCCTGTGTGGCAGCTTGGTTGTGAAACCAAATCTTGAACCGAAGGTCCTTGGATCGAATCCTGGCTCGGACAAAAATATTTAATTAAATTTTATTACATCCAGTAGTACATCACATCTGAAATTCTGTATACTGACCAGGATGAGCCGTCCACCATTTACTGTTGGGTTCAAATAACAGTGCTGATCCTAAGGTGGCGAATGGAGTTAGTAACAAAGATCACAGGACACTTCTGTCTGAAAGTCCTCGGTCGATGGCCATTCGACATCACAAGAAGTCGATAAATTCAATTTCTACTACTACTACTCTCGACCGTTCTGGAAATCGCATAATGAAAGGTAAAGGTCCTTCCCTTCCATAACTCACACAAGTCTCTCGGATAATTTTGAGAGTTGTTCGAAAGGGTGCAGACGGTCGATGCTTTTAGTCTATAGTCATTTGATTTCTACAACTTTTTTCCTATTCTTTGAATATCCCAATAACCCTGAAGTATATTTTCTTAGTCTATTCAGAATCTTCAATATCACTTCCTCACATAAACTTCTCATGTGCAGTTACAATATATTTAATTTTTTTATGATTCAAGATCCTCATTGATTCCATAAGATGTTTTCCCCTAGGATTTTGGGAAATATGTATGAAATATTTAAAATCAAATGTTATCGGTTGCAATGCAATATCGAAACAAATGATAGAATTCATTAGTCATGAGTTTTCATTCTTCATGCTATAAAACACATGCTAGTTTCATTATGTGTCAGGTTATCACGAATTTAAAAATTAAAATTCGATAACGTGATAGACAGAATTAGATATCCTAGATCGGAAGAAAATCAAAATTTTGTGTGGGCATGTTACATGATTGGTAAAAATCTCACGATAATGGCCGAAAATGATTCGAAATGCACTGAAGTAAATAAAAGGTCAGTGACTTGAAAATGGTGTAAGCTGAAACCAGTCGTAACAAAGAAACCAAGACTAAGTAAAAATTAGACGAAACTTTTTATTTTTTTTATTTTTCAATTCAAAATGAATTTCACAAAATTTATAATCCATCGAATAAGCTATTTCGTGAAAATACACATCAACCATTTCATATAATCGCCCACAACCAGATTTTCAAAATTATTCACAAAAAGTTAAAAACTATGCTACAGTCAACGTTGTTTTGTTGGAATCGATTGCAGTATTGCATATGTTACAAGATTCTTGCTTTCTAAAAATTATAATTCAATATTATCATTCTCCTTCAAAAGTTCATCAGTAGAGTATCAAAAAAAAAATTCTGGGTGATCCAACAAACTAAAAAACATGTCACTGGTATGGAGGCAAATTGAAAAAAAATATTGATTTTTAGGTTGTCGGACAATCGATCACCCAGAATAAATTTTTTTTCAATATTCCAATAATAAACTTTTTCCCATATGCTACGTTATTTTTGGCGGGCACTGCATGAATTATTATTTTAAAATGAGACTCTTCAATGCCATATACCTCAAACTGTTTTTATGCAATGCCAAATTGTTTGTCCTTTTTTCAAAACATACGAATGAAAATCTGTAATAACGTTTTATTATTGTTTGATTCCCGAAAAGTCTTTATTGGTGCGGTACTTTTTACTTTGTCTTTTTCCTTTTTCATTGAGTTTTTCACGTAGGTATACATGGAAAACAAGATATATTCGAAGCATTGCTGTTGAAAAATAAGCAATACGATCATATAATTGATCAACAAAGTTTTTGAATATTGTCATATTTTTTCATTGTAACTGTCGGCAAAGAATCATAACATCAACTAGTGTACATCTTGGCAAATCTAGCAAAGAATGTGAGATGCGCCAACGATAAACAGAGGGGCTAACTATCCACTATTACCAACTTTTATTGGGAATGACAAGGACGCCGACCGACTGGTAGGTCTACTGCGTAACCAACATTCCTTGCTAGATTTAAGAGGTTTGTTCTGAATGATTTCAAGTAGTGCCTAAAATAAGCTAAAAACATGTTTAAATAACTATAAATGATATAGGTATGACGTTTTTCAGAATAAAAAATTACTTTGATTTCTGTAATTAAAATAATAGGGCCGTATTTAACAAAAAAGGTGATGAAGTTTTCTCGGAAACGAAACGTCCTAGTAAAAATCTGTAAACGTCATTAAGTGTCAGGAATAAATAAAAACAAATATCGAAAATTTTACTTTATTCTAAATATTTCGAAATCCTAAAAAGATATCCCACTTCTGCAAACTCCATATAAAAGGACTTTGGACTGGGCAACTTTTCCCTAATTCAATCAACACTGTAACGCCAACCGTTTCCGAGATCCCAATGCTATCCCATCCTCATCTTGGAAACACTCTCAGATCAATCAAAAACCCTTTATTGATCTGAGGACACACTGTATACAACGCATATACAGACGAATTGTTCATTGAATATCCTAATAATAATAACTTAACTGAAAATAAGAGGCATATTTCTTTAGGTAATTTTTCCCGTAGAACCGATAAAATCATTATTAACTGATTGAGTAACAGGTTTTGGGCATGGTAACTAACACATTTACAATCAGCGACCCAAAAAACACGAAGTGACACCTAGTTACCAAGAGACTATGAGTTCCAGGAAGAAAATTTCTCAAATTTCCCGATAAACGCCTTTTTCGAAGTGGTTGCTGAGTATCTAGATTCTAATCCTGACATCTTCTGCTTCTGCTTGCTTGGAACAGTGGTGATGCTGCAGGTTTTCTGGGTTTTCCTACTGTTGAAAAATGGAATGAGGTACTACAAAAAAATCACCTGGAGCGCTACGGTGAATAATAATATTAATAGCAGTCCGCTTCCCGCACAGACTTTGTCTCTAGGTACACTCATACGAGTGGGAGATGTTATTATTATTATATTGGGTGAAAATATTCAATCAAGTGAAAATATCTTTTTGTTTTCTCTGGGTAGAACGAAGTTGATGGCAGACAGTTCAATATGAATCATCCCGTATGACTATGCAACGAAATTAGGACCCTTTGTCGTTATAATTATTTCCGGGTAGTGGAACTGAAGACACAATTTCATAGAAATGAAACAAAAAATGTCGAGAAAGTCGAATTCCCCTGTTCTACACACTATCCCACTCAAAAAAAGAAGCACTCCTCGGTAGCACAGACTTCGGGAAGAGTTAATGCATGGGCCAGGATAACTCTAACGTTGTCTGACCTATCCTGGGACTGATGAGTGGGAAACCAACCGTGAAACTTGTCATATCTGCAGGTGGTCATTCCCAACCAATGCGCAATAATATTCAATTCTTAATTGCAATTAGCACTTGCAATTGTGTCCTCTTAGAGGAACATTGCACAAATTGACGAAAGATGTAATTCGATGTTCGTAAGAGAAAGTAGTTGTTTTCTGACAGATATTTGCCTTAAATGTTCCACTTTGTGTGGAGAAAATAGGAATTCGACTTTCTCGAAATTTTTCGTTTCTTTATTTGAAACTCTCCCGGTACACTTTTCGGACTTCATAGCAGTCATACCTAAATTTTGGAAGGTTCAAACTGCTATCAAAACTCAAAAATATTTGATTTTGTGAAGATAGTTCCATTTAGTGACGAATAATCTTCAAGAACTAATTAGAAAGACCCAAGATGAAAAATATATCTTTTGAAATTCTGTTGTATGATCAAATTTGTATCTGGTTGAAATATTAACAAATAAACTAATCATACTTGAATTTCGAAAAGAAAATTCGAAGAAACACACATATCCTTGTTCTCAAAAATTATACCTTGAATACAAGCCATTGTTTATCCAGATCGGCGCCTAAAGCATCGTAATCCTCATAATCGTAAATGGAAAACACAAATTCGATGGAGAACACAAACACCACTAGCTTCAGCAAATATATCATACTGATTTTCAAGAGTTTGCAAAAAAAATCTACAGTAAATTTACATCACTTCATATATAAATCATTTAACGAGTACATTATAAAACGAACTGTTGGTTTATATGATTTTCGCTGAGCAAAAAAATTAAACTATGTTAACAATATGCTTACTACAGCATTCACAATTCTACGATTTATGTGCAATATCTTCAACGTTTTTCTTTATTGAAGTTGAAACTACAGCAAATGACAAGAGTAAATACTTTTTAGTTTTTACGACATTTTCCAAGTGTTTCACATGTATACTTTCAGTTTCCATATATGAAGGGTGTTTCATCATTGAATGCTGATCCGAAAGGGTGATAATCCTTGAATGCAAGCGCTTCATTTCTAAGATACAGGATGTTGAAATTCAACAAAAAAATCAATTCATTTCGAATATCTCCAAAACCGTTTGATATTTTTTTAAATTCAATCTGAGGCCTTCGCTATCACGTATGGTCTAGAACAACTGGTCGAGCTACCTACATGCATTTCTATCGTCAAGTACCAGTATGCACTTGGTCTTTTTTTCACCACCAATCCTACCAATACAATATAGAAGTTTGTGCTCCACTTGGGAACTCCGATAACAACTTCATCTCCACCTTTTCCTCTTTGTCTACACCATCGATCACACAATGCTGCCCTGTCTCATACGGAACTATAATTCAGCCGACTGGAATGATCCTTGCATGTTTTCTCAATTTCTGAGATTATAATGCTGAGGATGCAAACATATTTACCTAGAAACTAGAAACTGCTCCGGAGCTGTCACCTTAAAGCAAGCAGAATACCGTCGATGGTTGAAACATCAGGACCCTGAGACCAGATCGGAATATGCTGGACAAGAAATATTTGCCGAAGCCGTCGAAAGAAATTTCTCAATATGGTTTCCAGTTCGGCATCAAGAGCTGGGCCGGGTACTGATAAATTGTACTCGAGTACTGGGTACCGGGTACTTCCAATAATTGTTGAAAGAGTACAGAGTACCAAGTACTTTACTCATTACACATGCTCTCGAGTACAGTACTCCGAGTAAAAGTACTCGAATTTTAAGAGTACTTTTTGCAAGTACTTCCTCATCGACTTGTATGTAGCAAGTCCAAAAATAATTGAACAATATATCCACCCATTGGGTTTTCTCTGAGCTTGCATTATACCTTCACCACTTTTTGCACCGTATAAATAACCATGAACTATCAAATCAATAATGACTAAACTATTTTGTAGTTTTCAGTCCATAAGGGATAAAATTAACGGTAATAATGATAAAAACCGTAGTTATTTTTGTATCTAGTGCGCGAAATGCTCGACTATCTCACAATTTTTTTTAACTCGGCTGCGCCTCGTTAAAAAAAATCAGTTCTCGATCATCAAAGTATTTCGCGCACGAGATGCAAACAAATTTTTTTCTACAAACGTCAAAAAATAATAGGTGATACAAAATTTTGTCACAATTTGAAAAGTGTTAAAAAAAGCCTTATTTAATTATTGTTGAACGTTCAGAAATAAATGATTTCTTGGATTTTCGCTTGATTGAGGACCATAAAATAAAAAATAAATGATTTCTTGAATTTTTGCTTGATTGAGGAGTATAGGTTAGAATATGAAAATCCCATATAGTTTACATGCATTGTGCGAAATAGGTATTTCGCACATTACTTCGAGCACTTTATCATGGTAACAAAGGAAAACGAAAAAAATTGTCACTTCGCATATTGTTGTCAATGCACGATCCTTGTCATTTTTTGACGTTTGCAAAATAATTATTGAGTAATGGCATAACTGGTTGATTCTGTTTGCCAGGATTGGCTTCATAATAACTAATTTTGATGATTTATAAAGCGTTTGGAGTTTTGAGGTTGCTGGGTGAGGCATGCTGGACTGGACAGACAGGCCAGGCGTAAGTAGACGCGTTGCATAAAAAAGTACTCGTAAAAATGTACTCTCAGCAGAAGGGCGGGTATCGGATACATTTACCCGATACGTACAGGTACGAGTACCGAGTACTTTATATAAAATGTACTGGGTAACGGGACAGAGTACCAGCAATGTACTCAAGAGTACAGTATTCCGGTATTTGTACTGAGTACTTCCCAGCTCTACCGGCATCTGAGATCAACTGGTGATTGCGTCTCACATATTTGGCAGCAATCTATCGAAAAATTTGGTGAAACTCTGGCAGTTGCATAAGATATCTCGTTTGGCGTTTGATCGCGTTTGGCACCAGAGACTTCTTGCCAAACTTTCATCTTATGGCTTGTCCCCCCAGTTGTGTTCCTTGCTATCTAGCTTTCTCTCTAAGTAAATATTTTTTGTTAATTCATCTTTTCATTTCAGTTATCATTGACGAGGTTCTATGAGGCAGAAAATATTTCAATTATAGAATTTTAAATTAGGCTTTGGATAAAAATTTCCATTCGCTAGAGGAAACAGTTCGGAAACAGACTGAACTTGTCTGGTCGACCTTAGTGAAACTGTGCTTTGAGAAAACCTTCTAAGACAAAGAGTACTAAACCTTTGCAGCTTATTCAAAGAAAAAGTCCTCAAAGTTAATAAACTTTGATGAAGTATTCAAAGTTATTATAATAATGGAATATAAAGATGCAGTTGTGGCAAATCAATTCAGTGTTCAGATGTCTTGACATTCCTAGTAACATGATCTCGCAGAGACGGCGTTGATAAATAGCAATTGCAGACGAAATATCCAGTGTCAGAGTTCAATAATCGTTTTCATAATATTGCAAAGGTTTGGGAAATAATTCATCAAAACATGATCTCTACTCAACAATTTTGATAAAATGTACATTATTTTTCAATCGATCTTATTGTCAAATTTAAAATACTTTTCAATCTTATGAAGATAACCAGTTAATCAACCGCCTTTGTTGTATCGGATTTTATTTACTATATCAGAGATTGCCTCAGATTTCCATTTTCTGCTTATCAATTTTTGTTTAGTTATGAATTTATTTCTTTGAGATCGGATTAAAATTCTATTCCCTATTGAATGATTTAACTTTTTCCAGTAAATCCGGAATTACGTGTGAAAATTTGATGAATATTTGAGGATCTGATAGGTAATATCAATATAATATTGGTGACGTTCTTTATTGATATTTTTGGCTCATTAACAACTACATTCGATACTACAAGGCATGACAACACAATTATCATTATTACGGAACTATGAACTACATCATACCTCGGTCATGTTAGCTTCCGAAAATCGTTTTATACTCGATGAATGTGTTGGTTCGGTGGTTAGAAAATGAAAAATTACTTTTACAAAATTTGAATAATAAAGTATATTGTTTTTCATATTTCTCAAGTTTGTTGATAATATTTTGCACAAAAAGTGAGTAGCATCTTCTGACGAGTGTCGGATGATTTACCTAGAATCTTGTTGATGCGAAATAGCTTTGTGTATTAAGAGCGCAAAGTAATACTTTGCTGCTTGAGGAGAAAAAATTGAAGCGCGACGCGAAGCGGAGCGGAGCCCTAAGAAATGTCACCTATTTCAGAAAGGAGTCCACTATCTTGGCCACATTGTCTCTGGGGAAGGAATAGCAGTAGACGATCAGAAAATTAAAGCTGTTGAAGACTGACCCATTCCCAAAAACATCCATCAGGTTCGGAGTTTTCTTGGCCTGTGTACCTACTACCGTCGATACGTGCTAGGGTTTGCTAACATCGTCAAACCATTGACCAGGCTCACGGAAGGACAGACAAAGTTCCAGTGGTCCGAGGAATGCCAAGATTCGTTCAGGAAGCTGAAGGGGGCATTAATCAACGCGCCAATTCTAAGTTATCCCCTTCCGAAAAGACAATTGATTCTGGACACGGACGCCAGCAACGTGGGACAGGAGATTTCTGCTGAGAACTGACCACGCCGCTCTTAAGTGTCTTCTGCAGTCCTGAGGGTCAAGTGGCACGTTGGATTGAGAGACTCCAAGAATTCGACTTCGAAATTGAACATCGAGCAGGGACCAGCCATAGGAATGCAGATGCCTTGTCGCGAAGGACATGTCCAGATGACTTCTCACATTGCCGACGAGCAGAGGAGAAAGAGGCGACAATTTGTAGAACAACGGCGGTAGATGATAACTGGAATGAACGCAAGATTCAGAAAGACTAAGAGAAAGATCCAGATCTGGGGCTTAGTTATCGGCTGGAAGAAGACTAACCGAAGACCGACACGGCAGGAAGTAGCAGGATATTCGCTAGCCGTTAAGTCCTACTGGGCTCAAAGGAACTCCCTCACTCTGGACAACGGAGTTCTGAAGCGTGTGTTGGAGTCCGAGAATGGTGGGGAAGAAAGACGTCAGACAGTTGTACCCAGTAGCAGATGACCGGAAGTGCTTCAAGAAATTCATGCCAATTGTCAAGCAGACGTTAAAGACTGGTACAGAAAGTGCGCTGTATGCGCCGTAAGTAATGGACCTCGAACGCGACCTAAGGCCCCAATGCGTCAGTACAACGTTGGAAGCGCATTTGAAAGAATCGCCATCAATATTGCTGGACCGTTTCCACAATCTGACCAAGGGAACAAATACATCCTCGTTGCAATGGACTACTTCAGCAAGTGGACCGAAGCCTATGCCCTGCCCAACCAGGAAGCGATTACCGTCGCCGAGGTCTTGGTAAAGGAGTTTGGGACGCCACCAGGACAAGACACTGCGGGAGAGGACTACGTCAGCAAACTTTGGCAGAGAATGGAAGACATCCATGAATGAGTCCGTTTGAACATCCAGAGTGCCAGTGACCGAATGAAAGAGATCTATGACATCAAGGCCGATACCGGATGATTTCAGGTTGGTGAGCTGGTTTGGCTTTACAACCTCAAACGTCGTCGTGGCCTATCACCAAAGTTGCGGAATTCGTGGGAAGGTTCTTATAAGATCTTGAATAGTATAAATGACGTGGTCTACCGAATTAAAAAGCCACTTAGAGGAAATCCCTGAGTCGTCCATTTCAATAGGCCCCTTACGCTGGAAACCACGTAACCAAGTCCGTACCCTCAGACCACCGGAAGATGCGATGACGTTCCAGAAATTCATGTCCTTGTACTCAAACGGACAGAAAGTTCAACATGGGGTGACTAGAGAGGAACCACGAGACCTTTTTAAGGTGCCTGCCGATTACGCGCTAGCATACTGTGTAGCAGAAGATCTTCAAATGTCCAGAGGCCAAAATAATTATCATATTCGTATTCAGTGACCCAAAAAACATAAAATACAGATGATTCCAGCTCTGGACCAAATGTGATCACGTCAAGCCAGTTGGCCACCGGACTAATACTCATATTTATTATGAAACTGTAATATTATAGGTTTTTGGATCGCTTTTCTTGTAAATACTGCATACGAGTGTAACGCAGCAGTTCACCTTTGTTAAATGTTAATCGTTTGTACTCGGATTGTGAATGTTGACATTTTTCTTTTCGATTCTAATTCATATATCGGGTAGCTAATCGTTCCATTTTTAATTTTGGTCCAGTCAGATTAGCGAATTAGTAAATCGAGCAACTGCGCGACATTCCGATGAAAGTAGGCCAGTAGTTTTCAAACTTTGGTCAAGTAAATGGTACATCGAGAAAGCACTAAATGTCAGTTTGCAACATGTTCCTAAGTCCGCAACATTGTCAAACTGGCATACAACTTGAATTTTGCTATATACTCGTTGAAAAAATTCCAAAAGTTTTGCAAATTTGAAGTAGTATTAAATATATTATTTCATATCACGAATCAAGTTTGCAACAAATTCAAGTATACGGAATATTTTTTTTATCAAAAACTAATGTTTTTATTTGATATACCATAGGAAAAAATTTCAAAAGTTCTGGAAACTTGACAGATACATCGGAAAAATATTCCGAAGAGTTGTACCGATTTGCAACCGTTTACGTTGACCGCTTTTTTTTTAATTCGTGGTATTTTTGATCAAGTTTTTAAACTTTAGATTTTTGCAAATTGCATGAAGTTCTTGATCGTTTACAAGATTGAAAATTTGTGAATGCATCAGAATAGATGTTTTCAAAATTTGCAACAAAGTTTTAAAACTTTTCTAATCATTTCGAGACAGACCACTTTGATAAAAAAAATGACCACGAATTGAAAAAAAATATATGTTCCGTTTAACGTAAATGGTTGCAAATCTGCACAACTGTTCGGAATATTTTTCCGATCTATCTAATTTTTTTTGTGGTATAGCAAAGAAAAACATTAGTTATTGATAAAAAAACGTTCCGTACACTTGAATTGGTTGTAAACTTGATTGGTGATATGAAATAATATATTTAATACTACTCCAAGTTTGCAGAACTATTTGAATTTTTTCAACATGCAGCAAAATTCACGTTAAGTGCTATTTTGACAAGGTTGCAAACTGAGATTTATTGCTTTCTCGATTTACCAGTCACTTGCCCAAAGTTTGAAAACTTTTGGAATTATTATGAATTGATTGTCTATTTCTACTGGCCTATAGAAAATCGCTTGAATGTTGAGTTATCATAGCGGAAACATAGCCAAGATTTAGATTTTCGGAATTTCCATCTCATCCGAACGAATGCGAGTGCTCAGTTGTCGGGATGTTTAGATGAATTCGCATCGTTTCGTGATTCGTATTTCCCACCAGATCAAACTGAGTGTGAGTTGGAGTAAGCACACGTAGCGCAACACACCGATTTGTCCGTAACTTTACGTCGCCTTAGAAAAAAATCAGTTGCATCCGAACCACTAGATGAGTGTTGGGCACTAGCCCCCACTAAAACAATGCGGCAATACCATAAAAATATATTTTTAATATTTGCCGAAGTGTGAATGAACTGTGATAACATGGCTGAATCGGGTATTGATATAGGATATGATTTATCAGTCCTCCTCTCTGAGGAACTTGACATTGAAAGTGCTGTAGATTTTGACGATTTATTGGGAACTCCGAAAAATCAAGAGTTCTACGAACTGACATCGAAAACAATGCCGGTTACTGAAAGGTGAGCAAAGCAATTGTTATTCAGCTGCCATTTTCAGCTGTCTGAATGATTGTAAGAGTTGTTCGATGTCATTTTCCCAAACACATACAAGAGTATGTGAGAAATAAAACAACTCGGAATCACATACATAAATGAAAAAAAATACATTTTCCATTTCATATCATACAAATAAAACGTAAAACAATTCAAAATCATTCTCCGTTTCGGATTTTTATTTTAACACTACTATTTTTAGAGACCAGTTCATTCTAATAAGCTTTGATATACTGCCAAAAGCAAAGTTTAGGTGGTTCGAAAAAATAAAATATGTTTTTCTGAAACTAAAGATTCTAAACTATCGACTTGAAAATCTAAATATATTCATATTTGCATCTCCATCAATTTGTATTTCGATCATTGGATGCCACTGGAAATATAGTGAATTGTAGTAATATATTGATTGAATGGCTTATTTTTAAAATATCCACATAATTTTAACTAACGTGAGGATGAAAAAAGTCATCACCCTTCTTTCGTAGTTTTGACAAATATTCAGCTTCCTCCTCATCGTCAACATATCTTCAAGTAGTACTACAGTAGGTACTACTACTACTACTACTACTACTCATCGTATCTTGGGTATGACTTCTATTAGGGATTACTGCGAGTTCAACTATTCATCAAAATGACCACATATTTTCCGTGATACAGCAAGAACTAAATCTTTTTTCAAGAAAATAATGAGTTTGACTAAATAATTCCAGACTATCGCGCTATTGGAATCTATATGAACATTTTGTCATTTGAGATTGGTTCTTAACGAGAGAACAATTCGACCATTCCTATGACAAAGAAGTCCAACCGGATGTCATCAATAATAAAATAAACGAATTTTTCTTTTAGAAAACAATCTTTTATTCATAAACTATTGGAATGCATAAAAATATATATATTTTTCAAATAAATATTTTCCTTAAAGCTTGAGGCTTTATTTCGAGTATAATTGTACGCCTCAAGCTTTTGAGAAAATATTTAAATTTTCATACTTACACTAAATATTATTTTAAAATTTTTAGTTCTATATTTTTTGAATAAAAGCTTTCTTGTACAACTGTCATTAAAAATGAGGTTTTTAATTCATTGACATATGAACTAAAAACTGACGTTTTCCCAAAATCACTTTTAACACTAGTGTTAAAAGTAATATATAGATCTCTCTAATAGAAACATTATATTATATATTATAATCAGAACACCTGCTCAAGAGGAATCATTTATAAAAGTTCACACATGTATTTGGGGTTTGTGCAATTGGTGATATTAATTCCTTTTGAAGTTACAAACAAAGTAGTGTTCAGTCCAACTGTAGAAGGTCCTTCATCACTGACAAATAATGACATTCATAAATGAAGTGTGTTTGGGTTTATTATTTTGGAGCTTCTGCCTTGTAATACAAAGATCGTGTGTTCGAATGCTCATGGATCTCATTTTTTTTTGTTTTTTTCTCACTAGCAGTAACAGTAGAACAAAAAAATGTGTATGATACATTTGTTAAAAGTGATTTTATTTTGCTCGTCGGGTTGCTCCACTCGCTAACGCTCGTTTAGCAATATTACCTACTCACAAAATAAAATGCCACTTTTAACACTTGTATCATAAATAACTATTTTTTCAGATTTTTTTTCACGTTTATTTTAGTTTGAACTTTTTAGCATTTTAGAATTTGTTTAATTATCTGTCTGAATAAGTGCCCAAAGGTTGGTATGACAGTGGCATGCGTATGTTTGAGATCCCTTAATGAACACATTGAGGCCAAGCTAATAATAATAGTTTTGATTGCCAGATGTTTATCACAATTTTAACGAATATTTCCAATTAAAATATTTTCGAATTCCTACGCGTTCTCTATCTAGCTTTCAGGGAGGCAGAAGAAATTTTTTGAAGTGCCGATGCTTTTCAGAATCTTCAACGATTTTTCCAATTTTTTTCTCACCAGCCTCTCCTTTTTTCTGGGGTCCGATCTCTCCAACCGATTTTTTTTTCGTGATACTCCACGTTCGAGATAATCGAACATTTTTCCGAATTCCTGTGACTTTCAGGGGGACAGGGGGTGAAATTAACATTATTCGATTTTCCCATATATTTCACTATTTTTACGGATTTTCCGATTTCATTATCGCCACTAGGGGGTCCGAACCCCCTAACAACAATATTTTATTGTCGTAATTTTCGACGTCTGAAGAAGTAAAAAAAATCCGAATTCCTACGGGTCATACATCTGGGTTTTCAGGGGGCAGAGAGGTATTTTCAATTATATTATTCGATGATTCCATGTTTTTCAGTATTGTTATGGATTTTTCCAATTTTATTTTTGCGAGTTTTCGCCGGTTGCTTGAGATAAACATTTTTTGTTGTTATTTTCGACTCACGAAACCGTCGTTTTTTTAATATAGTCCCAACCATTTCTCAATCCTAAATTTTGAAAAACTGATTCATAATTCAATATTGAAAAGGTGATTTCAATATTCATAAATTCAAGCGCTCCTCAACTGTGACGTCAGTGTGTTCTTGTAATATGATTGGCTGAACTTTGGAATGGCGCGAACATGGCCACCAATCAGAATAACTCGCGCGCTGACGTCACACGGATTCCTGCCTCTTCTTCTACGTCTGATCGTTTGAATTTGGTAGTTTGATTTATCGGTTTCAATAATTTTGAACTAGAGAAATTGATGAAATAAAAAATGAAAACTGGATACGAGTATATTTGGAACTATGTTTTTTCTGGAAATGCTCATTCCTACGCGTTCACTTTCTGGATTTCAGGGGCACAAGGGGGTGAAATTGTTTGAATTACATTATTCAATAATTTCATGTTTTTCACTATTATCACGGATTTTTAAGATTCAATTTTCAGTAGTTTTCTCAGTTTTATTCGAGGAGGGGTAGGAAGTATCATTTTTTTAAAACTCGATGGTCCCATATTTTTCACTATTTTAACGGATTTTTCCGATTTTACTGTAGAAAGGTTTCGCAAATTATTTTCGAGAACGAGGATGGTAGGAGGATATAATTATTTTGTATTGAATAATTCGATCGTCCCATGTTTTTCACTATTTTTACGGATTTTGCCGATTTTATTTTCGTGAGTTTCCCAAATTTTTTCGAGAAGGACCCCCCGACCAACATTATTTTTTTCGACGTAATTATCAATTTACGAAACCGTTCCACGCGTTCTCTATCCAGCTTTCAATACGTGGGCAAAATTGCAGCTCAATCGGATGCCAGCAACTGCTTGTAAAATGGATTGTAAGTTTTTAACCAGAAAGATAGACTGAAGGACAGAACGACAGAGTAAGTAAAATAGAAGTTTGAAATGCTTGGTCCTTTCAATGTGTTTCTGTACTTCTATAAGTTTCTCGTTTAGGCGTAGGTCCTTTTTGATGTAGTTTGTTTTCGCCTCCAGTGACTTCTGGTTATTGCAAAATACACATCGCTCTCTCCACCAACGTTCTCACAATGCCCCTCTTCGTGAAATTTGGGTAATTGAAGCCGTAGTAGAGATACTGTCCTGTGTATCTCCTTTCTGTTAAAAAAGGTGAGGATACCAGTGTCTGTTCTTTCAGCTTTCACATCGAGAAATGACAGGGTACTATTAGTCCATGTATATGTTGGTGATTACTTTCAAGAAAAAGACCGTTTCTTCTCCAAATTTGATGAACTGCCGATGGGATCTTCTCTTTATCCAGTAGTCGCCAACATATACATGGAGTGGTTCGAGAAATTGGCTATCAGAAAAGCAGAATACAAACCAAAACTATGGCTAAAATACGTCGACAACACCTTCATCATAAGGAATGACGAAGATGAATTTCTAATCAAGAATAACAACATGAGGAATTCAATCAAGTTCTCATAATAGAATTACCGAAACAATTCGAAAAGACCAAAACGATCGTAGAACGACCACAAAACTCCGTTCTCGTTTTTCCCTACATCAGGGGTATCTCCAAAAAGATCAGGAGGATCAGGAAAAAATACAATATCACGAGTTGCTTTCAATTCGGCAATACCTTACGAAGCTTCCTCTCCGAAACAAAACCAGAAAACGCAACAGAGTCTATCAAAACCTGTATTTACGAGGTTTCATGTGAATGTGGAGATCACTACGTCGGAGAGGAAGAGGTCGATTATCCGTAAGAATAACCGCACACAAACAGTGGACTCAACGAGGAGAAACATCTGAATCGCCTTGACAGAGCACCATCGTATTCTTTGGGACGAGGCTAGTGTTCTCCATAGATAAAAGAATTGTTTCAAACGCAAATTCATAGAAACCGCCTATATCGAAGCAACTGGTGCATTTAGTCAACCGAGCGTTGAAATTAAAAATGTATGGATAAAGCTCATGGACCGTTTTGGAGGAGAAAAAGCGCGAAACCTCGCGTGCCACAAGATCGCGCGTAATTACGCCGTAATTACACCAAAACCACAGACCTATACCTATATACAATTGTTAAATAATTCCTCATATTGTTTTCCAAATCTAGAGATGGCGTGTATGTAAAATTGCTAACTCAAACCATTTTTCTATTCACTTAGGTAAGCTAGCCTATGCTGATGATGAGCAATGACCATGAAGACGGTACGTATCTATTTCCCCATTTGAATCGACAAAGGATTTTGGGACTTCAAGATTAAGATAGTGTGGCAAAGTAGTTCGTGTAGATAACTTTGCCAATAATCTCACAGATACAATTCATCGGTCGTAGCGGGCAGTAGTTTCCGACCTTATACCTATAATCCATTTTTCATTATGAGTTTTATAGGTTTCTATTATTTCGTGTACACGCAGAGATTATTAATTATAATATTTTAACCTCACAACATTCATACTTTAAATTTGCTAACAAAAAAAAAATATTTGAGGAGAAAAACCGCAAACCACACGAATCAATTTTCGACTATCATTAGGTCTCCATTTATTGCTATATTCAACATGAAATAATTTTTTATCTCGTATATCATACAGAAATGAAAGATTGCATAAAAAACGATAATTATATACCGATAAAATATCCAAAGTAAAAGTTCCGAACCACCAATTGAGGTCGCTTGGAACATTATGATCGCGAACTGACTGATGAATGCGTGCCAAACGGAAAGCTGTCTCAGTTTTCTTCAGTACCTGAAAAATATCTAATTCTTGCTCGACTAATGCAAATTCAATGGAAGTTGTATCAGGAGGGATTGTAGGCCAAGGTAGGCAATAAATGATATCTTCTGAGAATGGGTGAACGTAAAAATAAGTCCCCATGCAAGCACTGACACACAGCTGACCATAACAGAGGCGCGGTGAAACGTGTTCAGGAGTGTACAAAATTGTTGAATGAAAAGTAAAAACGGGCGAATTATTGAGTGACACTGAAAAGGTCGTTGCAACAGTTGTGTTGACCCTAATAATACATTGTGACCACCGAATGAAGTGTGTTGCTGTTCATACCCCTCATAAATTATCCAGTTTGATTTCCGCATCAATTGATCTAATGGTCACAGAAAATATTGACAAAAAATTCTCATGAAACATTTATTTTGGAATAATTTCAGAATTTACTCAAATATTTTCAACTGCCGCAAAAATAGGACGCAGATACTTTCCTTCAAAGAATTCAACAACGTGAAAAAAAAACATTGATTATAATATGAATAACTACGGGTATTTTGAATGTTTAGATAGCAAAATTTTTCACAAAAAGAGGGTCTAATAAAAGTCGCACATATCAAACTTATAGTATAATTGAAACAAATAATTTCGACTAAGCCAAAAATACCAATCTCTCGACACATTTTCACAAAGTGGAAACAATAAGGCGAGTATCTGACATAATATAAAATTGTCGTTTCAGTCTAGCAACACCATTAACATTATTATAGAATCAATCTCTGGCCACTGGAATATTCCCAGATTTTTAGAATTCACCCTGTATAATCCCAGTCCACAAGTCCGGACAGAAAAACTTGGAAAATAACTATAGGCCTATGAGTGAATTGCGCATCTTTGCCAAATTGTCCGAAACATTTCTTCACAAATCACTCTACCAATAGCAGGTAATCATACCGAAGTGGCTTGCGACGTGCGACTTGCAGCCGGAAGACAATTAGCACGTCGCAAGTCGCAAGCCGCATGTTTACCTTACACAGAAGTCGCACAGCACGACACGTCATTCTTTTTATGTTTGTCAGAAGAGGACATCGTGTCAATTGCAGCTGCGGTTGAAAGAAGGAAAAAAGAAGAAGAAATAGGATATGGGTTCAAACATACTGATAAACATAGCATGTTAGTTGTATCCCAACAGCTATAGCTATATCCTCAGAAATTCCAGAACTTCTACAGGATGGAGAGAAAAAAAATCTTCATCGTCTGGTAAACCTTTGCTAGACATCGCGAAACAATGCACCTCATAAAATACCTAATCAACGTGTGCACGGCTTGGATTCTCGTCGCAAGTGGCAAAATTATAGGGCCCGTTCTATCTCTTCAAGTAGCACGTCGCGTGTTGCCACGTCGCATAATGCGACGCCACTCTGGTATGCAAGGATGCATTAATTTATATACGTTTTGAAATGAATCGCATGCATCTTGCTTCCAGGCTGCAAGTCGCACGTCGCAAGCCACTTCGGTGTGAATGCCCACTTAGTGTTGCGGCAGATAATGCCAGAACAGCACGGTTTTTTTTCAAAAATAGACCTATCGAATCTAATCTCATTTGCTACTCTGACTATATATTGAATGCAACTGACAATCAGATACAAGTGGATGCTATTTACACAGACTCCAGCAAGGCTTTTTTTTAGATCACGGTATCTTAATCGGAAGACTTGCTGAGGTGTCTTGTTAACCTGAATCGTGTCATATTCATGTGGAAGAACCCAACGTATCTTTTCACATACGTTACATCAGGGGTGCCACAAGGATCACACTTGGGCCCCCTTATGTTTTTAATTTACATCAATAACATATCTATCAGCTTTGAGTACTGCAAATATCTAGCATATGCGGGTGTTGGGTCCAATTTTGTTCAATTTGTACCTAAACAACTTATTTTGATTGAACACTGTCGGCAACATAATAGGTTATGCTGACGATACTGCATTCTTTCAAGCAGAAACATGTAACGAACTTAGAAATAAAGTAGAGACAGATTTTATTCAACTCAAACAGTGGTTTGATCATAGACTCTTGACAATTAATTTGGCCAAAACGAACTTTCTACCTTTCAGTTGCAACATATTTAACGTCTGCCCATTTGAGAACGTTTTCGTTCAGTAACGAATAAACATATTTCTCTTCATTATTATTATATTCGTATACCTTTTTTGACAGATTTGTATCCCGTTAGCTGCAGATGAGTTCGGAATATTTTGATGTATGTAGTTTCGAGCAAATAATAATTTTTCGCAACGTTTTTTGAATTAATTTCATGAATTTTATATTCTATATTTCCACCATTAAGCAGTACGAGCACTGAATCCGCTCGACTCGGATCGGCACGACGGTTACCCGCGCACTGATTCGACTAGCAGCTAGTTCTTTCGGCCGTAGTCGAGTCGAGTCGAACGGTCTCTGCCGTTCCGATCTGAATGAGTGCGCGGAGGTATATTGGGAATTCAACATAAGGGATACTCCCTCTGGATTCAAGTTTTGACACTATAGATAATTACATTGAAATTATTGTTTTCGTCAAAATTCCCAAAATTTTGGCTATTATTTATGTACATTTTGTTGAACCTGTAATTATTATTGATAAGTGATGAATTTCTGGTATATATAAATGGTGAATATTCAGTTCTTCTGTTGACATAATGTACACGAGAGTAGTTCCATTATTGCCACTTTGGCGCTGGCATCTAATGTTGAATCCCCAATTGAAATAGGAACATTGCAAAACGTTCGACAATGCCGTGCCGTGCCGATCCGAGTCGAGCGGATTCAGTGCGCGTACTGCTAAAGACGTGGAATAAACATTAAACCAAAATAACCGTAACAAAATTAACAACAGAACATCGAAACATCAATTGATTCATCTCAATAATCTTATAAAGAACCCGAATTCATCATTCAGCATGCCGTCTATTCTTCCTGTGCTATACAAATTATCGTCCCTTCATTCACAGACTTTTTAGCCTTTTTGTAACAATCATGAAATATTATCGTAAAGAAAATCGTAGAATTATGAACGATGTATTGAATCTGCATAAAATTCTTAATTAATTAAATACACTTGTCTGTGCCATTACGATCAATGAGAAATCAAAATTTGTTTGATATCCCTTTCAAAAACACGAACTCTGCCAATAACTCACCAATCTGCAGAAAGACTAAAAATGTCAATATATAATTTAATGAATATGACATAATTTCAGTACATCATTCACAATATTCAAAAAATGCATTAAACAGTTTTTCTGAATGTTGGTCCTAATGTGATATAAAACTTGTGAACTCTGTTATGCTTATTGTTAATTGTTTAATTGTTAAACATTTAACTGGCCTTTCAGTACCTTTCTGGTGTGAATTGAATATTATTATTATGACAAAATTCATGTTTATTTAGAATGTGAAATTTGTAAATAAATATTAAGTGGATACTGTTTTGGGCTGTTGCCTGTTGTATCCCAAACATAAATAAATAAATAAATAATTATATCTGACATCCATCTGTGCAACGTTCATCACAGACACAATTGCGATAGCTGATTGTGATTATGCAATTCAATATTATCCTTCATTTGGTTGGAAATGACCACTACCATACATGCATGTATCAAGGTCCTTGCCTCGCATCAGTGCTAGTATAAGTCAGATTGAGTCGTCTTGTTCAACGAAACGAATGACAATAGCCAACAACTTTATAGTCTTCAACTACGAATGAAACCGCGACTTACAATAAGCCAGTCGCAGCGTCATTCCCGAAGAAAGCAAGAAGCGCTCCTCTACCATAGACTCGGAGCAAAGAATAAATGCATCAACCCGAACAGAATGCGGAAAGTGTAAGTCAAAATAGAATCCAAAATCGATCTCAGGTATATGAAATAAGGTAGAAGCGACACAATGTTCGAGATGATGTGGGGGTACTTTGACCAAGTTTTCGACCTCGAGGCGACCTCGAGGCCCCTCTGGAACTTACTATCCCGGCCCAAAAACTGCAATTTTTTTTAACATTTTTCAGTTTTGACCATGTAGGAGTGGTTTTTCGACAATGACCATCAACACTATTTTTAAACTACATGAAATTTGCTTAATTTTGAGACTTTTTTTATTTCTGTGAACTCAATTGTTTCCAAGATACAACTTTTCAAAGTTTGGTAATTTTTTCAAATTTGCAAAGGAGGGTATGCTTTTCTGAGCCAGCTGGTCTCGGTCATAAGATTTTGTACACTATAAAAAGAAACATTTTCCCAAAATTTCAATTTCCAAACCATTCCGGAACATCTTCAAATGAGTTCTTTTAAAGCAGAGTTTGTGAAGCCAAAAAATGACAAAATAGCATTTTGGCAACAAAGCATATGGGTTTCAATGAATAATGAATGGGAAATGTCAGTTTTTCAGTTTTGACAATTGGTTATTGAATTAAGTCAAGAGCAATGTTGCCACTTTATATTTTTTGAAAATTATTGATAAGAACACATTATAGAAGATAACATATTCTTTATCGAAAAAAATTTAACTGTACTACTACATTACTCATTTCTAAGCATTTGAAAGAATTTGAATGTTTGTTCATGAATTGCCCAAATTTCCATATCAAAAACATACCCTCCTTCCTCATGTTCTTCATAAAATCCCCCCCCCCCCCCATATCATCACAAACCACTTCCATATGGTTCAGAAAAGTATATTTTCACTAAATGACCCCCGGAGCCCTTTTTCTTGACTACTCGTAAATCACCCATGTCGTCGACCACGGGTCAGGGGGATCGGGGACATAATCGTCGGCGTCGTCTTCAGACTGGACTCGTCGTCATCTTGGAGCGCCGGTAGGGATAGCTCCCGTCGTCAAAGCTCTCGTCCAAGTCCGGAATTCTGGATGGTGATCTCCCTAATATTCTGGCACGGCTGCCCACTGCACTGGCCGGAGGATAACGTAGCATCTCATCCCGGCTTTTCTGCAGCGGCAGGCGTTTCCACGTCCTTTCCGCTAGTTGCAGGAGATGATCTGTAGAAGATGGTCTTGCCCCATCCACTTCTGCACCTGCTGGTAAGCCCGGAAAGAGTGTAACTTTGCAGTATCAGAAGTTGGAGGAAGCCGGGCTGAGTTGAAGTTGGTCTTGGCTGCAGCTTTGGCAAACAACTGGAACCGCAGGGAATTTGGGGTGTCAAGACCTGGCCAGCCGTGACCAGCCCTCACGACACTCATCCTTTCTTGGATGTTTGTTCGTACCATGCGTTCGCCAAAACTTTGTATCCTGGTTTTTAAAGCATACAACATTTTCTTCGTTTTTCATTTCGGCAGTTAATATATCATCTCCGTATTTAGCAAACAGTCTATTCTTGATGGTTCGCCTGTCAGGTACTTCTCCCTTTATCTCCTCAATGAGCTGGGAGAGTGGAAATTGGCACTCATCACCATGTGCTTCAAGATATAAGATAAGCCACCAGGAGTTGCAACAGGCCTGTACAGCAGTCTTTGACAGAATAAAAGGTATCTAGCGTCCAGCGCAACCAAATCAGTGTCTTCTGTCAGTCTTTCTATAGTCAGTGTCATTTTCTCCACGCTGATAACAAAATTCCGTTTATACGGTTCTATCCTCTTCGGTACACCAATAAATTCACATTTTTCATTTTTCAATTTTCATGGAGAATATTTCCCTTCTCTCGCCGTTCTTCCTTCAACATCAGTTTCTCCTCGTTTCACTGCTGCAGCTATATATAACTTTAGGGTGATTGTACCGTTTTAAATATGTTGATAGGTGTCTCAGGTACAGGTCTCCTACCCCCTTCATTAATATCGTTGAATACTGGGCCCCTCCGGTACTTAATGGTATTTCTGGAGAGGGGAGGAGACCTATACCTGGGAAGTTGATTACGCATTAGAAAGTCGTTTAACACCTAAGATTGGCACATATGCCTTTTTCCCCCTCCACCCAAGCCCCCTTACCCACACATCCGTGAATCATCCATCTTGTTTAAAAAAAGTAGCCATGTGTGAGGTTGGCTTCTTCCATACTCTCAGTACATACGTCAATAGCGTGAATATTCGCCTGGATTACGGTCGCATAGGTCCCTACGCAGGTTGAAATCTCTCTCCTAGGTCCACCCACCCCAACGCCTGAGGGTGTTTTTGTAGTTGTCTGCAGTTAGTAGTTCCCCCTTTAGGAGGACCCATTCGTCTCCATCTGGAATAAGGACGGTATAAGGCAGGTCATGATTGAATGGTGGGGGCATTATATCGAAGGTCTTTGATTTTCGATTTCAGCCAACAGTCTACTCCTCTGTCTCCGCTCTATATAAGCCTGTTGTGTGCAACTAGCAATATGTATAATTAGGTATGTTGTCAATCTAGACCCTCTCTCTCTCCAGAAGAATATGCTGATAGCTCCAGTGATCGCTAGAGATACCTATCTCTATTTACTAAGCTCTGCTTGGGCCGTCCGCTGTGAAGATCATTGGTCTAATAACACTAGTTTACATGTTTTGTGTCCTTGAACGGAAAAGTGTTGTTTCTTAACAATTGAGGTACACTGAGTTTCAAAAAAATTATAAAAAAACCTCCAACACGTCACGGTCCTAAAATATTTTTTATTTACAAAATAAGACTACAAAATTATTGAAAAAATTAAAAATGAATTAATTGCCTTAGCTGTTTTCTTGTATGTATTTGTGTCTATGTCTTTTATAATAGACCAGCAATAATCACCTAACATGGGCTGGTCACACTACCCTTGATAATTTTGCTCAAAAAATTTCAAATCCTGATGAAAACGCTCTCCATGTTAGTCGCTAACTTGTCCGAGGTTTTCAGGAAATAAATCGAAGTACAAGTGAAGGAAGTGAATTTTCAGAAACATGCTGACATCCATTTATTGAAACTCATATAATAAATCAGCAATTAACTGTCGGTAATTTGCATTTTTTTTTTGTTGTCAAAGAACTCTAGGATAACAAGTCGTAGTGACTTCCAAGCAGATATTTCAGTATCCGTGAGACTATTTTGAAATATCACCTTCTTTCAGTATCGCCTCAGAAAGAGTAGAAAAGTACAACGTAAATGCAACGGTAATACAATTCGGTGTTTTTTTTTTGTTATCTTGGTGTAATAAAACACTAATCTGAGAGCCTCTTCTGGTTTATTTATTATCAAATAACACCAATCAGTGTTTACCAAAAGCCTCTGGCGGTTAGCCCAAGAACTGCTCAACCTGTACTGGACGGCGGTTGGGCTGTGCTGTCTCGGTATTTTCCTTTATTTCGGCTTCCTCATTTCTAAGCTATTCAGAATTCTGTGAGATGCCTGAAACATGCTATAACCGTCGCGTTCGTATCTTAACCTCATATGCTCTGTGTAAACTACGATGTCCTGTAGAGTGGGCCCCTCTAGTGAAGGCACTGTGTACTATCGGGTAATGCAACGGAGCATTCTACTGATAATTCCGACTGGATGGATGCAGGCCAGATGACATGACAGTAAACTTGGTGAAAATTACTAGCTTGCAACATCATTGTCTTCATTAATATTTCATTTAAGTAGGATTCATCACAACCCGAGTGTTATTCAAATGTTATTGTTATTTCATTCAAACGGAAGTGCACAATGGCACCGTAAAATTTGTTTCATTACAACAACTTGGCGTTTTTTATGAATATACATCTCATAAAGTCGAAGTAATTTTTCGACTACAATCAAGTCTGATAATTTGTTTAAAATTAACACCATATTATCGTTTAACTGATAAAATTGTGTCAATACCATGTTATCGGTGTACGTTTTGCATCCCGTTGTATAAAGGCACCGTGAAACCATTTTAATTGTGAATTTCTGGTTTTATTCCTGAATAAACTATTGTAATAACATTGTAAATAACACCAAAATAAGATTCACATTCTCTTATTCTAGCAAATTGTTCACAATTTGTAATATAAATGGGTGTAAATTCTGCCTTACAGTGTATAAAAGCACCGTAAAACCCTTTTCATTGTGAATTTCTGGTATTTTTCTTGATTGATATCTCACAAATTCCAAAAAAACACCGAAATTACATTAATGTTCACTTATTTTAGCAAAATTTACAACATTTTATCAAGTGCCTGATAAAATTGATGACTCCATGATATTTTGGTATTGTTTTCCATTGTGAAACCCACTGATTAAAATCACACTCAAATTATTTTTTACTCTGTATGCAAATTATCAGCGGCAATTTGTATATTGATATAACCTCGTCTGATCGCTTGGTTCTGTGCTGTCTCAATTGAGTTCGTATAGACTATATGTATTTCCAAATTCTTTAAAATTTGTGGAATCACTGAATGACATGAGCATACAGTATCGGAAAGTTTTCATCTTGGGTATGGTGGTTTCATGAGAGCGTGAAGAATAGCTTGCTATATGCTGAGAGAGCAATACAATTTTCTACTCGCTCGAGGAAGGGATACCGACGTTCTCTCGTTCGCTGTGTGCGGTGTGTCGCATTGCCACGTGGTCCGTTATTGCGTCGGGTGGGATACCACGAGGGGCGCACAGTACTGTTCGTCGGACAATGCATGTTCGGCGACAGCGGAATTCTCGGTCGCCGAACATGCGTTGTCCACAGATAACACAAGACCCTATTTGAAAACACCGAAATGCTAGCAAAGTTGAATCATTATATCAGAATGTATTCAGAAGCCATAGAAATACACAAATACCACGAAACTTCAACAGAAGGGGGAACATACCTACCAAAGAAATGGCACACAGCAGTGAAAGGCACCACAACAAAACAGTGCCAACCAAATCGAATGGAAACTACGCGCGAGCACGCCCCTTGCAGAAAGCATCATAAATGGCGTGCCAGGAACGAGAATTTCAGTTTCAGCTGATATGTCAAAAAGGCAACTTCGGCTACGCCACTGAACGTGAATGTCGGAGTTGCAGTCGAAACGTTTGGAGACCACGGCAAATCCCGGAAACCAAACAGAACATTTGATGACAGCCGTCAAAGGCTATATTCCTATAAAAGTTGATATAAACTTTGGATTTGAAATACCTTCAGAAAAGTCTTACGGTGATGATTTGGGAGATGTAGGGAGATTATATTGGGCTTCACCTTCCAATTTATCTTCCTGAAAATTGAGTAGCGGTCCAACAAAATGTGGATGACATCCATTTTATTGGAAAAGTTGTTGTTTATAATTGTTTGAAATTGTTATTTCCATCAACCGGCTGCCCCCTTACGGGCAACCCTCAGAAGTCCTCGAGAGACTTGTGCGAGCTAGGGAAGGTGCAGCCCTTACCTTTTATCGTGTGCGCCACCAAGACCCAAGTGAGCTCAAGAATATTGTCATATTCTGAATAGCTGAGCAATTGTATCGAGAGTTGTATCGAGGTTAATATACTTTGGTCCGCTGCGTGGTTATAAAAATGATTGCGGGTTTTGATAAACATTCTCATAGTTTTCTGAAATTATCATACAATATTTGCTGACAATAATAATTCCTAGGCTATTTGTTGGTTCCCAAATCACTATGGTTTCGTTACTGTATTCAAAATTAGTTTGCTTTCAGAAAAAATTGTTTGGAAAGTAAGACTGACGTTTTTTTTTTAAATAATTCTTTTCTAATGTGTTTTTGTACACATATCTTTGGCTGAGCCTTGGTATAAGTAATTAAGTGAAAACTTGCGAAAATGGTTTATACTATATACAAAATAGAATGCCAATTGTAGCAACGTAATTCGAAAATGAACGATGTGCTAGAACTATGGCACTAGCGAATCATTCGATTTTCACCACCCTCTATAAGCACATGACCACGATATACGCTCATGTTTCAGCACACCAAATTTGAAAACCATCAACCCTTTGTCACGGACCCAACTGAAACTGCAACTGATGCGAGATCACGCACTTCTAGAACAACAAAGACAAAAGCAAGAAATAGTTCAAGAACCACCACATCAACTGCCTCATCTACCTCACCTCACAAGGAAACCTCCACCATCGCCAATAAAGGTCCCCTTGGATAAAATAGCAGATGTACCACCTCAAGTGCTTCAAGTCCAAACCAGGCTAGAAAATCCAACGAGGTACCATGTGATGCAAAAACAGAAAAACCAAGTGAAACAGTATCTCAGTGAATCGTTTCAAGATCCAAACTCGGCGTTCTCTGATCAACGATTGAACCAACAGACTCAAAGTGCGCCAACCTGTACGGGTACCGGTACCAATGTGTTATCAAATAATATAAGTACAAACTTTAGTAACGGACAGCATTATTATCCTCATGGGACTGCAACATCGCCGAATTATGATGTTCCTGCTTTATCGCCAGCGTTGAGTTCTGGTGCCACTAGCTGTACGTCTGAGGTGAGTAACTTTAAAAATAGTTCAATTAGCGCAAAAACAACTCCATTCAAAATAGATCACAGTTCTGAATTTTTGTAAAGGTCGCACACGCTTTGGAGAATATAAGAAATACCTTGGGGCTAAAGCAATTCGTAATTCTACTCAACTATCAGTTAAGTTTTATTTTAGGAAATAGCGTCAGACTATGAGAGAATTAGTCTACTTATTTCAAATGTTATTTCATGACAAATTCTAGTAGAGATGTGTGTTTTAGGTTGCATACAACTATTATTTGTTATTGGTATGTAGTATACAGTGCTTGCCAACAGTCTTTCCCTTATCCCCTCTAAAATTTGAACCATCAGTCAAGATAGAAACTTGAAATCAACTAACAAATGTTTATTGGAATTGGGGTTGCATTGCACAAACTGTAAGTAGGTATATATGGCAATTCTCTGTTCAACGTGATTTTGGAAAACTATAAAACCGATTGATCTGATCTCAAATAATTGGCTATTTATTATATGAAAGTTCATCTGAATTCATCAGAAACTGTATGTAAAATCTGTTTTGTTTGAACTGGTCGAATTTCTTGGCAAATAATGTTTATAGGTATTGACTGAACATGTAACTTTCTTTCCAATGAAGTAATTTGGTACCTAATACATGGAACATATAGTGAGAATCTGAAAAGTCCTTTTCCTCCTTCCCTCACTTATGAACGGAACAAGCTATCGAAGTAGGGTAAAATTCAGATGAAAAGGTTCCACTTTTACTACATTTTGGCATGCAAGTGATTGTGGTCACGTGGCCTAGTGCCAAGAGGGCACCATCAACTTTTTTTTATGAACGTGGGGTCAAGTGGCACTTGGTTTTGAAGGCCTTCTGATTCTCTATCCAACACCGCTTTGCTTGTATGAATCGGCCAAGCAGTTTCAAACTGACAAGCGTTTGAAATTTGCTTCAAATATTTTACATATAAATGAAAAACCTAAATAACTTTCAATTGCAACGAAATTTTAGGTAGAAATTTCAACTATTTCAACAAGTGCTAGAAATGTTCACCGTTCACTTAAAAAAAAGTCGGTTTTGGTATTCATTCCGAACGTTATTAAATGTTACTGGGGTAATACTGCCACACACATCTGCTATTCGGTCCATAAGTTCCTGGAGTGACTGAGTCTGCGTGATGTACACTTTAGATTTTATGTACTCCCACAGAAAAAAGTCCATAGGTGTCATATCAGCTGACCTAGCCGGCCATCCAACGGGCCTATCCACCAATTTCAAACACTTCTCAGTTTGAAACGGCTTGGCTGATTTTCACAAACAAAGCAGTGTTGAATAGAGAATCGGAAGGCTTTCAAAACTGGGTACCACGTGACACACCTTTATATTTGAAAAAGAAGTTGATGATGCCCTCTTGACACTAGGCCATGTGACCACAATCATTTTTATACCAACATGTAGTAAAAGTGGTACCTTCTTATCTGAATTTTACTCGACCTTGACAGCTTGTTCCGTTCAAAGGTTAAGGTGGGGGGAGGACTTCTCACGTCCTCACTGTAATTCGAAAACGTACGTTTCCAAGGAGCGCTTCGCCAAACAACAATAATAGCCGTTCTCTACTAGCACAGGTTTATTCCCTAGGGTGTTTATGAAAGAAATTTTAATACCATTTCTCTCACAGATGCTCCAGTAGGCCTTTTTCGCGAATGAATCGAATCATTGCATCGAGAACTCGTTTGAAACTTCAGCATAGCGATAGTCCGTTCTAGCCCAATGTAGGTACGAGAGATTTTTTCTCAAATACTTGATATCGGATCGATAGGCGATCACATGCCTTGTTGAAAAGCAAGTGTATTGTGAGTTGTCTAGATTCGAATCTTGTCTAGTGCTAGCTTGGAGTGTATAGGTGCTATAGATTTTCCGGGTTTTCCTACAGCTGAAAAGTGCGTACGTCACCAATGAGTAAGTCCTGCACAGGCTATGGATTGGGGTACACTCTACGAGTATTTATGAGGGAGTATCATTACTATTATTATTGTTATTATTAAAGATGATGATAAAGTGAGAAATTTGGAAATATTATCAGAAAATTGCCGCTTCTGGACGAACACACGTTGAAAAATAGAATCAATCAATAATCATCAATCCAAATCTCCTTTCATCTAGCAATCTAGAGGTCGCAGGTTCGATCCTTGCTCCAGGATAGTTTATTTCTAGAATTTAATTTGTCTGAACACAGCGATTCATTTATATTTATATACAGGCGCTATTCACTTCGAAAATGTAATATGTTAACTAGAAATTGCATTGCATAAATTTATGAACAATGCAAGTTTCATGCAGTAATTTCAAATTTAGAGGGCTTGTTTTCACATGGTGTTCTTATGAAATAGTATACAGTGCAACAAGTGGGAAAAGTAACTTTCCCTACATGTTGCACACTATATTTTTTCCACAACTGTACAAGTTTAATGTAACTCAATATTTATTTTCATGATTAGCAAAACTTAGATAACAATGAAGTATCCTACCTCTTAACGGTTGAACAATTTATTTTTAAACAAAAATATCAAGATATAAAAAATAAAATTTTATAAAAAAATAGTCTAGACCGGGCTTTGAACCCGGGTCTGTGTGCCTATCGGATACGCAAACCACTGCACAACTGAGCCTCATTATTAAAGTTTTGTTTAAAAGTACATATCGATTACAAAGAGCTATGTTAAATCGAGAAAATAAGCGAAAAAAAATCTGAAAATAGTCACTTCTTCAAAGCAGGAATGGAAACTACCTTAAGAATTTGAAAATTTTCTATAACCTGACAGTTGTGACAACTATTTGAAGCTGAACAGCAGTCAACTAGGTTTTTGTCGATTTTTGTTGATTCTCCATATTGATGTATATGGCGTGGGCAAAGTGCTGTGAGAAAAAATATTTCTCACAGTATGAGCAATACCTACATGGTTTTAAATTAAGTAAGCTATGAGGATAACGTTATTTTTCATAGCAGTTGTAGGAAAATAATTTTGGTCATTCTCTTGTCCTTCGTCTTGTTTATCGGCAATTTTATTTACTCAATATGTGTAATGCATCACACGTTAAAAGGTAAGGGCTGCGTCTTCCCTAGCTAGCACAAGTCTCTGGAGGACTTCTGAGGGTTGCTCGTAAAGGGACAGCCGGTTAACGGAAATACTATTTCGATATGTTCAACAGTTGACGAGTTATAGACAAGAATCGGCTTTTTTGACCAAAGGGGTGGTTTTGCAGGAAGCCATGTACCATCAAAACGGATAGAACCTCTACTAACGGTGTACGATAGAATTTTTTTATACGGTGATACTGTGACGTCATCTATTATGATTTGGTATTCGTTAAAAATTCACGGAATAACTTTTGCACCTTCTTTCTATCAAATTACAGGGTAGGGTGAGTCGTGTAGGAGGTACGACGTAATCGATTTTTTTTTCAGGCAGAGTACAGTTTTGAACACAAGCTGAGGTAATTATAATGATACGTTATAAAAAGGTGGTTAATACAATTCTGCAAATGCAAATACTAGATTCAACTACAATGACAACTTAAACAAAATTAAGTAAATCAAAAGTTCACATTGTATACACTGTTGGCTGTTAAGCAACCAACAATTTTGTTTGAATGCCGTCAGCCATGAAAACATATCAAATCTGTAGGTTTAGTGTGTTAATTCTGTAAAGAACACGTTTCTTAACTTTTCTTTGCCACATGCAGTGTATTTGAAGTGCTAATTGAGTAGTAACACTGGCATTTCATAAGAAATGGTCGAAAACTGAGTGAAATTTGGACCAAAAAAATTACGCGTCGCTCCTGGATTTCAATACATGGATGGTCAGAGTCCCTGTCGCACTTCCTTTATCAAACATGAGACTGAAGTTGGCTGTTAGAAATGAAATATCAGCCTCTAAATATAAAATTAAAAAAATAAATATTTTTTGCAAAACACATCTCCATTCATTGACCTCGCTGAGTTCCAATATCTTTGCTCTGGACGCTACATATATAGGAAGTTGTTTGTTACTTTCCAGCGAATGAAGCACTGAATCAGACCAAAGACTTTTGAAGTCATATTAATTTTCAAGTACTAGTTCACTTCTGTACAGAGTCGGACACCCATTACAGCAGCTAGTAGTTCCAGCTTCGGAATCGTCAATTGTTTAAGGGTGTAACCGTGTTTTTAACGCTACCCAAACAACTTGTATACACTCTTGAAATCTCATATGGAGGGATACTGCTGATGACTGCATACTTGCATCTACGAATATATGAAGTTGAATATTCTCTGCTTTTTTCAAATTCAGTGAATAGCAGCGAGGAATTTCTAGACATATGGACTTCTTCAATTCGTTCAACCATACCAGCCATTTTCTGAACATTTTCTCAGTTTTGGAATCATCCCATCCCATATGTTGAAGAAGTGCCCTTGATTTTATTTTTATTGGTGTCAACCAGCCAATGGAATCACAAACTGACATTGCTTCATAACTTCTCGTTTGGTTATTTTTCGAACCACTTACTATTTTTGGTTAAACTTTATTGAATCTCAGCTTGAAATTGAAGCAATCTTTCTAAGAATTCGTTGTTATTTCAAGTATTCTCTCTTCGGATAATTCGCTGTCTAGTTCAGACGTTCTTCTTTGTGTTAGCAAAATTGGTGGTATGTTATTCATCACTTCTGTTGAATTTGAGATGAAATTCCTCATTCCGAAGCCTCCTTTTGCATGAACATAGATTACGTTATTGACGAGCTGGATGGCTTCGTCTTCTGTTTCTGTGCTGTTCAAGTAATCATCTACATAGTGATTCTCGATGATGGCTTCTGCTGCTTGTTGGTATGTCCCTGAATACAACTGAGCATTGTAATTTTTGACCAATTTCTGTCATTCTGTACACCTATAGTTAAGATTTCTGCACAAAAGCCTTGTGAGAATGTGCTTTCGTAAGAGATCTTCACCCTGCTGAACATCTCTCGAATGTCTCCTGCGAAGGCAATTTTGTTGATATGGAATCTCAGCAGAATTCCATAGAGCTATTGTAGATAATCTGGGCCAACTAGCAAGAAATCATTAAGTGAATATCCGTTTGTTTTTGCTGCTGTATCAAACACTACTCTGACCTTTCCGGGTTTATTCGGGTTTATATGAGCAAAATGTGGAAGATTGGTATCGGTATTGGTAAGTATGGATGGTGACTGATGCGCTGTGACCTGAACGGATCTATTGTGCCCCATTTTCTTCTGCTATCACAAAGTGTTCTTGTTTACAGCAGCCTTCAAGCCTCAATTCCCTCAGGAATTTTAGGATTTTGAGGTGTCTACTTGTGGTATTTCTCCCACATCAGCTGGTGTGATCCCAGTATATTCAATCTTTTACGATGTACAGCGTAACACTCCATCAATATATGGTGGGGTGTTTTTGGATATTCCCCACAGAATCTACAGGTGCTGTCCTTCTCTAAGCCTTGCTTCCTCAGGTGTTCTTTGAGTCTGCAATGCCCCGTTAGAAATCCCGTGATTGTCTTCAGACTAGTTTTGCTGAGGTTAATCAGTGTCTTCGATCTTGCTCGGTTGAAATTGCCAAGGAGATCTTTGGCCTGCCTAGCCCTGGAAGTCTTACCCAGTATGTTGCTCTCATTGCTTCTTCAGCTTTATTGAGTTCTTCCTGAAATTAAGATTTTCCAAGTCCGCAGAATGGTTCTGGCCCGATCAGTGGCGTTGCTGCGCCTTTCCGTGCCAGGGTGTCTGCTTGTTCATTGCCTCCACTCCGACGTGCCCCGGCACCCAGAGGAGGGTCACCTTGTTGTTGAAGATACCAAATACGTTCGATTTTGATCTGATGGTGATAATGATGGTTTTAAGCAATTGTCTTTGTTTTGTCAACTTTCGAAACAGCTACTACAAAATTTTTGATTTTCATGAAATATTTGACTAATTCATGTAACTTGTCATCCGATTTATCGGTTTGATGTTCTCTCTGCAGCGGACTTGATGTTACCATAAACTGTCCAGCCTATCTGAGTTTTTGATAGAATTGGTGAAAATAGGTTAGGCTGGATGATTTGTCCAGACACGATGAAACTAGCGTTATTTTGTTCAATGAATGTCAAATTAGCAGCAACTCGTTCAGTATTCATCAGGTTTTGTGGATCATAATTTTTTTCTGGTAATTTGAGATTTTCAATAGTTTTTGTTTTTGAGCTGATAAAAGACAGTGGAAAATCCTCCTGAGATATCTGTTTCAACGACTTGAGAATTACAATCAAATCGATGAATACTTCCACTCTATTTACAGTACAATGCATGGAAAAACTAGTCCGGATAAACCTATCTTTTTTGCTACTGCTGAATCTAGAAAACATGCGCTACTATCTATTCTTCGATACAAATGTAATCCTAGATATAATCCCCTGTATCCAATCAGTAAAGTCTTTCAAATATTCTTGATGACTCCTTATTTCCTTCTGTGATAAGTAACGTCCCCACTGGGTAAGTAGATGTGGTGGTCTGTTACCAAATTAGCTAGCAAACTTTTCAGGTTTATCGTTTTCGTCATGTCTCCCTCCAAGAGAGCAGCAATGTTTTTAACAGAACTGCTAATATCCATGAAAAACTGTAGACTCTCGACGTTGGATATTTCACGTATTTTCACTAATAATTCATTAACTATTAGTTCCTGATGTCCATATTTCATTTCTAGAATGTTGATTATTTCATCAGGGGTTTGAGCAATTACTAAAAGCATCGCTACAGTCTTCCTAGCTTCACCTGTTCGATTTTTTCTCAGCCTGAGGACATTTTCTTCCATGCACGTTTCGTTTGAAAGCTTACATCGTGAATAAAAATATGCCACTTTGAGCAGGAAGACCCGTCGAACGGTATCAACTGATTGCCAACTGTTTGCATATCTGGATAGCATGCTGTTGATGGATCTCGCTAGACCAGCTATTTCATTCTGTGATAACTGATGCGAGGTACATGGTTGATTTTGATCAATTGTATTATTCGTCCACTCCTGTACTATCCGTGTTTTAAGTTTTTGTGAAATGTCACTTTCAATGTCGTCTTGATAGGAAGTTGTTGCCTTCGAACCTGAATCAAAATCCATTTGGAAAATATCTTTATATTTCTATAGCGACTTCTCTTTGCAATCGAGGCGCGTTTCATAAATTGTAAAAACCTTTCCTCGTTGTTCTAACTCACTTTGTTTGGCGGTTATATCTTCAGGAGCTGCTTCGTCAGTTTTTAATATATCCAACTCAGCTTCTAAACACACTATTTCTTCCTGTTTCAAGAAGAGACTGTCGTGGAGTCTGGATAGTTCATCTTGAATCTCGATCAATTTTGATTTCTTTCCAAATCCCTTGCTACTGTAGCTTTTTAGACGTGTATGAGATACAGTTTCTGTTGATCATTCAGAATTTTTCCATTATGTTTTCCATAATCTTTGTCAGTTCATTTGCATCCGCATTTTTTCACACTAAATATCAAATAGAGTACAAAGCAGTTTTAAAGTTTTTATGCTCAAAGATTCCTGAATGAACTCAAGATGGGTTTTGTAATCTTCTGAATTGACGTTGAAATGGAATCCAGGAAACGCTAAAGGGTGCTTTTTCTTTGATTTGCTCGTCGAATACGTTCCATACAGGGCAAATTCAAGATTGACCAGTGTTTTCTTTTGAGTGTTATCCAATTTCGATTGTATATTTGGTATATCTTTTAAAACCTTTTCTGAAGACATTGAGATGGACTTGCTTGCCAAATGCTGCTCAAAAATTACTCAAAGGACCATTTGTTAAATAAAATATATCTCTCGTAGACCAAATACAACTATATGGAGAACTTCAATGCAACATTTATTTGACTGATCTGACTATTCAACTTATTTATATTTCAACAACTGAACTCACTGCAACTATACAGAGTTAATATACAGAGTGGTCCAACGAAAAGTATGCACCTAGCTTTTCTCCTTTATTTGGAATTTATAGCAAATATACTCGGACACGTGAAGTGTGCCTTTGAGGGGGACACACTTTAGATATATTTTGCAACTTGTGTCTTCAACCCCCTAGCGAGGGGGTGTTACAATCCTAAAATTTTAAATGGAGTGGGGTCGAGTGATATATCATTTGAACGGGCATAAAATTGTCTTTCCAATGATACCCTATTTGTTGAAATTTACTGAAACAGTTAATGCGAAAACGGCTTTAAGAACATTAACCCGATAATTTTGGTATTAATGAAAAATACAAATCAGTTTTGATTACTAGGAATCAGGATAACGAAAATCATTTCTAAATTACTTTATTTTGCCGAAAGCAACATTTCAATGATAATTTTTTGTTATCACAACTAAATTCCCCATTTATCGTTTGCGTGATTTTGTCGAAAACGACTGCAGATAAGTGTAAGAAAAAAACTGCAGATATGTGTAACATTTGTTTTACAGATGAGTGTACATTTTATTTGAATGGAGCTTTGAATAGGCATAATTGCCGTTACTGGGATGACAGTAACCCATATTTATTCCGTGAGGTTCATTCCCAGGCCCCTCAAAAAATAAACGTCTGGTGTGGCATATTAGGATGTCCCACCACTTTTCATTTCAGGAAATTTAAATGGTGAAATCTACCTAAACATGCTTGAAGACGCAAGTGATCCTTTCATCACACAAATAATAGAAGATGACCAAAATTATAATGCTGATCGGCTTCATTTCCAGCAAGATGGAGCACCTCCGCACTATTTTGTTCCTGTACGAGAATTTTTAGATAACCGGTTCCCCGGACAGTGGATTGGCAGGAGGGGCCTAATGGAATGGCCTGCCAGGTCACCTGATTTATCGCCTTTGGACTTTTTTCTATGGGGACACTTGAAAAATAAATCTTTTGCTACGAAGCCCGAGTCCATAGAAGATATTCGCCAACGGATTATAGCAGAGTGCCGAAGCATAACACCTGATATGCTACAAAATGTTAGACATAGATTTGAACAAAGTCTGTATTATTGTATGGAAGCAAATGCGTCACAATTTGAACACTTGTTGAAGTAACATTTCAATAAATCAATTTAACAGCTTGTTTTTTTTTTATAAAGCACTATTAGAAGTACCAAATATTGAAACGTACTAAGTACTACTTGTACATGTTTTTCTATTCCTAGTAACCAAAACTTCTTTGTATTTTTCATTAATACCAACATTATTGAGTTCATGTTCTTGAAGCCGTTTTCGTATTAACTGTTTCAGTAAATTTCAACAAATAGGGTATCATTGAAAAGATAATTTTGTGCCCGTTCAAATGATATATCACTTGACCCCACGTTCCATTTAAAATTTTAGGGTTGTGACACCCCCTCGCTAGGGGGTTAAAGGCACAAGTTGCAAAATATATCTAAAATGTGTCTTCCTCAAAGGCACACTTCACGTGTCCGAGTATTTTCGCTATGAATTCCAAAAAAAAAGGAGAAAAGCTAGGTGCATACTTTTCGTTGGACCACTCTGTATATTTTAGATTTGCAGGGTAACTACAATTTCAAGATTCTGGAACATTCGTTGTGCAATGGGCGTAGAATGAAGACAAATCAAGAAAAACTAAATAAGCCATCATCATCATCACTTCTGCACTTGAATATCGTAACATGTTGCAACACTGCAAGCGCGCGTACGGTGGCTCATGACTAGCTTCTGCGGAAGCATATGGCTGTGGTCACACAACTTTACTGATCAAGTGGCGTATACATGAAGGTTGCCATAAAAAAAATCAAATCATCACGGATAGCTCTCAAATTTTACACATATCTTCGCACATGAAAGGCAAGATTTGCTATATAACAAAAACAGTTGTTGATTCATTGGAATGTTAAAGAATTTTGTGTTAGATGAAAATAATGTCAGTGATGTATAATTAGTCCCTTTGGTAAATGTTTTGTGGATTGATATGAGAATTATGGATTGAATTTCGGAAAATATTTTGAAATTACTTACTTTGCTATGTTCTTCAAGATTATAGGGTACCCTTTCGTGAAAACTGAAATAAAAATAACTACTTTTATATTTCTAAAATTCGAATTAGTTGTCTGGGAGAAAAACCTGTACAAAAGTTAGGTACGGCTATTACTTTTATCATTTGTTGCAGTTTTCAGGGAGGACTTACTGATGCATAACCGAATAAGGACAATCAAAAATGAGTCCAGACGAATAAATTTGAAACAGGCGGGAAAATACAACGCTTATACAATTAAAAAACTAATTATGTGCTGCAAACAAAAAAGAACCCATCGACCTATGGAACGTACTTGCCATTTCAACGAACCATAGATATGTAAATGAATCACTTTGAAAAATTATTCGATACCATCCAAAACTCTTATCTAACATGTATGTTTACGGTGGGCACTTACCTACGTAGTACCTAAACTCATATAATGTAAGATATATTATTTTATGATTCATTTCGATATGACAAAATATGCAGACACCATTTTTATCTAAAGACTCCAAACAACAAAAGTTAAATACGTAATGTCAATAATAAATAAATATGTCACATTAGAGCACCCATTTATCTTAATCCTGGAGAATTTTATTGAAAATTTCCTACATGTGTAGAAACGTCTATAAGAGGTGTGAAATTACCGATGGATTACAGCGATAATTGCACTGCAGTGACGTCATGGGTGCGATAATTGCACTGCCATGACGCGATAGATGGCAATTCAAGTAAAGTCGCGCGATTTTGTGTATTCTTAAAATTTTCTACCGAATACCATTCGTGCATTGACAATTAACCAAACAATTCTGAGAAAACGTGTTTTTTTTATAAAAAACCTCATTCGGTAATTTTTTTCGTTGTTTCAAAAAATTGCCCTCCTACTTCGGAGTCAGGCAATTCATGCCTTGAAACAACGAAAAAAATAATAAATCAATGACTGTTGAAATCGTTTAAACTGATGGAAAGTGTGTGGAATATGAATACAGAGTGGTCCAACGAAAAGGATGCACCTAGCTTTTCTCCTTTTTTTGGAATTCATAGCAAATATACTTGGACACGTGAAGTGTGCCTTTGAGGGGGACACATTTTAGATATATTTTGCAACTTGTGTCTTCAACCCCCTAGCGAGGGGGTGTTACAACCCTAAAATTTTAAATGGAACGTGGGGTCGAGTGATATATCATTTGAACGGGCATAAAATTATCTTTCCAATGATACCCTATTTAATGAAATTTACTGAAACAGTTAATGCGAAAACGGCTTTAAGAACATTAACCCGATAATTTTGGTATTAATGAAAAATACAAATCAGTTTTGGTTACTAGGAATCAGGATAACGACAGTCATTTCTAAATTACTTCATTTTGCCGAAAGCAACATTTTAATGATAATTTTTTGTTATCACAACTAAATTCACCATTTATCGTTTGCGTGATTTTGTCGAAAACGACTGCAGATAAGTGTAAGAAAAAAACTGCAGATATGTGTAACATTTGTTTTACAGATGAGTGTACATTTTATTTAAATGGAGCTTTGAATAGGCATAATTGCCGTTACTGGGATGACAGGCCCCTCAAAAAATAATTGTCTGGTGTGGCATATTATAGGAAGTCATATCATAGGACCACTTTTCATTCCTGGAAATTTAAATGATGAAATCTACCTAAACATGCTTGAAGACGCAATTGATCCTTTCATCACACAAATAATAGAAGATGACCAAAATCATAATGCTGATCGGCTTCATTTCCAGCAAGATGGAGTACCTCCACACTATTTTGTTCCTGTACGAGAATTTTTAGATAACCGGTTCCCCGGACAGTGGATTGGCAGGAGAGGCCCAATGGAATGGCCTGCCAGGTCACCTGATTTATCGCCTTTGGACTTTTTCCTATGGGGACACTTGAGTCCATAGAAGATATTCGCCAACGGATTATAGCAGAGTGCAGAAGCATAACACCTGATACGCTACAAAATGTTAGACATAGATTTGAACAAAATCTGTATTATTGTATGGAAGCAAATGGGTCACAATTTGAACACTTGTTGAAGTAACATTTCAATAAATCAATTTAACAGCTTGTTTTTTTTTACAAAGCACTATTACAAGTAACAAATATTGAAACGTACTAAGTACTACTTGTACATGTTTTTCTATTCCTAGTAACCAAAACTTATTTGTATTTTTCATTAATACCAACATTATCGAGTTCATGTTCTTGAAGCCGTTTTCGCATTAACTGCTTCAGTAAATTTCAACAAAAAGGGTATCATTGGGAAGATAATTTTGTGCCCGTTCAAATGATATATCAGTCGACAAAACGTTCCATTTAAAATTTTAGGGTTGTGACACCCCGTCGCTAGGGGGTTGAAGGCACATGTTGCAAAATACATCTGAAATGTGTCCCTCAAAAACAAAGTCCACGTGTCCTAGCATTTTTGCTTGCAATTCCACAAAAAGGATAAAAGCTAGGTGCATACTTTTCGTTGGACCACTCTGTATAAAGGAACAGTCATAAAGAAATGGTTCCCAGGGAAATCAGTATATGCTATGTATATGCTAAAAATATTTCCAAACTTTCTCCATTATTTGAATAACATAAAAGTTATACAGTTTTAGGATTTTTTTGTATATATAATGATTTTCTTGACTACTTGAAAAGCTCACAAATATCAAAGTTCTGAGTACTCTGAGATGAACACAATACTAAAAGAAATATCTAGATTAAAGTTCGTATCAGGAGATTCGTATAACTTACATTTGTTTTCGAAGGATGGTTTCTGACTACTTGTTTCGTTGCGTTTCGGTTGACAATAATCTTCAACCTATAACATCAGGTGCGGTAACTGACGAATTTCCAAATACAGTATAGAAGTTTGTGCTCCACTTGAGAACTCCGACCACAACCTTATCTCTACTCTTTGCTCATTCGTCTCATGTGGAACTACAATTCAGCCGACTGGTATAATCTTCGCATTTTTTTCTCAGCATTTCATGATAGAGGGTGTGTTTCTCTTTTGGAGATCGAACACAATGCGCCATGCGCCAAGACAATTTCTGAGATCATAATGCTGGGGCCAACATATATACCTAACAAGTCAAAAAGACCATCGTCTGATAAATTTTGGTTTAGTAGAACCTGCTTCAAATTTCTCGCCTTCAAGCAGTTAGCATACCGTCGATGGTTGAAAAATCAGAGCTCTGAGACAGGATTGGAATATTTTGAAGCAAGAAATATCTGCAACGAGACAATCGAATCCTACAAGATATGATCAAAGGTCGTAGAGTATCTTAACAGGTCCCGCTCTTCTTGGTCATTCGCCAAAGCCGTGACCAGAAATTTCACGTCCAGTTCATTTCCTCCCCTAACCAAGGAAGATGAAACACTTGCAACGAACGCTCAGGAGAAAGTAAATTTTTTGCCAATATATTTGCTGCAAATTCTACGTTGGATTTATTGGGAAAACAATCCCAGAATATCATTTCCATCGACAGTCATATGCCTGAGATCATATTCCGTCAACGAATCATCACCAACAAAGCTAGTGGATCTGATGGAATTCCGCCAATCATTCTCAAAAAATGTGCTCACTAACTAACACCAGTTTTTTGCAAATTATTCAACCTCTCTTATGATTTGTAGATATTTCCGTCCAACTCGAAAATTGCAAGAGTACCTACAAATAGGGAAAAAGACCCTACCCAGCAACTATACAGACCTATTGCACTGCTACCTGTTTCCTCGAAGGTCATGGAAAAAGCTACCAATATCGAGCCCATGAAATATCTAGAACGTTCAGGAATTATCAATGATCGACAATACGATTTCCGGCATCAGAGATCAACTGGTGACCTGCTTGCTTATGTCTCACATATTTAGCAGCAATCTATCGAAAAATATGGTGAAACTCTGGTCGTTGCATTATATATCTCCAAGGCACCAGGACTCCTTGCCAAACTTCCATCTTATGGCTGGCCTTACCAGTTGTATTGCTTGCTATCTAGCTTTCTCTCAGACCAATCTCTCCACGTAGTGGTCGATAGATGGTAATCTAATACTCTACCAATAAATGCTGGTGTTCCGCAGGAATCCATTCCAGTACACTGTTTCTTCTCCACATCGATGATGTTGGGAGCTACCTTATGTCCGGTGAACAGCTTAGCGGATGATAGTACCCTTCATACCGCTTTCTTTTCCAAAGCTCCGATATCAGCCAGTGAAAGCAGAAATCAATGGGGAAGAATCGTGAATTAAACATATACGGAATGAGCAAAAATTCTAGAATGGGGATCCAACAACTTGGTAGATTTCACAAGCATGTCTCTACTCTAGAAAGGCCGATCGATCTCACAGCGGCCAGCGTAACTATGTCAGGAGTATCCGTACCAATGGAATCTTCCATTTCCATGCTTGGTATTACCATCATTGATGGGAAAATCATGTGAGGTCCATTTCCAGAAGTGCCTTTCAAAAACTGGTTTTCTGTTCCTTGTCAAGAAGTATTTTACTTCTTGTTAGTTGATTTTGATTTATAACGCACAAATCCGACCTGTGCTGGAATACTATATGGAGTGCAGCACCCAAACACCCACCCACACAAGCTTTGGAACTTGTTGCCTCGAGAGGTGTTCCCTGAGGCATACAACTTTCAGAAATTCAAGAAGAACACCAATTCCTACCTTTTTTCACTCGGCGCTCACGATGTTCTTTGAACAATACATGATTTTCTTTTTCGTGGGAATCAGAACTAAAAAAAGGTTTCAAACATTGTTGTTAGCGAGGAATTTTATGATTGAATACTTCTACGCAATTAATGCCTAGAATGAGCGAATTTCATACTTTTCGAATACCTACTCTTGGTGAGCTTAACGCGCCAGTGTGTTCTGCTATAAATGGCGCCTTAATGAACCTCCATGATGGAGCGTTGTTTCATTTTGTGGGTTATTATTCTACATTATCTTATTCAACTTTTTTCGTTCTGCATCTGCTGTATTTTATTTTTTTTATATGACACCTGGAACCATTTGAAAGAGGTCCGTCATACATCGGAGAGACAAAAGACCTGAGGACGTCAGAATTAGGGAACATCCAAAAAAGACGTAGCTCGAAAATAAATATATCTAAATCTGTATATGCCGATCATATTGCACAAAAAATTACAATATCGAATAGAAAGATGCTAGAGTTATTCACATGAAGGATCATCAATTTATAGTAAAAATATTAAAAATGTTTTTTTTTTATTTTGTTCACATTAAGAGAGATCCCTCAAAAGGCAAGTCTCCAGGTGGATATACATTTTCTTTTCAAGCAAAAATACAAAAATATCATTTCATTTAATATATGACTATAATGGTGCAAAGACTACAATTATTCTTAATATATTTTGTTTTTTATACATATATATATTTTCATTTCATTTATTATGAATTACAAAAGAGCAACAACAAAAATTGAAAAGTTTGAATGTGAAAGCAAGTATCGGCAGTGATTTGTGAAAAGTAAGAAGTGAGTTTTATCAATGATAGTCAATAAACTACTATTGAAACATTTCTAAACATTCTGCACCAGAGTTTTCGAAACACCCCAGCTGTTGTTTTGCAAAAAATATCCTTATAATCAGTGAAACTCACAGTATTTCCAGATACATTTAGTTTGACGATGTCATTTAAATATCGAGTTTGTTTCCACTTCTGAAAAGAAAAAGAAAAAAAACAGCTCGTACTGACACAGAAAAGAAAAATCAAGGAAGCAGGATTGCGGAAAATAGTATTTGTGATGTATCGAACTGGACAATGAATTGTTATGATGATTCGGTATATTGACAAGTCATATAATATGTCACCGAATGATGACGCGAGAGGAACCAGTATATTGTGTGGACATTCAGATACGGAAAGTGAACTAGAACGTACATATAGACTGTTGATAATACAACTGTCGGAAGAAATAAAAGTGTTTTATTTAATAACTCCACAACCAAAATCAACAGAAGTGAACCCAGGCAGTCTCACTGTTTACAGCCTTCAAACAAATGTCTCATGGTTTTAGATATAGCAACACGGCACAATTAAGATTGTGCATTCCTGTACATGTATAACTCAACAAATTCACAAACCTCACTAAGTCATCTTCACAACAGTTGGAAATGCTACTCGTTTCATGAAAGCTTTCTATTCGTTTTGATTTCTGAACATAAAAATCCATTGATCTACATCTACAAAAGCACTTTTAGACATTCTGTTGTGTTTCTGAACAAGATAAGAAAACAAAATTTGATTCTGACCTGTATAGTTACGACCCTGACTGATATTCTTCAGAATCTATATATACTCTCAGAATTCTGTATTTCAATAACACGTTCTTTCCCAACACTCAACGCGAGGGAAATATCCAAATACTTTTCAGACAGCTAACTACTGAATCAAAACTCGAAGAACTTCCCTGTATCGGGAATCTGTTGTGTAATTCCATTCTAGTTTTTATATGAAATAAAATTCACATTCGGTTTTGCAAATAATTCTGTTTCTTTGCATAAATTAAAGGTTTCATTAGGTATTTACTATTTTACGCCGCAGAACAAATTAGTAAACATACCGGGTAACCGCGGAGTGAGGTAAGCCTCCCAATTTTTCTATAATTTTAAAGATACAGGTTTCCAATTTGGTATGTCGTTATAGTACTTAAATATATTTTGGCTCCATTGGTTGGAATAAAGTTATGAATTAGAACTGCTGTATAGATCCACCATAAAAAAAAAAGAAAAAAATTTACAAATACTGTTCAAAATAATGAAGAAGTTTTAAGTCTGCAGTTGAATTATATTCGAAATAAGTTTTTGGCATAGCAGACGGAAAGATGAAAATCAGAACTGAATTAAAAAAATGTGGATCAACCGGGATTCGAACCCGGCGGGAATGTGTACATCTTTTCATTTAACCCTCATCGTCGTCTCCTACTAACATAGAACTGAATTTGAAATGTGAATAGCCGGTTTTCGAAGCAGGATCGGTGGTATAGTGGTTAGCATATATGGCCGGAGACCATAAGACCCAAGTTTGAATCCCGGTTGATCCACATTTTTCTTATTTAGTTCTGATTTTTATCTTTCCGTCTGCTATGCCAAATACTCTTCAAAATATTCTCCATTATGTTCTCTTCACAAAATTGCACGTCTCCCTATTGCTTCCATAACCCCATTTAACTGAACTTGGCGATGTTCCAAATCCTTCCTTGATGTAGGTCTAGAAGAGAAAACTTGGTTCTTTAGGTAAACCCAGGCTAAACCTAAAACCTAAAAAACCAGTGGTGTGAGGTCCGATGACCTCGGAGGCCATCTTGATTTGGGAATTGAGGTAATTAGTTACCACTCGAGAATTATAAAGAGATGCACCATCCTGCTGGAATTACATATTTTTTAAAGTTGGAAATTTGAGGCAAATATCTGTCAAAAAACAATTACTTCCCCCTACAAATTTTTCACTTTGAGGGATAGTGTGGAGAGAAGGGGAATTCGACTTTGTCAAAATTTTTCGTTTCATTTATTTGAAACTCTCCGGGACACTTTTCGGAATTTGTTCGAATTCATGCATTAACTCTTTTCGGAGTCTGTGCTACCGAGGAGTGCTTCTTGTTCTTGGGTTTTAAGTGTTATAATTCATTGGTTGGGCCAGGATAACTCTAACGCTGCCTGATCTATCCTAGTACTGATGAGAGGGGTGAAACTCATGAAAATGTCATGTCTGCAGGTGGTCATTCTCGGCCAATGGGGGATAATATTCAATTCTTAATTGCAATTAGCACTTGCGATTGTGTTCTATTAGAGGAACCTCGGGAGGAACATTGCACAAATTGATGTCAGATGTAATTCAATTTCTGTAGGGGGAAGTAGCTGTTTTCTGACAGATATTTGCCTCAAATTTTCAACTTTGTAGGATTGTGGAGAGAAGGGAAATTCGACTTCGTGGAAATTTTTCGTTTCATTTATTTGAAACTCTCCGGTACACTTTTCAGACTTTGTTCGAATTCATGCATTAACTCTTCCCGGAGTCTGTGCTACCGAGGAGTGCTTTTTGTTTTTGAGTTTTGGGTGTTATCGTTTATTGGGTGGGCCAGGATAACTCCAATACTGTCCGACCTATCCTTGCACTGATGAATGAGAAAAAAATCGTGAAACATTTCATGTCTGCAGGTGGTCATTCTCGGCCAATGGGGGATAATATTCAATTCTTAATTGCAATTAGCACTTGCGATTGTGTTCTATTAGAGGAACCTCGGGAGGAACATTGCACAAATTGATGTCAGATGTAATTCAATTTCTGTAGGGGGAAGTAGCTGTTTTCTGACAGATATTTGCCTCAAATTTTCAACTTTGTAGGATTGTGGAGAGAAGGGAAATTCGACTTCGTGGAAATTTTTCGTTTCATTTATTTGAAACTCTCCGGTACACTTTTCAGACTTTGTTCGAATTCATGCATTAACTCTTCCCGGAGTCTGTGCTACCGAGGAGTGCTTTTTGTTTTTGAGTTTTGGGTGTTATCGTTTATTGGGTGGGCCAGGATAACTCCAATACTGTCCGACCTATCCTTGCACTGATGAATGAGAAAAAAATCGTGAAACATTTCATGTCTGCAGGTGGTCATTCTCGGCCAATGGAGGATAATATTTAATTCTTAATTGCAATTAGCACTTGCAATTTTGTTCTCTTGGGGGAACATTGCACAAATTGGTGTCCGATGTAATTCAATGTCCGTAAGGTGAAGTAGTTGTTTTTTGACAGATATCTTCCTCAAATTTTCCACTTTGTGGGATAGTGTGGAGAAAAGGAGAATTCAACTTTATCGAAATTTTTCGTTTTATTTATTTGAAACTCTCCGGCACACTTTTCGGACTTTGTTCGAATTCATGCATTAACTCTTTCCGGAGTCTGTGCTACCGAGGAGTGCTTTTTGTTTTTGAATTTTGGGTGTTATCGTTTATTGGGTGGGCCAGGATAACTAACGTTGCCTGAACTATCCTAGTTAGTACTGATAAGAGGGGTGAAACCCATGAAACATGTCATGTCTGCAAGTGGTCATTCTCGGCCAATGGAAGATAATATTCAATTCTTAATTGCAATTAGCAATTAGATGAAATTCAATGTCCGTAGGGGGAAGTAGTTGTTTTCTGACAGATATTTGCCTCAAATTTTTCACTTTGTTTCATTTAGTTTTTTTATATTCAAAGCCGCTTTCGTTATAGAATATTCAATTTTGAGAATTGCAGTTGTAAGCATTTCTTCACAGGACACCGTTCGTCAATTATGATGATTTGAATTCGATTTTCATGGCCAACTCTGTTCGATTGAACAATCAATTGTATCTCCACCATTTTTCAACCGATTTTCAGTTGAAAAACAATGTTATCACAAATTCCAAATTCTTCTGTATAATCAGAAAAAATGTACAGGGTGTCATCTGAAAGACAATAATTGGAGTCACTTCTGATAAAACCAGAAGTGGTACATATTCTGTAATGGAATCAAAATATGCGTATTTGAGTACTATAGCGACATACCAAATTTGAAACCTGTATCTTTAAAACATTAAAAAAAAAATGGGGGTCGTAACTCAAATGGTGGTCACCCGGTACATCATGCTATGATTGAAAGGTCTTGACAGACCCGTATGCAATGAGGGATATAGGTCGTGATCCTTCCCCTCTACCCCAAACAAAAATTATGAGCGCATAGGGAAGATTTTTTTCATATACATGTCTGAACCTTTATTTCTATTATATTTCAAAAAACAATAGCATTCTTATTGCAAAACGAATAAGGTGAACAATCAACACTGAATACTTGAATAACAGTTTATTTTGCCCCACAAGATAATCGGTGTCGGCGTCGAAAATGTTCTTTGAAAAATCAGATTACTTTCTTTCAACTTTTTATCAGATTGCATATCTATCGAGATTACGAATAGGAGTCGCCATCATTATATTATCATTTTTACTGTTGTCAGCCACAAATTCATGAGTGGACTTACGTGAAAACTAGGCCAAACTTATAATGATTAAAAATTTCGATTTTAAAAAACAAAATAAATATAATCCAATTTTAAATTCAACTTCTGAGTAACTCAACATTCACCCAGAGAGATGAATACTTTCCCTTGAGAGACAAGGATAAAAATATACAGGGTATTATATGTATAAAGGTTTGCCATATGTGGTAGATGGTCTCCACCATCGCCCGGTGAAATACCATCATATCGACTACATGGGCTGTGAAATGGATTATTACATGTTTCAGTGTTTGGTCGATAACTTCCGGTTAACCTCTTCTTTTCCCATTTCATTTTCATGTCTCATTTTAACAGTAATGAAGTTTCCTCGAGCCAAATACTCCGGAAGTAAAGTACCTCTCCATTCGTTTTTCTGGGCGGAAGGTACTGAAGGTTCCACACCATCGACCAATACAAAAAATCACTTTCGTAACAACCGTGGACTCAATAGGAACATCAATGATGCCCATGCATCCATCCATCCACAGGCAAAAAAACTTGATATTCTGGCTCTAATAGAAACACAAGTAAACCCATCCACCAACAAGTTTCACCTGCATTCCTAGTTACAAACTAGATTCCCGACTCGGATTCAAAGTTGGTGCCTTCACTCTACAGAGTAACTTATCATACAAACGCGGAGAGAGTTTGGAGCCGAAAAAATTTGACGTGGTGTGTTTAAAGCTGGCTAATACCAAACAGACAACCACAACCAGAATTTTATGCTCAACTTGGGAATTCCTACCATAAACTCATATTCACTCCTTGCTCTTTTTCTACACCATCAAGCAGCATAACGCTTCCCCGGCTCATATGGCACTACAATTCAGCCAACTGGGATGATCTTCGCATGTTTTCCTCAGCATTTTCCATGGAAAAGAGTGTGTTTCTATTTTTCAGTTTCAACCCAATGCGCCAAGACAATTTCTGTGATCATAATGCTGATGATGCAAACATATACTGGTTTTGTTTTTTCCGTTAACCAGCTGTCGTCCCCTTACGAACGGCAGCCCTCAAAAGTCGAAACTTGTGCGAGCCAAGGACTAACGAGGTCTTACCTTTTAACATGCGATTCGTAGCACTTTCTCGGGCCATCAGAGGAAAATCTGTTATCGCTAGGATTCGAACCTAGCCGACCAGCAGTCTCACGTTGAACGCTACAGTCTCAACCAGTAAGCTACCTGGCCTATATACCAAACCCTTCAAGAAGAACATCATCTGATAAACCCTGGTTTAGAAGAAACTGCCCCAGAGCTGTCGCCTTCAAACTGGTAGTATACCATCGATTGTTCAAAGATGAAGGCCCTGAAACCAGATCGGAAAATGCTGAATTTAGTGTATTCATACTTCGATGTGTGCACCTTCCTCGGGAATTCGGGTTGGATACTTTTTTTGTTGCAAATGCTTCCTGTTTCTCAAATTCTTCGCTTTGTTTTCTTCAATTAGTCCTTCCAATTGTGTGAGACTACACGGTAGGATGCTAGTGTCATTTGTATCCCTGCTGTCTGTACCTTTTAAGTTTTGTTCTTTATTTTCCGGTAATCTATGTTTGTTGATGTCCCAGTTGCAGATTCAACGTTTCCAGTCCCAGGGCTATAAAGGACATAGAAAGGCCCTTTCCATCCTTGCCCATGGCAATTTCATTATTTAAATATATCACCATGGTTACTGTCCCATTTCAGTGATCAAAATCCGTCTGACAGAATAGACAGCCTCACTTACCGTATGTGTGAAGAAGATGAAGAAACTTCGTTTCACTTCTTTGGCGAGTGTGAGGCGTATCGGAGGTTGAGACTCGAAATCTTTGGAGCTGAAAAACTCCAAAAAGAGGAACTTATCGAAGTGGGCGAACATACCGACCTTCATGAGAAGGTCACAATGGTTTGGAAACGAAGACTAGGAGAGACAACGTAGTCATGTGGACAGCAGGGGATGGCAAAAAGGGCCCATGGGGGCCTACTTGCATGGCAGTGACCTCCCCACGATTACTACTACTCCTCGTCCAACTCGACAAGCTGTTTAGCTTTCCTTGTCGATAAGCTCAACTGTTCTAGAATGACTTGTTTTTTTTCCTTGGGATCCTCATGTACAAGATTTGTGAAATATAAATTTAACGGATTCCACAATTGGAGAACACGATCAAATAAACCCTAAAAAAAGCCTAGAATAATTTAAGAGTCAATTTGAGGAGTACAGTAAGATCAGCATAGCTTCAGACGTACAAACGTGCTGCGCACTTGTCGAGCAACGGATTATAGTCCGTAATATATCCAGTGATAAGGCACTCAACATGATCGAACGCGCAATTTAAAATCTATCGCTAGATTGGTTTCACTGTACTACCTGTTACGACAACCATCTGGTTTCAGCAATTTGTGGGACTTGATACTGACAAATTGCTGAAACTATTGAAATTTTTGGATGCGTTTGGATGAAATTGAGAAATGATTGTATAGACTTCTGACAAAATCCTCCACACTTTTTGGCAGTTTCAAAGTTGCAGCAGAAGAGCAGATGTGCAATGAATGACACCCTAATATCGTGATATGTTCATATTATTCTTGAGTCTTGCCTGAATACCTGTCAACCTCCCCATCATGGTCGGTGATTTGTCTGCTGCAAACCACAGCATATTTTGAAGTGGTAATTCACATTTCCTTAATAAATTTTGAATGAAATTGAAAAGAGCTTCTGCATTCGCAGCTATTACTTCTACCAAACCAAGGAATCGATCTTGTACAACTTCATGGTAAAATATTATTATCAATACTAAAGATTTTTTTGTGGAAACGTCTATAGTTTCATCTATAATTCAGGAATAAAACCCTCCGCTTTCTTCCAATTCTTTGAGCAGAACTTCTTGACTCTCAGCAGCTAAACATTCATTCGTTGTATGGCTGTAATTTTTGTTCTAGAACATGACATATCTCCAAAACTTTGAGTCAGGATCGCAAGAGCTGATCAGTTTCGGCAGATGTTCCATAGCCGAAAATGGAACATTATGTTTATGTAGGAACACCGTCAATTTCAATTTTGACCGTTCTTCATCCCCAAAAATGACAGTTATCCTTTTGGAAAACTGTCCTTTCTAAGCATTATTTTATGTTTTTCTGAGAGTTCATGTCGCTTGGAACGTGTAACGCTACCCGTAATTTATCCCATAAAGCTTGCGAAATGGGACTTCCTTTTTGTCACTTTCTTTCATCCAGGGGTATTCCACCAGCCAATGTTCATTGAACTTGTGGAAAAATTTCCTTTGTTTTTTAGGAGTGCTTTCATTTGGTTCCTTGGTTAGCTCATTCGCATCCACTAGTTTCACTACCTGTTCAATTGCCGTTTCTCTTTTATCCAAAAACCTGTTAATGGAATTTTATAGGTATTTAAAATCATTGATAGCCAATATATCTCATCTCTTACCTCTTCATGTTTCACATTCTTTTGAGAAAATAATGACTAAAAATGTAAAAAAATCGAAAGAAAAAAGGTGATAAATGACACAACAGTTGACATATGCTGTGATTACAGTGGTGCCAGTGTTCGATATTTTAAACGAAAGCAAATTCACATGGAACATGAAACTACTCGATATCCATGATTTCATTTTGTACCACATTTTGGCTCATTTTTGTAATGAAGTAATACTGTACTTTTATCACGAGAATGTACCACATGTGGTACAATCTACGATTTCTGGCAATGCTCTGGCTCTACACATGTTGACATACAGAAGTGGCACTTTCCTACATATTCGAAAGGTTATATATTTTGTCCAAATTATAATTAGTTTTCCACTATTTTTGGTGGAAGAGCACACTGTATAATATTCTATAATTGGTCGTGGTCCATCCTGTATATTCATGAACGTATTTCAGTCAGTCCCAGTGAAAATTAGGCAAAAATTATATTTCTATCCTGTTATTTATTTCCATTTGTTCATCAACAATTGAATAACCTTTCGTCAAATATTGTCAGTATTCCTTACAACAATTTCTTTGTTTCTATAGTGAAACAAATAATTATTCTTAACAAGCATGCAGATGCATAAGTATCTTCTTAAATATCTCTACATATTGTTTTTCCTTGAATATATTCCAAGAGATATAAAATATGGTTTCACTTATCCTTCTAGAAAAGAGAAAATGACATTTAATTTTTCTACAGTACCAGTTTAACTAGAAGCGAGTTCTCATTTCAATATTTTTGTGTTGCTTGCTCCAAATAATACATTCAACCACTCCCAAAATTTCTGCAGGCTATGCTGCTACAAGATGGAATAAATAATGAGCCAGTTAATTTCATTTGTGGTCATTCAGACGTACGCAGAGTACTTAGTGCGAATTATATTATTCAACCGGATGACAACAAAATGCGAAAACCCAAAATGCGATAAGTATGATAAAAAAAATATTTTAACTTACTGAATGAGAATATTAGAGAATAAAAACATTTGATTAACTATGCTTCTGTTAATTAGTTAAATCTTACCTGTTGAAAGTTAATATAAAAAACCTTATTATTCCTACACTAAAAACCTGAAATATTTTTAGACCTTGGAGCTATTCGTAAAAAGATTCAGATAAGATCCCTCTTGAAAAAATTCAGAAATTTTGATTTTTTACTTTTTTATTGAAAAGCTAGGGCATTAAAAAAAAAAAACGTATACAGTAGTGACAGATCGTAAAACTACAAGATAACAAAAATTCTCACAACCATTCGGAATGCCCAATGATGTAAGCCCTACAGCGTAACTTGTATTTCAAATTTTGGCTAATTATCTCAAAACTGTTATAAAAATAACTAAAAAAATCTTGAAATTTCAACGCCCTGTAGATTGGTAACGAATCGTTTGCAGACCTATGTTTACATGAATTTTCAGTCATGAAATGAGTCAAAGAATTACCTCCTTCCGTATCTACATTACATTTAAGAACACCCTGTGTATGTCACAGAAATCTTCGATTTTTTTATGAAATAGTTCTATAAAATTGGATATTCTTTTAGAAATAGTAAAGATAGAGTTGTCAATGAAAAGTGAGCAATGGCAATGAGGTATGAGTGAGAATTAAAATATTTCATTACAAAAAATAATGTTCTTGAATTCTTCCTGAGAATAATGGCCACAGTCTTCAACTGCAAAAAGCAACATCCTAGTTTCATCACAATTTTTGATATTTCAGATTTCGAATTAAAACCTTCTAAATATTTAGTGTACCTTCACGTCATATGTCATTTGCATCCAAAGGGATTGTTTCAACCATTGTTTGTCTGTCTTATTTTGAAGAGACACCCTGTTCATTTCCGAGAGATAGATGAATTTGTATAAGGGTTCCCGATACTAAACGTCGGTTGATTTCAATAATTCATCTCTTTTTCATTTCAAGAATTGCATTCTCGTTTAATTACTACGTTATTTTTGGATAAGTTCATGTAATTGTAATTTACAATGGAGACAGATAAACTCAACTCCTAACTTTATTCAACAGGTCTACGTGAAATCACAGAAAGAAAAAAAAAACGAATCTCTTGCCTACATAGCATTAAACAAAATCAGTATTCGAGCCCCCATCATTTCTGTCCATCTCTTACTTTTTTCAAACCACGCACAGTGTCGGATTGTACCACCGGGATACCGAGAAATTTACCGGTAGGCCATCAAAGTCCCAAACATATAAAAAAAATCAATTCTACTAAAACTTCCCCTCTTACCCAACCGCCTTCAGCAACATTCCATCATTTCCTGTCCAAAAGTTAAACACCTGCTATAGTCAACACAATATTTTCATTTTGTTGTTTCTACATATATTCTTCTAAACTTTCCATGAAAATCTACTTGTACAGTATTGAACTTGGGAAAAAATCGTGTATCGGAAACAATTAAGAAGAAATTATGTTGTACTCGTTTGAAACGAACTATTACAGTCGCTGACGTTAAGTTGAAATAGGATAAGATAATGTTGAAAGGGGAAACTTTCTCCATCAAAATTGAAAAATGAAAAATATTTGAATACTACGAAACGTCTTAAAATTCATAATGGAAAAGTCAATAAGGTTCAGAATTCTAAACCTTATGCCAATGATTAAACTTCTGCACAGCCTTTCCATTCATTTCTGGTAGCAGATTGCACAGTTTTGTTGAATCTTCAGTGATTATTGTTATGAAATGGAATGCTGGTACATAATATATATGGTAAAAAATTAACAAAGGTATAATTTTGCCACCTTTATGATTTATTTATTACCGTTCAGAGGGAGCTACTGGCATTTGAGTACCATTAGTTTTATGCTTTGACCTTATGCGGTTCTCGGGAGTATATCTCAAAACCTCAATGAAACCTCATTGTTAGTTTTATTCTAGAACCATTGCTAAAATGCTAAATGGTTTCATCTTATAGTCTTCAACAGTGTTTTAAAACCGATTCATAAATCTATTTGCTCTGGGAGCGTATTAGGAATAATGTATGACAAATCAAATTGGCTATTACCTTACCTTCATAAAACTAGGATAATTGAATTGTTACTTGGGAAGGGACCAGGAAAGAATCGTCATAAAGCTTATAAAGAAAAATATCAAAATTCTCAGTTCCAATTCTGCTGTCATTTCACTTCAGATCAGTAACCGAAAATAGGTATAACTCCGATTTTTATAAGTTTGTTTTGGGCAAAGTCCATTTCATCTTCTGTTGGTGACACTAGCTGAATGTTCAAATCGAATTCGGATAACGGAAAAAGCATTGATGCTATCATTCAGTAAACAAAAATTATTAAGTCAATATATAATTTTGTTAACCAGAAGTTAGTCTTTTAGTTTTTTACTTCTTATTTCATTATTCCTGGGGAATATTGAATTATTTTTGGTATCAAATGCAAATTTTCATTGACAATACTTTATATGGTATCTAAGGGGGATTTTGTATTATAATTCTCATATCTCTACGATAATATTTTATCTGAAATAAAACCGTATGTACCTATATTACGTCAAACAAAAAATAACGAATACTATGAAATCACTTTATTTGAACCTTTGAGCGAAGTTTTCGTCATCGACATATTTTTTGTACCAGCTCGTTCAGAAATACTGATTATCTAAAACATCAATACTTTGATACTTTGATACTTATCTTGCTGCTTCATTTGTGAGGAAATATTAGTTATATAGTGTATTATAATTCATTGGGCTGGGGCAGGACGACTCTAATGTTGTCCGACCCATCCTGTCACTGACATGAGGCAAGAACCTCGAAACGCGTCTGCAGGTGGTCTTCCCCAGCCAAATGGAGTATAATCTCTTGTTTGATTACAATAAGCATTTGTAATTGAGTTCTTGGAAGAACGTTGCACAAATATCTGTCAAATGTAGTCAATGTCCGTCGTGGTATTACCCAGGGAAGTAGTTGTTTTCTGTCAGACGACTGCCTCATATTTTCCACATTTTGGAAATATTTGGAGAGAAGGGTAATTCGACATCGTCGATTTTACTATTTCATTAATTTTTGTCCAGATTTCCAAATTTCATTTTGTATTCTACTGGTTTTGGTGGGAGAGCATACTGTATAATTTTCTGTAAGTTCACTATGTATAGATAGATCTGAGCACATTTTATATATTCAATTAGGCTTGCACGATATACCTCTTCCATTACTTTTTCCAGGTCTTCCGTTGTTGTCACTCTAGCAGCAGTTCTCCAAGTCGAAAGTTCTTGAAACCGTCTGAATCGCTCCTTTGCATATTTTTTGTCGGCTTCAGAAGATTTTCGTCTTTTGTTGATGTCGAGAGAGAGTATATATTGATTGATTTTCAGTGAGAGTTTCTCCGTCTAGAATCTCCCAGTCATTATTTGCTGTACTTTTTGAGCGGAATATATGTGATGTCAATGAAAGAATCGTGTCTTCGGATAAAAGATGGTTTCTTGTAACCATTCAGAACATTCAAAGTGCGTATTCACTAGAGCATTCGTTCCACATGAGCACCGAATGATCACATGTGCTGCTCGATTCAAGCTCAGGCTGCGTAATCTAAACTCCCATTCTGTTCGTGCCTAAATCAGCACCCACACTATCCGAGCATTTGCTCGTTCGATGCACACGTGGAACGAATAATCTAGTGAATACGCACCTTTAAGTGTCGAAATACCATTTACATCCTTCTCTTATCTCCAACTGGGAAAATTTTGCATTTATTTTGCCCGTGGATATATTTCTACCAACTTTATTCAATTATTTTGGAAAAATAGTTTAAAGAAACTGAAGAACACGCTTTACTTCCAATATCGACTAAAAACTAAAAAATAATTGACAATTTACTCAAATGTAAAAAAGCGTGGGTGCTTTCGATCTATTCTCATATTTTTTAGTATAATTCAACAATACTGACCGTTCAAGAGCTCAAGAGAACTTCGTCAAGCGTCCCTCGCTTTTTACAATTCAGTTATTGAATTTTCAATTATTTTTTAATTTTTAGTCCATGTTGGAAGTGAAGCGTGTTCTTTAGTTTTTTCAACTATTATTTTATTTTATGACTAAAAAATCGAAATCTCCAACCCAGAAAACCATACCAATTTTGAATCGAATCTGACCATAATGACAAATATCCTCCGCCATCTTGAAGCCTCCATCTTTGATTTATGAATTTTGACAAAAAAATCGAAAACTGCGACCTAAAAACCCCCACATACCAACTTTGAATCGAATCTGACCATAATCACAAATCTCGTCCGCCATCTTGGAGCCACCATTTTGAATTTATGAATTTGGATGGAAAATTCATAATCTCTGACCTCTAAAACCCTTACATACCAAGTTTGAATAGGATCGGACCATTATTACAAATCTCGTCCACCATCTTGGAGCCGCCATTTTGTTTTTTTCTATAACAAAAATATCACATTGCATTGTCACCGGAATTATGAATACATACCAAATTTAAAATCATTCTGATGTCTGGAAGTGGGTAAAAATCACGTTCAAAATTTCCGTTACATAGATACATACATACGTACATACATACATACATACATACATACAAACAAGTGAAGCTGATATAAGCGTATTAAAAAGTGAGATATTGACTTATTTTTCATTATTTTGTACAACTAGAGTAGGCTAATTGTGTTTTATTTAACCTAATAATGTTATGCAAGCACTGGTTAGAATTCCTTCTAACAAAATATATTTTGACCAACTTTAGTGGAATAAAGTTAGTCAAGAATAATGGTTTAAACTACCACCAACTGCCGTATTATCATTTTGTATTTTATTCAGCGTAATCTCAACTGGAGTCTTGGCCAAAATCATCTCTCAGATAACGAGCCACATTTCTTTAATTTTATACAATACAAAATCAAAATTTTAAGAATAGAAGTTTAGAACAGATTTAGAAATAAAACCACCGATATTGATATCTGAATACCGATAGCTCCTTAGATATTAACAAAAACCGTCATTATCCTAGTATTTTTTCAATAATACTTCGGTGTGAAATTTTCTTACCGAATACCACTCTAGCTTCAGTTAAAAACAGTTTTTTTTTTCTTCGAACACGAATATTTTTTTAATAATTGAAGCTCTAGTGGTATTATAACTGAATATGCTCCTTTTCTACTTTCATAATTTTTTCTACTTTCGGTTCGAAGTCTTCAAATCGAATATTTCGAGAAATAGCAACAAAACAAGTAGCAGTTCTTACAGCGAAACCGTTATATCGGGTGGCCTCGAGATTTTCAAACACTATTCTGCAAACTCATATCTTTAAACATTCTAATAATTTCTCACTAACGACGTCATTTTTAAAACATTATTTCCTTCGCCATCCACTAATATTAGCTAGCATCCACCAATTTAGAATTGGGGCCCTTGACGACTGCATAATAATTATTCACTGGCAAGAAATTGTGTCCGTATGACGTATGACGTGACGTGTCGCTTGAACCAAATGATGATATCTGATAATCAAATAGAGAATTTTATCATAAAAATAATGATTACTTCGTTTACTTAAAGTTCATTTGCGCAAAATTCAGTTGTATAACGAACTTATTTTACATCTCATTCAAAATGTAGCACTTACTTACTAACTCTTCTATTTATCAATGTACTTAGTAAGATTTGATGTGCAACATCACTTTACACTTGACACATATTACGAATATGTGTGAAAATGTCTGTAATCCATAAACGACGAGTGAGTTTATCTTATCAAAAAAATAACTTGTGAAATGTCGTCAATCGAACAAGAAAGAACCTTTGTATTTGTTAGATCAAGAAAATAATATAAAACTTAAGTATGAGATAACTGTTATGATGATTAATACACCGTAGATACATAATTATACATATATTTTTCACATATTCAAATTTACACATATACTGTAGGTTCCCGAATATCACAAATTTAAGACCGCACATGTATAAACATATAAATTTGAAAAAACAATTAAAACTATCCGATACCACAAGGAAGAGGTAAGGAAGGCAGTTTTTCAATTGTTTCTCCTGAGCAAGGCTTACTTCCTGCTCGGTGAGTTCCTACTCGTCTTCTGGGATCTTGTGAAAAAGATCCAGTGCTTCGTAGATACAACCACCGTACATCCACGGTATGTTTTGATGCTCTCTTACCTATATTAAATCTGTAATCGAAGGGCTTCCATGGATGAACAAGTCTATAAAACTGTCGGGACTTTGGCTAGCTCACGTAAGTCGACCAGTCCAAAGTATCTGTCACTTTGAAAAGAGAAAAATTCTCCTTGAAAATTGAAAAATGAAAATTGTAATTTTTTTTTAACTGAAAAGAAAAAATCTGAAAGTGAAAATTCGCATTTTCATTCAGATAGTTGATTTTTTTAATTACCTCTAGTTTTCACTGGAAATTCATTAAATAAATTAGATAGGGAGAATTTAATTGAAAAATATCACTCACAGAAATCGTTCATTTCATTCATACATTTCGACGTAAATCTATTTCGCTTTGCAAAGCTCATCAGGGAGATTGGAAGTAATGGAAAGGAGGCTCTTCAGAAACAATTATACATCAAGGATGGAATTGATGGAAATATTTTGCGGTAACATTTTGAAAGTTATTTTTTGACATAAACCTGTCATGGGCATTGTATTTTGATTTTTGTTCGAAAATATGAATAAGATATTCATAAAATCGGTTATGGAATCATCTGCGGCTGAAAGACAAACTCTATTCGCAATTTTCCATCGTTCAAGATAACCTCTTGGAAGGTATTCATGTTGAAAAGAGGAACATTCTCCATGAAAATTGAAAAATGAAAATTGTATTTTTTTTTTGTAATATCCAACAGAAAACAACTACTTCCCCGGCTAAAGCTCCGCTGGACATTGAACTACATCTGATAGATATTGTAAAAAGCCTCTAAATGAAAAGAAAAAATCTGAAAAGAAAAAATCTGAAAATAAAAATTCGCATTTTCATTCAGATAGTTGATTTTTCAATTATCTCTAGTTTCCATTGAATTTTCATGAAATAAATTAAATGAGGAGAATGTAATTGAAAAATATCACTCACAGAAATCGTTCATTTCATTGAAGCAAGGTTCGCTTCTCTCGCATTTAATCCCCAATACATTTTTGTCGACGAAAATCTATTTCGCTTTGCTAAGCTCATCAGGGAGATTGGAAGTATTGGAAAGGAGGCTCTTCAGAAGCAATTATACACATCAAGGATGGAACAATATTTCTTCTGCGGTAACACTTTGAAAGTTATTTTTTGACATAAACCTGTCATGGGCATTGCATTTTGATTTTTTGAAAAATGAAAATTGTTTTTTTTTTCGTGACCACTAATTGCTTTGGTCTGCATCACCTCCAACCTTCCCATTTAGGCGTAGGAGCCCCCAACCTTCCCATTTGGTCGTAGGAGGTGCAGAACACTGAGCAGGCGTATTTCATTGCTGTAGTAATCACCTGCTTGTGGACGTCCTTTTCACCACCGCCGCTCCGCTATGGATCGCTGACATGTTTATGCAAAAACAACGGCCCGTCAAGCTGCACTCCCATGTACCGCACTGAGTCTGACAGAACCCTGAACCACTTGGGAAATTCACGTTAGCTCTTATCCGTGTTTCATCCGAATTCAACTCTTTTTTGTTTCTTACCATATACGGTATGACCGGCCATTCCAGGTGCTTTTGAATTCGTGACGCGGCTGCCACCCTGTTGTATGAATGTGCATAGATTGCAGTATCATCAGCGAATACAGCCGTGTTTCTTGAAGTTGGACATTGGGAAGTCATAAGTATACACCGAGTAAGAGAGTGGAAAAAGCTTAACCCCTGCGGCACTCCTGCTCTGAATGACTCCAATGCTGAGCTGGTCCAGTTCACCCTCACCCTGGAAGCTCTACTGACTAATTAAGAGTCAATAAATCCCACCATTTGTGGAGGCATGCCTGTTCCCAACATCTTCATGACCATGCCCTATGTCCAGACGATATCAAAGGCACTCTTGATATCCAGCAGGACCATAGATGTGTTGAAGCCTTGCTTACACCCCGTGGACAATTCTGGCCACCTAGAACAGTACTCAACAGCGAGTTGGAGCGGTAGCTCTCGACCCTTGCGTCAAACTTGCCGGTTTCAGAATGGGAATAATCTACGCTTTTTGAGATAAAACAAAATAGCTGAATATAACGTTAGTGTTTTGCTATGAGGATCCTTTATTATTATTCAGTTTGCTTTGTTATCTGTCCGCTGATGATAATAAGAAAATTTTAGGTACACTTTTGTAAAAGGGTTCCTTGGAAGATTTGATGATTCTACTGGAACCTGTTAGGATTAGAAAGGATCTTCATAGCAAAGCTCTAACTTTATGAACAGCCATTTTGTTTTGGGTGAATATTTTTATCTGAAATTTCATCATCGTATACGCATGCAATTTTAAAAAATGTTTCAAAATGGCGGCCTGACGCCATATTGAAAATAGACCTCTCTGTACTGTCGAAAAGTAGTTTATAAACTATTATTCAACCAAAAAAAAATTCAAAGAAAAATTCCATTCCGTTCAAAAGTTAACAGGGGTGAGGTTACTCAATGAGAGTTCTAATATTACGTACCGCAATTTTGTTTTGGATGAGTATTTTTGTTTAAAATTTTGCTGTCATATAGAGATTTAAAAGCCGTTTCGAATGAGGTATCACTCGACCCACCATGCCATTAAAAAAAATGAACCATTTCACCTTCGAAAATTCCAATCAGTTCAAAAGTCAACCGTAGGGGGGGGGTGTACTTTATGGACAGATAACCTATTGTTATGGTGATTCTTATACATTCGGAAATAATTATTGAAATACGAAATTCATTATCTTCTGTACTATATTTTCAAAAGGGGAACTGTTTGAATGTGGTTTGCACTATATCGTACTTCTTCCTGATAACATCTTTGTGTTCTTTTATTAGGTCATTAATTTCCCCGCCATGCTGGTTCTTCTTATGCTGGGGCCTTCTAGTGTCTGTCCACTCTTTTCTGAGCGAAAAATCTTCACCTTCTACCTAGTAGTGACATTTCGGGCTACCTGAATATCGATCAGCTTCTGACTTTTTTCATCCAATCTATCCTCAGAGATATCCCGATTATTTTCTTGTTCATCACCCTCCAGCATTCCTTCCAGTCAGTGGTGGAGTAATCGTAAAATATTCTCTCCTATTATGGGTTGTGTTTCCTCTTGAACGAACAGAACACCGGATTGTGATCCGAGATGAACTCAGGAGCTAATGATGATGATGATTGGAGGTGGTGCTGTAGGTTCTCCTATAGCTGAAAAGTGAAGACGCCACCACAAAAATCAGCAAGTCGCCCCGTATTATTATTATAATTACTATTATTGAAGGCTGTTTTTGGGCGGACCATGAGCATGTATAGGGCCCACCGGATGGAAAAAGAGAAGTCGCCTGGTAGGTAGCTCAAACTTCCCATATTGGGCAGGACTCAGTAGCTGACTTACGCTTCATTATGTCAGTGATGGTTTTATTCACTACCAGGTCGATGGTGGTGGGGATTCACTACCAGGTCGATGGTGGTAGGGATTCACTACCAGGTCGATGGTGGTGGGGATTCACTACCAGGTCGATGGTGGTAGAGATTCACTACCAGGTCGATGGTGGTAGGGATTCACTACCAGGTCGATGGTGGTAGGGATTCACTACCAGGTCGATGGTGGTGGGGATTCACTACCATGTCGATTGTGTTAGGGATTCACTACCAGGTCGATGGTGGTAGGGATTCACTACCAGGTCGATGGTGTTGGGGGTATGTCGGTTCCAGCGGAAATGCGTTGGTGCGTCTGGAAAGTCGTTGTTAAGGACACAGCGAATATACATTTAGTTCTTCAGGGTGTTAGGTTAGGTTAGGTTCGGTTAGGAAACGTTCGCTTGCATGAAAATTGAATTTTTAAAAGTTAGTGACAAAACGTTTTTCAACAATCTTGAAAATTAGAAATTCATCTCAGTTTGGTTGGACGCAGTATTGTGAAGACGGTGGTAAAAAAGTAAGTATATTTTTACAAAACAAGTGAAACTAATGAAAGTCGTCTTCTTATGGCATTCAATAACTCAGGAGCTATACAAGGTGTTTCCGAAATTTTAGCAATAAAAAAAATGGGTTGTTGTATGGAACATAATGTATCAATGGGTGTCAAGAATTTTCGTTTTTGAAGTAGTCAAAAATGTTCGAAAATGTTTGTGATATTTTATGAAATCGCTTTTATTTACCTTTTTTGGGAGGCACTGGTTTGATTCTCCAGGTCACAGCGTGTCTGCCCGCTGGTAGTGTTTCAGCGTATTTGCGAAGGCTGTATACCTCTTATCAGTGATTAACGAAAAAAGTCTTGAAAACTTTAAAATTAAATATCTACGAAAATATTTTTATTACAAAAAAAAGGATTCCTTCATTTCGTTTTGTTTTGTCATCTTCTACTTCCCATTTCCTTTATTGCCCCAATTTCGGAAACACCCTATAGTTAACCCTCGATAAGGTGTTGGGATGACCATTGTTCAAAATTGTACTTTTCATCAATCTGCTATTCATTTTTTGAGTTGAACCAAGTGAAATAAATTAAATTATTTCAATCATTACAATTTCTCATACTTTCTACTGGATCAAAAATGTTCAATAATGCTCGATTGTTGGAGAGCGATAAAACTTATTTGTCGAAGGTGATAAATCTATTTATTTGAGAGCAGAACCCACTGATTGTTCTTTGACTCACTTGTTTTTTCTCTTCGACACATTCTGATATCAGTACAACATGAAAGAACGAACGTATCAATAACAATTCAATCTAATCAAATTCCGATATCATACTATTATTTCATCACAAATCGAAATAAATGTAAATTTAATAGAATACAAAAAAAATCGACGACCATTTATCAACTGATTCCATTTTATCTACAAATTGATCGGTAATTGCACTAGTATTTTACTACAAACCACCGTCCAAATGACCTATTTACTATTTTTTCTTGCTTCAATTTTGAAATTCCCGCCATGTTACGTTATGTTACAATTTGGCCTTTCAAGTAGCGGTTTCTGAGTTTTCAAGCAACCGGTTGCACATATACGGACCCCTTGTCACTTGTCTTTAGTCAACAATTTGAAATAAATTTGTTAAAAGTATAATTTTTTCTTCAAAAAACAATTGAATTTAATGCTTTCAGACCCAAAGACCTTTTTAAGATAAATATTATATTGTGATTCAAAGTTTCAAATCTGGCACTCAATAAAATGATTCCAGTTGTAAAATGACAAGCGGTTCTCGAGTTACCAAAGAAAAAGTACCGTTGTTCTGGTGACAGATAAATCACCGAAGTCTCAGGAAATAGTCACCGACTTTTCAGGAATTTGGTATATACGGGACCGCCAATCACTAATCAGAGTAACCAAGGAGGCGCGCAGTAGTGCGTCTCTCTTATTTATGTGGTATTATCATATCATTGCGTTCCCTGTTGCTCGCGTAGGTTTCTGCCTATATCCCAGATGAAAAGTTTCCGATACTCTATACGGACCTTACCCATGAAAAATCCTCGAGAACAACACTGCTCGCGAACCAGTACGTATACCTTTGAATTATATTATTCCGCTGTAGGCGCCATTTCATTGAAAATCATGTATTATAAATGCTATTATTTAGTTTCTAAAATTTTACTGATTTAATTTCATCTAACACCTTTCTCAGGATATCTGACACTTAGAATAAAACGGTTTGGCAGAGAATAGTTTCAACATTCAAACAAAACTGTAAATAACATGATTTCAATTGAAAATTCGCAACTAGGTCGTTCAAAGAGGGCGTTATACAAGGTGTCCCAGAAATCTTAAGGTCGCAGTATTTTTCTATCTAATTTTAAAACAATTCAAGTAGGTGCCATCTAAAACATGTTATTATTTGGGTTAAAATGAGACATTATGTATTCAAGTCACTGTAGTGTTGAAATAATTACTTCTTATTGAAGTGACAACTTTAGAATCTGAATAACTAAATTGCGAAATTGGAAAAAACCAGATTATTTATTATGACTGCACCAAGAACAATAAAGGGAGTGTGAACTTGCTTGTTCGTTGCTCGTGCATTTGGCAAAAACATTTTTTGTCTCAGGGCAAAAACCACAACGAATCAAAACTAAAACGAGACTAAGGCTGACAACACACCGAAAAATCAAAAACGCCTGAAAGCAAAACGGTTTCATGCAAAACGTTTTGCTGTACAGCAAAATAGTGCAAAGAGAGTCGGCGCTTCAACGTGTTGTCTACAACGAGGTTTCCCAAACGATTTCATTCAAAACATTTTGTAGCAAGACAAAACATTTTGAAATGCACGAATCACACAAAACAGATTCATTCAAAAACAGTTTATTTCGAGCAGTTTTAAAAAGCCTGAAGGTGTTTTCCTACCTAAATTAGTCAAACACGATTTTCGTTCGCCTAACAGTTTGTGTACATGGAATATGAGCAATAACACTGATATGTCTTTCCTCAAACAATATTTTTCACAAAAACAAATACTCATTGGAAAACAAAATGTTTATGCATGATGATGATTGAATGACGGTTTTTGAGCGGACAGAACCATGAGCGTGTAGGGTGTAAGCCTCTCAATCTGGCCCATTATGCACCCACCGCAGCTGGTCGAATCGTTTGGTCTGTTCCGTGTTCCCCAAAGTGGAGCCCATCGGAACGAGAGTGGCGGACCCCAAGAAGGAGCCTGCTGGGATGGGGGATGGGAGGACCCTAAATATGAGCCTACCGCTGTTACGGTGGGGGAGATTGTGGGGTGGGGTTGTGGAGGACTCCGTATTGGAGCCCATCCGCGTGGGAGGAGAGGAAAAAAATTAAAATATATTGGAGGACCCCGAAAAAGAGCCCTCTAATTTGTATAGGGCAACTGACGGGCCCTTGGAGGGCCTACTGATGAAGTCGCCGCACGTGGGGCCCCCACGCGTGCGAAAGGCTAAATGAAACTGGGTGCGCCTGGTTCCCAGAGTGGTTGAGTACCCCTCAACCATTCATCTTTTCAGAGCGCTGAATACCTTGAGATTAGAGGGGGATTTTAGAGTTTCCCCAACACGCAGTCCGGGCGGTTGAGCCAGGACTCACGTGCCCGCCCCTGTGACACGTACTGTCAGACACTAGGTGTCCCACGGGTCCTTGCATCACAAGCGGTTTACGTGAGCTGGTCCGCAGCGATGCTTTCGCAAATGATTTAGGGAGTTTTTAGGCCCCCGCACCCTACTTATGGCTATCGCTGCCAGGGGCCTTTAAGGGCTCCGGTCCTTTCCTATCCGCCACCTGCGTTGCTCAACCTTCCCATACTGGGCAGGATATTATGCTTATTTAGACAACAAATTATGAATGAAAGCTTCAATACACGAACGTGAGTACAATCACTAACTCTCTGAACAAATCTAAACCATTAAGATATAGTATGGTATAGAGCATAGAATTATATATTATATAAGTATATAATAAATATTTTTTCTGATGAGTATAAGGTACTCTCGACACTCTTGTGAATAAAACTGTTTGACATTCAACACACAATACTGCAGAAACAGAAAATACTCTAGTCTACTCACCTGAAGATAAATATTCAAGTCACGTTTCACTAACTGACACATCTTCGTCATTTTGATCGCAGGGCCGTTAACGGTGGAACAATAATTAATGATATGATTTATGAAAATAACTATAAAACATAGACAGATCGCCAACCTTTCTTGAATGGCTCTCTTTTGGAAGTTTCGGTGTGTGCTTAAAATCAAAATTATTGAGATTATATAGTTTCAACCCATACATTGTATTGTTATTTTATTTCTCTATGAAACTTCCGTGAAAACTAACAAGACTGGGCAAACAAAAAGATTCACCCGGTGTTCATGGGTACTGGAAAAACGAAAATAAAAACTCTGCAGCAGACATGATTTCATTCCCACATTTTTGGTCGCAGTAGCAAGATGAAAAATGTCAATATCATTTTGTACCAAAATGTACATTCTCCACTTTATCCCCAACACGTTTTCGAGAACTAATACGAGATAAAAAATAATCTCATATTGTGGCAACTTTTAGCAGTTATAGAATATGGCCGCCCAGAAAAATTGGAATAGGTATTAATGTATATTTTCAAAAATAACCGAAATATACTTCCTTAGTAGCTGAACGAGAAAGTTACCCAGGAGTGCAAAGGCAAATAATAATTATAATAATAGCCGTCCTACAGGTACAGGACGGCTGGGTACTCTTTCTCTAGGAGTGTTTATAGGGGAGTAAGTATTATTATTATCATCGTTATTGATATTATTTTTTTTTTAATTCGGTATATCCGAGCACCGATTCATCCGGAGTGCGCGTTGGTGTCATTCATGGTGAGTGATTACTGGGTGTGAGAATCATGTGACCTGAGTAGGCGAATTTAACCAAGAATGACGGCCTCCTACATTCGGCTAGGACTTCTGCTGCATTACGGCAAGCCGTGTTATTTTCGGATAAAAGAAGCAGCGTGTCTATCATTTCACCAAGTACCCCTAATATCAGAATCACCATTTCAACAGAGTGGCTTGAGCCAAGCTTGCGGAGTTCAAAGAGTGAACTCGATGTTCAGTTTATTTTTCTTCTCTTTTCGGACGATATTGGTTTAGCCAAGAGTGGAAAACTCTATGCCGAAATAATCTTACTCTGATTGTCGAGGAGGATTACATCAGCCTTGTTAGCATGTATTTGTCTGAGGGTAGCACTTCTCATTTTCCACAACGGACTCTTTATCCCTGGGAGCATTAAGCCCCACCGGAGTCTCGTATACCGTACGAGTTTCGTAGGTCGTTCTATAAGACTCATAGTGCCGTTTTATTATTATTTTTATTTATTTTCCGTTGGGAATATCTCAGTTGGGCCCTGTCTCCGGAGCCCCGATACATCCGTAGGGCTCACTGGTGTCATTTACACAGATAGTCACTCCCCACGCCCGAGGGGTGAGTGATTACTGGATTATTATTATTTGTATTGAATGTACAGAGGGTGATAGCCTTCTGCATCTGTCCGAATATGATTTCTGCTCTCTTGCGACATGCCGGTATGATTTTTAGGTTCGAGAGTAGCGGATGCATCACACCTCCAAAGGACCCAATTTCGTCTATTTTTCCTCCTCGTTTCGGACGATGTTCATTTCGCCGAAAACTCTATAACGAACATCGTCTGCCTTTTATAATCGAGGACTATATCAGTCTTATCGGCTTGTATTTGCCTGATGGTGGGAACGAGTAGTTTTAATTACAGTAAAATCAACCCAGCTTTAGACGGAATTACTTGCTGCGCACTTGTCGGACAACGGACTATAGTCCGTAATATATCCAGTGATAAGGCACTGAACATGAGCGTACGGCGCAAATTAAAGTAAGTAATTAAAATTTCCGTCGTGCGCTTTCTCCGAAACTCTCAACACACTCGAAGGGCCACTGGGCACATAAATATCCCAATAATCATTCCCAAAACTATTGTGTAAGGCTGTAAGCAGCTATTAGGTCTGGGAATCATGTTCCCTGGGGATGACGGCCTGTCTTACGACCTTCTCGTATGATTTTTATGTTCGAATGAGCAAATGCTTCATACATCAGAACAACTATTTTTACAGAAGGGTGTGGTAAAGCCTCCGGAGTTTGAACAGTAAATCTCGATATTTCGTCCGTTTTCCTCCTCTTTTCAGAAGATATTCCTTTCGCCGGGATACAAAAACTCAACATTCCCTATTGTCTCACTTAGATGGCCGAGGAGGACTACATCACCAGGCTTATTGGCTTGTATATGCCTGAAGATGGCGAACAAAAGTAGTTCCAATAAATAACGCACATCCAGACCGGACTCAATATTCCACAGATCGTAAAGCAACACCGGTTTCTTGTCTATACCGTCTATACGTGTCGTAGATCGTAATATAACAAGGGTAGTGCTGCTTATGTCTGTGGATATAGGCGGATACCGCGGTGGACACGCTAACAGCAAACGTATTTTGGGCTCAGGCGCCGCACGGCAGGCCTTGCATCTAGTATCAGAGACCTCTATACACGACACGCGGCTACGGTAGACCAAGACCATCCTGGTAGGCCATTATGAATCCCTCGGGGAGTTTTTAATGTCCTCGACGTTTTTGAAGAAGACCCCACGCACAGGCTTATCTCTGTGCAGCTGCATCAAAACTGCATTTTCGCGGCCATCACATGGGCCCTTTGCCGAACGGGTTCCAACTACGTAAGAAAGTTCGGGTCACGTCATTTGGTGTCGAAAGTGAGACTAAGTTGATTAGCTGCAATTTTCGCATTATCGATCCCAAACTTCATGGCGACAGCCTGCGTGTACTCTTCCACCACTTTCGAAGACTTTCTCATCTGAGGCATAAAGTTCGAGGTCATGTTGAAAAGTTAAGTGACCTTATGCATCCGGTGGCTGGGGGGAGTAACATTCGTACCTCGCGTTTTCCTGAGCGCAACGAACAAATGGCACTAGTGAGACGCAAAAGAGAAGCGGACTGAGTGAATCTCTCTGAAACACGCCCTTTTTATAGATGAAATCTGATATGTTAGGACTCTAGCTTAACCTGATGTTATAGCGTGTCCTTCATCAGTTGTTCAATGCATCTCACTTTTTGAGCGGGTATCGGAAAGCATCTGAGAAAATGTAAGATTAGTTCATGTGAAGTGTCAAACGCCTTGCGATAATCGATCGAGGCCATCAAAAGGTTCCACTTTTACTACATGGAGTCCTGCGTATTACACCTATCGATGAGCAGGTTCTCCTTGCAGCCAGCGACTACTTTGTTTTACCTTCTTTGCTCATATATGCGTTACTAAACGTGGTCAACTGCGGAGAGTATTCGCATGTATAAGATACGAGTAAACATCTTATATTATGCGTTCAGGTACGTTATCGACCTGTACTGTTTTGGTTCCAACTTCCAACAAATCCCCAACCAACCAACCTGGAATCTGCTAGAAAACGGCGTCTTCTGATAGGACATCTCGAACGTCCGCATGCACTTGCGTGTTCTGATACTCTTCATAGGCGGTGCAATTAGAGCCTCCTGCTGAGCCTGATCAACTCTTGGCAGAACTGGCACTTCGTTAGCCCGTCCCACACAGTACATGACATCCAATGGTTGTCCGTTTTACGCCCAACCTAAGTCCAAACGTCAATACTCAACCAATTTATATGAGTTAGATGATCAGCCAATTGATGGTCATATCTGGACATAACCTGTACGTCTAATAGTAAACACCCATTGGGCGTCCAACTCATGCACATGCATTTAATATTGATTTCAAATATTGATAATATTATTACATATAGTGTTTCTTTGACATTAACCGAATAAATCGATGACAGAACATTTTGTTATAACTCAGCGAGCGAAATATACTCTTTGAGGAAGAGGATAAAAGAATCACCAGTTGAAGAAGAAGAAGAAGAACATGTGATGAGTAGGTAATGTTACTGTCGGTGTGTTTGCGGTTATTTGTTTAATGGTCTTTATCACATTTTTCAGATGAAGTATGTTGAATAGTATGATCATTTGGATTTATTGTAAACATTACATGGTTTTTGGAGTTGTAAAAATAATCACAAATAAGTATGCTTAATACAGCTTCTACCTGTTTGAAACGATTCTGATGAATATAAGATTGAGCAGTCTACCATTGGATCTTACTCATTTCAAAATTATTCGGAAAGGGGTGTTTCCAAAAACAATGTGAGTGTAGAAACTGCCAATTCTGCTTCACAGGAATGTAACCTCTCATTGGTTGCATACATTGGAGTAGTTTTGAGGAGGAAGTACACCCAATTAATTATTGAAATGTATTTTATTTCACATGTTCTGTAGGAAAGGCATATGATAAAGATTTGAAAAAGGAAAATAATAAAATTGATGAGGAGAGGCAGTAAAAGAAAATAAGATGTTTTGAATTGTATTCCTTTATTTTTCATTATATTTTCATACACTTTTCAGAATTTTGAATTTATTTTATTGTTGTTGATGTGATAAAATGTGGTAATATGTCTCAGTTTGGTTACTTACATTTCGGACTTCCATCATCCTAAACGTTGAAACATTCCTACTTCTTTCAATTTTTTCAAAAATCTTTCAACCTTCAAGACGATGTAATCAAATTACTACATCGTCTGTAATCTTCGAACATATCTCAGTTTGTTTTGTTCTTATACATTTTTTTATTAATTTATTCAGTTTATATTTCAGACCCCAAATGGAAGTAGTTTTTTCACAATAACTAGATGATTGGTGTTTTATAAAGATATAGTTATGCATTGTATACAAAATATCTACGTGAGTCCAATTTATGTTTACTTTATACATAAAGTGGTTCAATCGGGCGGCCACTGAATGATCAACGGATGTTTTTTGAATCAATATCTGGTACGTCCAATAAACGTCCAGTGACCCCTTTTTGGAGAAAACAGGGACATACATTGATTGTTCATAGTAAACCTAACGGATGTGCAGTATGTATATTGGGCGTTCTCAAAGGACGCCCTTTAAATGTATAAAGTGGTGCCATACTGTGATGAACGTCCAATGGATGGACTTAAATCTCGGGGGTATGACTTTAATCTCAGAGGTACCACTTTAATCTCGGGGGTACGACTTCAATCTCGGGGGTACGACTTTAATCTCGGGGGTACGACTTCAATCTCGGGGGTACGACTTTATTCTCGTGATCCCGACTCCCGAGTCCGAGATTAAGTCGGGGGGTCCGAGATTAAAGTCGAGATACACCAACTACATCAAGAAGAGCATCATCTAATGAGCCATACATTTTTAGTTTTTGCCCTTGATGAAATTTCGTGAGATTTTGCTCGATACCCTCTCCTAGTCACACGTGAGATTTTTAAAAATACGTATTTGTAATGTAAATGTGTTAATATGTGCTCGATTGCATTAGATTAAAAAAAAACAATTTTCTTAAAATTTTTCTTATTTAAGATTATCTAAGACTAGTGTTTAATATTTTTTACTTAATTAGTTTTCTCGCAAATTTTACACGCGATATTTGATAAGACCCCCCTCTCTCCCACGTGAGATTGAATGAGGTTTCGCTCGACCCCCCCCCCCTAAACGCCTCACGTAATTAATGAATGCCCCCTGATTTTACAAATTTTACAATTCTATGTAAAAAATCAGTGAATTAACAGAGGTGTTTCCTTTCGGAGTGAGACAGGCTGTATATTAAATAATAAAAGAATTCAAGTTATTGATGAGAATAGCGAATCGCATATTGATGCAGAAATTCTTCTAGACGCCTCATAAAACTTCGTCAGCATATAATTTCGACTCTAGGAGCACTGCAGCAAAGGAGTCCTGATATAACTGTTGAGTTCGCACGGTTCTGCATTGAATAGTAAATACTATCATTTTATACCAAAAAAAAACGTTATTAAAAGAAAATTTGAGAGTGAATTGAACCATTCTGGCAAGTATCAAGGGTCTAACCCCCGAGATTAAAGTCGGGGGTCCGAGAATAAAGTCGGGATTCTGAGATTAAAGTCGGACCCTCGAGATTAAATTCGGGATCCCGAGATTAAAGTCAAACCCCCGAGATTAAAGTCGGGAGTCCATGCCCCGCACATTCGATTACGGGCGATTGACCCAGGATCAAATGACGGGCCCTGGACCCAAAATCTCATTACGGGTCCTGGATCCAGGATCTCATTGACGATCAACTCCTGCTTATTTTAGAGTCGAGTAAAGTGTCTTTATTAAAGGCGGAGTTCAGTCAATGATTGCTCTAACACTCAACCTGGTTGCATGGTTATTTCTCACCCATACTCTTTTTAGACTCTAATTTAACCTGAAAATACAACTGAACTTCATTCATAAAATTATTTTTACTTAAAAACTACCAGGTCCGACTCCCTTTTCCCGTTTCCCTTTTCATGTTTGCTGTTTCATGTTTCATGTTTCCCTGTTCATATTTCCCGTTTCATGTTTCCCGATTCATGTTTCCCGTTTCGTGTTTCCCCTTTCATGTTTCCCGTTTCATGTTTCAATGTTGAAATGAGTAAGTACTCTCATTTCCTCCATTTGCAAACATCAAATTATACTGGGACATTTTATTAATGTTTGATATACATACAGTATCGGAAAGTATTTGGTTTCATGAGAGCGTGAGGATAGCTTGCTTTATGTTGAGAAAGCATTACAATTTCTCCTCGACTAGCTCGACGAAGGGATATCGACGTACGCTGTGTGCGCTGTGTCGCATTACCACGTGGTCTGTTAATGCGTCGGGTGTGGTAACAGGAAGGGCGCACAGCAGTGCGTCTCTCTTGTTTATGTGGTATCATCATATCATTGCGTTCCTTGTTGCTCGTGTCGATTTCTGTCTATACCCCAGATAAATTGTTTCCGATACTGTATGTACAAAACTGAACTCCTAAAACAGCATTCATTGAATACCAAATCTTTCCAATAAATCTTCTTACGCAAAAATATCACAACCACCGCAAAAATTTCAATTTTAAAATTTCATTTTATGGCGAAGTAGGTGGCGAATGCGCTGGCAGCAGATTTCAACTTATAAATTAACAATTGACCAAAAAAACATTTTGTAGTGGACCGAACTGTGACTTCAAACCATTCTCGAATTCACTTAACACACAAAAAATGGATGCACAGCAGATTTTGATACACTCTGAGATGAATTATAATAATTGAAAAAATAATTAGTAGGCTGGCTCGGGCCTCCTCCCAGGCACGGGCCCTGGACCCAGGGGTCCACCCAGCCCCACCCTTGTGGGGGCCATGCGAGAGTCCGAGATTAAAGTCGGGATATTAAATAAAAATTGCTCCTGGTCCTTCTACGCCTTCGTAGGATGTACATGTGCTGTGTGGGTTATTATTATTACTATTATTATGATCGTACATGCCAGTTACATTAAACTCAGTGCTCTTAAATTTTGGAATCATTGTCAGCTACTGACAGTGATTTTGAAGATATATTCATTCAAATAAGAACCCTGGTCTGAATTTGCGTTCGAATTACGACGTAACATTCGGTACAACATATTACGAGCACGTGGTGCGTGCGCATCTTTGTTTAATCCACGTTTGAGGAACGCTATGTTAACAAGTGGCTAAGTACTTGTATTTCAGTGCGCGATTGCCTTCGATCCTTCGAAGATAAACGAGAGTTCCTCTGCGAATCGTTCTGTATTATAAATATTACTCCATTTCTCTAGAACCGAACATTTTTACCAAGTTAACAATTGATTGTAAAATTGGTATGACTGATTTTCAACTTGAGTGATATTTTTGTGTTCCTCTATCAAGGATTATGATTTAATTTGGACTTCAAACAACTGGTGCTAATTTTGGCAGGGTTGTTAATTATCAGTTCACTGGATGACGAAGAAAACCAGACCAAGGAAAATGCCAGTTTACAATATCATCACAAGGAGATGTAAGGTACTGTTTTTGATTTTTATTCTTCTAATTTTACATTAAAAATTATCAACAATGAATGTACAGTGTTAGTATATCTAATTAATTCAACTGAGTGTTACAGCACATTTATGGGTACAAAAATAAAGACTCGAATATTTATTAATAAGTTTCAGTAATTAAAGTGATGAAATAATAAACGCACTGTCCTCTGCCGCCCAATGTGAAATAGATCTAACGGAGGTGACAGTTTTGTTCGCACAATGGGCCCTAGAGCGACATTAAAATTGTTTTTCTACTCAAGAAGTCGACTTCAATAATCAAATCAGTGAAGACCTTAGGTCCGGTTTTATACCTTCAGTTTAAACTCCGGATGGACTTACCGATGGTTAGAATGGGAACCCCATAACTCTATTTGATTAATGTCATTCACATTCCAAACCCCTAGTTGGTCCATGAGTTAACTGGAACCTATAAAACTGGCTGTTAGAGCAACAAACTCTGTCTTAATCGGCTCGACGTACGAATACTTTGGAATTCTAGGGAAATACATTCATCTTATGCCTTATAGTTTGCGAAAAGTTTGATAAGAATTTCTCAAAGCATTAAAAAATGTTCTTTCTGTCAATCGGCTGTACCCTCGCAAGGAACTCTCAGATGTTCTTTTTTTTCTTATATTTTTATTACCTTCGATCCCAAGCACGTCATGAGAAATGCTTTCCACGAAGAATATTCGTTTGATTTATGACCTATAAGTTAAGTATTATATTCAAAAAGAGTGAATTACCAATGTACCTGTTGTGAAACTAAAACTTAATGTTAACTACACAGAGTAAGGGCCAATTTATGCAACACAGTCTTTATCATAGTCTCAATCACATTCACTGTTCTAATCATAAAATCAAATTGAAAAAGTACATTTTATTAAAAGCATTTATGCAATTTCTTTAGTTTTAGTCTCACCTATAATCATAAGAACTGAAGTGTACAGTTTCAATTTGATTTTATGATTGAGACAGTGACTGTGATTAGGACACGATAATGAATATGGTGCAACAATTGGCCCTTACTGTCCGAAATTGTGAGTTTGAATGAAAGACCGCATAAATAAAACATTTTCCTGTCTTTTGAAATTAATTGACCAGTGTCCGTTATATGAAAATAAATTATAATTGAGAATTTAAATAAAGAACCCCACTTGAAATTCTTTGAGAATTACAATTCAGGTACTGTACATTTATTATATAGGAATAAGAGCACTAGGCTAGTAGAAATAGACAATCAATTCATTATAATTCCAAAACTTTCCAAAGGTTGGGAAAGCTTTAAAAACAAACAAATTACAATAACTTGAATTTTGTTGTATACTCGTTGAAAAAAATCCAAAAGTTCTGCAAACTTTGAGTAGTATTAACTATATTATTTCATATCACGAATCAAGTTTGCAAACCAATTTAAGTGTACGGAACATTTTTTTTATCAAAAACTAATGTTTTTCTCGAAATAATTACAAAAGTTTTGACACTTTGTTGCAAATATCTAATCTAATTTTAAAATAATTAGATTTTTCCAAATTGCATGAAGTTCCGGATCGTGTTCAAGGTTGCAAATTTATGAATGCATCATAGATGTTTTCAAAATTTGCAACAAAGTTTCAAAGCTTTTGTAATCATTTTGAGACCATCATGACGATAAAAATAACCACGAATTGATAAAATATATGTTCTGGTCAACGTAAAAGGTTGCAAATCTGTACAACTGTTCGGAATATATTTCTGATGTATCTGTCAAGTTTGTGGAATTTTTTCTTGTGGGATAACACAGAAAAACATTAAGTTTTGTTAAAAAAAATGTTCCGTACACTTGAATTGGTTGCAACTTTGATTTGTGATATGAAAATTTTGCAGAACGTTTGGAATTTAACGAGTATACAGCAAAATTCAAGTTATTGCAATTTTGACAAAATGTTGCGGACTTCGGAACAGGTTGCAAACTGAGATTTAGTGCTTTCTCGATGTACCATTCATTCACTTGACCTAAAGTTCAAAAACTTTTGGAATAATCGTTTAATTTTTGATTTTTAATGTCTATCTACTGGCCTACATGAAATAAAATCTGTGACGAGGAAGTGAAACTTCCACATATCATTCTATACTTCCAAAACAAATTTTATCTTAACCTTCAAATTAGTAATTAGTTCGATTCTCTTGATGAACATTATAGTATGTATATCACTTCCATGTAAGCTCTCAATTTTTAATCGTTACTGGCAGATAACTGGAAACAAAACATCATCAACAAAAGGAGGTTTTTAGTTTGGCTCATTCAGATACTATGTAATCAGACGATTTTTCTCACCTTGAATCTCCAATCGGATAATAATTCGCGATTTTAATAAGTGATTTGTTGAAGTAATTCAGAACTTGGAGACGTAAAATCTTATCTGACTGTCGGCATTTTTGATATGATTATTTTACAACTTATGAAACGCATGGTTGAGGTTAAAAGAATCAAAACTTAGTGTCACAACCTGATAATATTGAAGGATTATTCTAGTATACTATAGACAGTCGAATCATGAACATATGAGTGAAATAATTTTTAAATGCTGAGGCACTTGAATAATAGCTTGTTAAAGGCGATTACTTCTATCTCAGCTTCTGTACCTCCCAAACCGGGTGAACACGAAAAATGGTAACAGTCCTTTTTGTTATCATTAGAGAGTAATGTGATATGGGGTTGAAATGTGGCGCACATTGTGAAAACAAAAATGTTTGTTAGGCCAGTAGAAATAGATAATAATAATAATAATAATAATAATAATATCGATTTTATTGATAATTCCAAAAGCTTTCAAACTTCAATAAAAGGTCGGGAAAGGTTTGAAAACAAACTATAAAATTTAGCAGCCTGTTCCGAATTCAAAATTGCAATTAACTTGAATTTTGCTGTATACTCGTTGAAATAATTCCAAAAGTTCTGCAAACTTGGAGTAGTATTAAATATATTAATAATAATATAATAATACTCCCTCATAAACACTCGTAGAGTGTACCCAAAGGCATAGCCTGTGCGGGTAGAGGACGGCTATTATTATTATTTGCCGTGGCGCTCCGGGGCGACTTACTGATTTTTGGTGGCGTATTCACTTTTCAGCTGCAGGAAAACCCGGAAAACCTACAGCACCACCTCGGGTGGCCGGCGTGCACTCCAAGCTTTTTTTTTTCATCAAAAACTAATGTTTTTCTTTGATATACCATAGGAATAAATTTCAAAAGTTCTGCAAACTTGACAGATACATCGGAAAAATATTCCAAAGAGTTGTACAGATTTGCAACCTTTTACGTTGACAGGAACATATATTTTTCTAATTCGTGGTAATTTTTTTGATCAAGGATCTCGAAATAATTACAGAAGTTTTAAAACTTTGTTGCAAATTTTGAAAATATCCATTCTGATGCATTCACAAATTTACAACTTTGCAACCTTGTACACGATCCTTTATGAAATTTAGAAAAATTGCACAAAGTTCAAGGTACAAGTTTGTCAATGCATGAAAATGTTTTCAAAATTTGCAACAAAGTTTCAAAACTTTTGTAATTATTTCGAGCCCACCTTGATCAAAAAAATTACCACAAAAAAAAAATGTTCCGGTCAACGTAAAAGGTTGCAAATCTGTACAACTGTTCGAAATATTTTTCCAATGTATCTGTCAAGTTTGCAGAACTTTCCGAATTTTTTCTTGAGGTATATAAAAGATATAAAAAAATGTTCGGTACACTCAAATTGGTTGCAAACTTGATTCGTTATATAAAATAATATATTAAATACTACTACAAATTTGAAGAAGTTTTGGAATTCTCACAACAAAATTCAAGTTAATTGAAATTTGATTTAGTGCTTTCTCGATGGACCATTCACTTGACCAAAGTTTGAAAATTTTTGGAATTATTGTTAAATTTTTGATATTTAATGTTTATATCTACTATGGCCTATGTGTATATTCACATGGTTAGTAGAACAATATTACATCAACCAATTGAAAATTATCTAAATTAAATTGCGCCGAATATGGAAAAACATCAACATGTTTGTACTACAGAATATTTTATAGAAATTATGAAACTAATTATTCTTTATACTCGTAGAATTGACATTTCAGTGGCATTTCATTGCAAATATGTGCAAGGAAAGGAGTTACTTGAAAAATTTGACAGGATTATGGCATTATATTTGTTTATTTGAGTTATCTGCACTTCTGCAGACAACAGTTTGATTAGCGATTATAGTTTTGTCGGTCGAAGATGCATTATATGTTATATGAATGATAAACGAAAACGTGCCGTATTAGAAGAGATTGATGTGTACAGAGTTGCTATTGGATTCTCTATATTTCAAATCGAAAAGTATTCGAATCGGTTTTTTTGTTTTATAATATGCTGGATGAGTTACTGATGCACCCTAGAACTGAATCCCATATTATAGTGGACTATGAAAATGACCAAAATGAATAGATTTTGAAACGGATATTTCCGTACTTTATTTCACAATGCAAATACGGCCCTGTTGAGTTTCGAGGTCAATTATTTTCTATGACTGACCAATCCAATTTTTCATCTATGACGAGCCCTAAATATAGAATATTATGAGCAGATTGTTTTCTTATTCAGGAGTAGGTATGTTTTTTCCGGCTTCATTGTGGTATAATTGAAATAAAATATTATGGGTTTTGTCAAGGTTGAATGGGCATTTTATTAGCTATAAACCAATCGGTTATACAATCTCCATGATACGTTTTGACAAAGTTTCCCATGCATTCTGATACTCGTGTCATTAGCAATCAGTAAAAAAAACTATTGGAAAATTGGCCACAATTTGCCATTGACATAGTATATTAAAGAGGGTAGGAATTAAAGCGTTTGATATTCAATGCACATTTGCATAATGGAAAATTGAAAATGTTATAATAAATAATGCAACGCCCAATAGCACTACTCGATATTGAAATCACGGTTTTTATGATACGTTCGTTTTTTTTTATCGAGCGTTTATTCTTTTTATGGAGCGTTTATTCTTTTTATCGAGCGTTTATTCCTTTTATCGAGCGTTTATTCCTTTTATCGAGCTTTTATTTCTTTACCATGAATTCAATATAATATGCTACAAGTGCGTAGTTCAATAATCAAATAATCATATCAAGCATAGAAATTAATAAGCCGAGTATTAATTTGTTCCCTATTGAAAAAAGGGCGAGACCCAGGACTGAACCTTGAACATCAGATTTGAGTTGTATTCTCGAATATGGTTTGGTAGGGACAAAATATGACCTGAACCATATTTTGCCATGCCACGTGTTTCATAGAAATCCATTTTATCCATCTATATTTCATAATTAACGCAGTCAAATGCCGCAAAGAAAAGGAATGACACTACACGTATTGTAATCACGATAAGAGCATATACTTAAATCTATTAAAATTAACTGAAATTTGGAATTATGCCAATGGTACAGATCCTCATTGAAGATTTTATTGAACCAAATAATTGAAACGTTCACAATGAAATTTTTGTGAATGCTTGAATAACTTCAACAAACTAGAAAGTAACACAGTTTAAGTGAAGTAATTGTTATTCACTAATATTTTGTTTGCTCTATTTTGACTTTAGATTCCAGAGATTATCACTCTGAGAAAAAAATATTATATTTATTTATTTATTCATTTATACATACAACAGGCGAATTGCCCATATAGACAGAGTATTCACAAAAGGCGGTTGTACAAAATCATTAATCGTAATATACAGAGGGTTCCTAAAAATCATTTACATCCAAAAAGGAAAAATTCCTTGGCTTATTTTACGACTAAAAGTTTATATAAACATAGGTCCGCAAACACTTCGTTACCGATCTACGGGCTGTTGAAATTTCAAGATTTATTTTGTTTTTTCTAGATCCTGCAGTTTTTGAGATATTCAGCTCAAATTCAAAACATAGGTTACGTTATAGGGCTTACATATATTTACATCTCAAATGTTTATGAGAATTTACAGGGTGATATTTTTTATAGGTCGTGTCCCTTTTCTCCTCCTGAACATTTTGGCGGTGCGCCGTTGGTAAATTCTAAAATACAAATTGAATTTTTTGGTTTGTTTACAAAACATTTTTCATTTGTAGTGAAAGTAAAATTTTTGAATTACATTATTGTGGATAGTAGCTTGTTGTCATTAACTTTGACAGTTCGCATGTAGAGTCGTTAGGAGTCTTTGCACATGTTTGAATTTCTAATTGTATGGTGTAAATTTGTTATAAATACTCGTTATAGCCTCATAATAATGTCAAATTATGCTAATTCAGATATGGGTGATATGCATTTCATTTATGGCCTTGCAAATGGAAATACACAACGAATATTCTCAGATATTCATAGGCGTCTTGCAGAAACTGGAACTTTTGATAAAAACACTAATGATGGAAGTATACCACGTACCTTTAGAACACCACCGATCGAAGAAGAACAGCCAGACAATAGCAAAATCAGTAAAAACTTAAATATTCAGAAGGTGCAAGCGTTCCTTCCTTGAGATTCCCTTCCAAGAGGTAATTTCTGACAGTAGTACCTTGATAGGCTGGTTGTGAACCCTAATTTTGACTGTAAAATCCTTTTTACCGACGAAGCCAATTTTTCTAGAAATAAAATTATAAATTTTCACAACAACCACATATGGGCCGAAGAAAATCTACATAGAATTGTAGAAACGTATTTTCAAGAGCAGTTCTTAGTGAATGTATGGGGTGGTATCTCGGTGGTATAGTTGGGGATCATTTGATTGGTCCTTTCTTTTTGCCTGTTTGACCTAATGGTCAATCATACAGGCATTTTTTTGCAACAATTGCCTTTAATACTTGAAGGCTTACCTCTTTTGCTCAGAAATCAAATGTGGTATATATGCACGATGGCGGACCAGCACATTTTTCTGTTTTGGCTCGGAAATATCTAAATTAAGTGTTTGAGAACAAGTGGATAGGACAGGGTGGACCTCAGTTATGGCTCTCTAGGTCCTCTGACTTAAATAGCCTATATTTTTTCCTATAGGGGTATCTCAACTCTCTTGTGTATACGATACCAATAGTTACAATTAATGACTTACGAAATCGAATATTAAATGCATTTGAAACCGTAAAAAATACTCCAGGGCTATTTTTTCTTGATAACGGTCGTAGATACGGAAAAACTACAAGACACAAAAAAGTTTGTAAACGAACCAAAAAATTCATTTTGTATTTTAAGGGCCACACTCACGGTCCAACCACGCTGTACGATTTCGTCGAATTCGGTAAAATTGATCGCAATTTGATCGGGTATTTTCGCCATCCAACCAAGTCGACGCGATATGATTGTATTGGATGGCAGCTGAACCGGTCCGTCTGCAGTAGTACTACAGTTTAGATTTGATGGTTTATTTGATAGTGTATGTTTCTTTCCGATTTCCAACAAAATTCAGTCGTACTGCAGAATTTGATCGTGAGTGGGGCCCTTTGAAATTCACCAACGGCGCACCGCAAAAAAGTTCATGGGGAGTAAAGGAGACATGACCGATAGAAAATATCACCCTGTAGATTCTCATAAACATTTGAGATGTCCATTGACGTAAGCCATATAACATAACCTTTGTTTTGAATTTGAGCCAAATATCTCAAAAACTGCAGAATCTATAAAGAAAAACAAAAAAAAACTTGAAATTTCAACAGCCCGTAGATCGGTAACGAAGCTTTTGCGGACCTATGTTTATATATGAACTTTTAGTCGTAAAATAAGCCAATGAGTTTGCCCTCTCTCGGATGTTCATGATGTTATTAAATGCCCGCAGGGAGCTCAAAAAGATGTCAACATTGACAGATTGTAAATAATTTTAACTTCTATATAACGGATTTAAAACCTATTTCGGAGGTTATCATTTAGTTCATTCCGCGAATGGAACATAAACAAATCAACAATATCTCAGCACATTATTCAAAATAATGATTTTTTACTTATATCGGTGTTCCAAGAGTAAACTTTCACATATTCTCAAATGAACTTGTTTAATCTGTATGGTCTTTGTCACTGACGATTGCAATGAATAAGCCACCAATTAGTAATAGCTCCGATGAACTAATTATTCACAATCAACTTTCTAAAAATCAAAAATAACAAAATGACAATGGAATGGATATTTCAGTGAACTGCCAGATATCAGACAGGAATTATATTCTTGCAAACTCTCCGTGGGTTTTTTGAATAATTACACTAATTAAACTTTTATTATCCGATATAATTACAAATTAAATATTCCATCTAATTGATAAAGTGCGACCAGAAATCTAAGGTCGTAAATCAATATTAGCTGAGGACTCTCATTATTTTTTATTGCTTCTGTATTTTGCCCCCCTCCCAGGTCCGGATTTGATCTCATGAAATACATAGATTGGCATTATAATAATAGTTGGCTCTCCATTGTTTTTGGCTTTTGTTGACAGTTTTGTATTTGAATTTGTTTAATAATAAAGAATCTCTCAAGGTTGATTCAGAACCATACTTTTAAATGTGTGTAAATAATAAAATGTACTTACCTGGCCACGAGATTTTCAGTACTTATAGGCTATTAACGAGATTATAACGATAATGGTGTATTTCAGAAATAAAAGGGGTGGAAGTTAGGTAACATTAACATACATAAACAATTCTCAATTATATTCAATTTTTTTTGTTTTAAATAATTATCTTAACCTGATATCATTATACCTACCTATAAGCTAGGGCAGGTACAACTCTGTGTAGAATCGACCGCCTGCTGATAAATACCTCAAGTGGTTGGTGATTTCTGATTTTCTTAGATTTCTGGTCGCACTATACCTAACTTCACTCACCACACTACATACTCTCTTTGATCTTACATGTCAAGTGAATATTTGTGGACAAATCTTTATTCTAACCAACTAGCAAGAAACTACTACTGAATAGAGATAATTGTCTTATTCCAATTTAGTCCTAAAATATCCTTTCTGCTTCTTTTATTATCATTTGTGGCCAACTGAAATATCAATATTTGTATCGGTAACGACAAAATAATTATTAATTTGCAGTCTTTTCAATGACTATTATGACAAACGCTTATTTTTTCTTGTGCATATAAAAAATAAGGTTCCGTCAAGACTAACTTTGACACATACAGTCAAAATTATCTATTTTCCAAAATGGCGTTACTTTGTAACAACGGAACTTCTATTTTTCAAAAACGTTCTCTGAAATCGAATTGGTAGTCGAGTGATACCTCATTTGAATCGTCTTTCAATTTTCTATATGAAAACGATATTTCAGAAAAAAATTTTATTCAAAATAAAATGGCGGTACATACACTGATAAAAAGGATGTCTTCAATCAAATATATATATCCTCTTGAACAGAATAATCTTGTGAAAAGAATAATTAATTCTAAATGATGAATATACTCTTATTTCAAACTTATTGAACTGTTTGCTTCTTTGCATAAATTCTCTTGAAATAAATTTGTTTGCATTAATACATTTCAACTCTTTACCCTAGAGAACACCTACTTGTGAAAAATGCTCCTCTTGACTCAAGAACATAATTTCTTGGCGAAGGTCAGGAGGAAGCAGCACGTGGCACAGTCAACCAATGAGCTTTACTTTAGCGGGTGCACGCGAAACCCCGCTACCGGAACGGCGCGAACCTACGCGAAACCGTGCACTGCGACTGCCGACTGGGACCTCTATCCTGTTTGCTGTTACCCGCGTTTGGTTTGGAGATTGTGTTTGAATCATAATTCAAGTTGTTAGTTTTGTATTTGTCACAGTGGTTATGTGCAAATGTGCTGCTACAGAAGTGCAATATGGAGGTCCAATTATTTCTGCACGATTTGAATTTAGGTCATTCATGGACCAGTTGTGAAGGTAGGTTCAAGATATTTTGGTTTTCAACAGGTGTGTGATAATGGCGAATGACGCTGTCGTTTCTATATTCGATGGCATTTCTATGCGTCACCGAATAGGTACCTACGTTGATTATATAGTTTCTGAAATTGTAATATTTCAAAACTTTTCTCATATATAACCATTATACCTCAGTTGTTCGCAGTTGTTCTCTGTTTGTTGAAGTGTTCCATGTGAACATGGCTTCCATGGCATATTTTTATAACCAAGTGCACATTTGTACTGAGCCTCCAAATGCAGATAATCTTGAATCAAAAATGTATTGCATTATGAAGAAGAATATGTTTCGTTATTGAAGTTGAAATATTCTTGCCTCAACCAACTCACACCATTGAACAAAGAAAGTATTCACAATAGTGTTCATTATCAAAGTTGAAATATTCTTGCAACAAACAACTCTCATTATTCAGTGAAGAAAGTGTTCATATGCCTCAAAACAGTTTCCTTTCAAGTGGTCAAGAGGATTTTGTCAAAAAATCAAACTAATATTTGGTTGGACCTATTCAAGAATACAATCGACTTGAATCAATGCAATTATACATTAATGCAAAAAATCCTTTTTATCAGTGTAACAACGTTAGAGCTCTGCTATAAGGATCCTTTATTAGTTATTATTTATTTTGCTTTGTTCTGTCTGCTGATAATAAAAAATTACAGAGAACTTTTGTAGAAGGGTACCTTAGAAGATTTAATGATTTTACTGGAACTTGTTAGGATTCGAAAGGATCCTCATGTAGCAGAGCTCTAACATTAGGTACCGCCATTTTGTTTTGGGTTGGAATTTTTGTCTCAAATTCTGTTATATTGAAAGAAGCAAGAAAATTGAAATACGATTCAACTGAGATATCATTCGACCCCCATTGCGATTTAAAAAAAAATTTTCTCTAGTGCTCCAAGATGGAGCACTAGATTTGTGATCGAGGTCCGATTCAATTCAAAATAGGTATCTGGGAGTTTATGGGGTCGGAGATTCTGAATTTTTGCCAAATTTATGAATTCAAAATGGCAAACGAGTTTTGCGATTATGGTCCGATTCGATTCAGTATATGGAGGTTCTCGGGGGATTATAGATTTGTTGTCAAAATTTATAAATTCAAAATGGCGGTTCCGATTTGGCGGAGGATTCTGTAATTATGGTTCGATTCTATTTAAATTTTGTATATGTGGATTTTCGAGGTCTGAGATTATGAATTTTTTGTTTACATTCATAAATCCATGATGGCGGACCTGTTTTGTAATTATGGTCCGATTTTCTTCAAAATAGGTTGTTAAAATTCATAAATTCATGATGACGGTTCCAGGATGGCGGACGGGGTAATATTAATATGACCTCCTCATCGAAGGACGTGTGTATGATCAAAACATGTTTGCTTTAGTGGCGCATCTTCGGAAGAAGGTGATAAAGAAATTTAATAATTGTCATGGATTGCTCTACAATTATATTGGTGTTTTCCCACTTGATAGAATAGTACACCATTGTATTATCTGTAATTAGTCATAGTTAAAACTGTATAGTTCTTTATACACATCGAGAACTCTTGTGTCATTCAGAACACCTAAGGTCGTCGATTTCCTGATTCATCTGCTAGCCTGAAAGTGTCTGTTATTGGCCCACGATACGAGATCGCTACTATGCGCGATGGTGACAAAATCGTGCTCTTGCCGACCGTTATTTGTTTACATCGATTGACTTCTTGGAATTATACGTCGCATCTTCAGGGCGTTATAACCACCTCGATAGTCGTCGCCGAACGATTTCACCCTTTTTACTCTCATATACACCTACAACGTAGGCTAGTTGTGGCAGTTACCTGTCAGAAAACATCCACTCCCTTGGCTAATACCACGACGGATATTGAATAATGTCCAACAGATACTTGAAGTGTACCTCACTGAAGAGGAAACAATTGCAAGTGCTCCCTGTAACCAAATAGAAGAATTTTGTTTCGATTCAGACAGGGGGACCACCTGTAAACCAGTTTCGATGGTTCCCCCGGTGTTCCCCGTCCAAATAATTCCATCATTCTGTCAATTTAGTCAATCTGGTATCACGCTAATGAAACGGGTGTCGCTCCACCTGGCGAGCAGATCAAAAAGCACTCTGATTCTCCGGGTTGAGATATTCAGTCAGATATCTGAACACAAAGCTCAGAGTTATTTGCCTACGTTGAAGGTGTATATGGGAGTGAAAAGGGTTAAACATCGGTCGGTGGCGACTATAGTTATCAAAAGATCTCCCAAAAGAAGTCTGGGAGTTGTGTTCAGATATCTGTCAATGGATGAAGTTGTGGACACAAGATATTTCGATTCAATTTTTGGTTTTAAAGGGTTCATGGGTATAACTTGGATAACTAATAAACTAAGATACATTTTACAACAGACAAACCGATTTTGGAGGATTTTTCGAGCACCTTGTATCTAGTACAAAAAACAATCCGAAACATCGTATCACGCTAGTCAGATTTACTAATGTTTTGTTCCTCATCATATTTTATCGAAGACGTAGCAAAATCAATTGAATGAATGACAATTTTTGAAAAACTGAACTGATTTATATATAGTGAAAGTAATGTTCAAATTTACATGGCCCTGTCTCTGTCGAAGGTGTACCTACTATGAATTAACAAACACTTGAAAATGAAATCGGTTGAACTTTCACTGACCACTGGCTGATACGTACCTCGCTCCAAAATCAATTCAGGTTTACATTTCATCCTAAATGAAACATTATGTGCGTCAACAATCCATCCAGTTTTGTTCGTATAAAATAATATGGATCGAAATTTGATAAATAATGGTTGTTCAAACTAGTGACTTCAGATTTCTTATTGAAATGGGAAACATTTCAATTTGAAAGTTTTCAGAAAATTATGGCATTTATCTCTTCAAACTCAAAACGCACTAATCCAAACTTTTTTGTTCATAAGCGTAAAGTAATTATTTTTACTACTTTACTATTGATACTCACTTCGATAACACTAATTTTTGGAATACGTAACTGCATTTCACATTTTTCACATATAGCCTAGTCATCAAGTGATTTTTCGGTGGTCTGCAACTTAATAACTGAAAGAAAGCTGAACATTGTTTTGAATCCTTTCATATCCATCTGGTGTAAACATTCTATGTTTCCCCACCCTCGAAAAAAAAAAAAATATGTCAATTTTAATTTTTTTTAAATAACTGAATTACACTAAAGTTCTACTGAATGGCGTGAAACCATTGCATGCGGCGACTCAAATTTAAGATTCCCCAGTAATAATATTAGAATTTGCAAAAGGGTTGACATGATCGGTGTCGCCGAGTTATTCCACTTTACCTGCGATAATAATCCTTCTTGTGTTTATAGGGATTATTTCCATAGCCAAGTTCCTCCACCATTACCATGAACAGGTAGGTGGGGGAACTCCCTTTTTACAACTATTCAGTATTCAAATACAAGTTGCCATTATGCCCCACTAGTTTTTTGCCTTCTTCCTAATACAAAAGCACTCAAATATCTACGTACGGTTAGTTCGTTCTGGTTTGATCAGACTAAATAATTACTCCTCGCAAAATGCATGTATCAAATTTCCACGCACTCAAATGTCTAAATAAGGTTAGTTCGTTCTGGTTAGTTTCCTATAATTCCTTTTCCTTCGGCCCAGTGGAGGAATTCGGCTACCAGATTACGATAAACGCAGCAAGGTGGAGGAACTCGGCGATGGCCGATATGATAGGCGAAAATGATATTTCAGTTTATCACCTGAATTTTGTATACTTACGATAAGATAATGAATAAGAAATGTGTGAAACTCTACCACAATTATGTATTACACATATTGTGTATAAAAGTTACAAACCTGGGGAAAATTTCACCACAAACCAAAATAAACAATCATTGGAAAAAATATATTACAACCAGGTGTAATTACTATTTTCAAAATCGCTAAAATGCACCTTCCCAAATTATTTGAACAGAAAAAATTAGCCATTTATCAGCGTTTTTTCCCAATATGTTCATACCAGATGGATATAGAAGGATTTAAAACACTTTCTAACTTTCTTTCAGATATTAGGTTGCAAAAACACCAGATGACTAGACATAAACTTTTCGTGTTTTGTTTTTTAATAATGGCACTGTATTATTGACCAATTGTTTCTGGTTTCTACTAAAATGAAAATGCCGTTTTCCTTAACTGATTGCTGTATGCCTTTGACAAACCGTCCCAGGCAATACGTTTTGAAGCTTTGCCATGAGTAGAAACAACGACGACTGGAAAAGATATGTTCGACAAGACAAATCGTTAATTTGATCCCTATGGAACACCAGAATTTATAGATAGAATATCAGATAAAACCTCATCGACCACCACATTGTTGTTTATGTCGTTCGAATTGTTATTTCTTTCAACAGGCTAAACCCTTACGAGCAACCCTCAGAAGTCCTCGAGAGACTTGTGTGAACTAGGGAAGACGCAGCCCTTACCTTTTAACGTGTGATGCCATGCACGAGACCGGTGGGCGCGCGGTGAATCGAACCCGCGTACCTTGGTTTGGGAAGCGAGCACACTACCCTCGCACCACCACGGCTAATGGAAAGATTTGTCTGAAAGCTAAATGAATACACTAGAGTTTTATCCCAACACCAATCCGCAATTTTTTGGAGTGAAGATTAATATTTCCTCGGCGTGTTGAAAATAGCAGATGAAACTCCAGTACATTCATTAAGGTTTCAAACAGTGCAGTGCAAGAAACTAGATAACAAAGCACACAAGTTAAGGGGCAAGCGATAAGATGACAAGGAGGCCTTGGTGCCAAACAAAATCGAATGCCTTGGAGATATCTAGAGTCACATCCAGAATTTCATTATATTTTTTGTGGGGAAGGGGGCACCTAAAATTTGATTCTATTTTTCCCTTCTCTCGAGAAAAATTATCAAAAACACTTGATTGGGGGTAAGTCCTAGGATTGGTCTTGGAGCACAAGGGGGGGATTGTATACGTATGTTCTTATGATTTAGCGGCATCAGTGGTATGAGTAATGATAGGAGAAGCTAAAGAACAAGACAGGACAGTACTTATATAAGATAGTCGGGTCAATTGTGTTTTTCATTAGTAAGATTGTTATCATAGCAAGACAATTTGCACAAGCAAAATATATCTAAATTTTGTAGAAGGGTTGATATCTACATTGCTTTGTTGACAGGAGATGATTTGGCAGCAATATCTCCTTCCGATATTTTTCAAGCCTTCTATTGAGATATATTTTGCTGTGAAAGTTGTCTTGCTATGATAACAATCTTGCTACTGAGAAACAGGATTGACCCGTATGAACAAATTTTCGACAGAGAATGAATTAACCACTACTAGTATATCATTCCAGTTTTATAACTATAATATTAGTCGATTACTCAACTTATTCGCAAGCTGATCGAGTTAGATGGTGCCAGTAATTTTATCTATGGTAATATTTTTGGATCTGATAAGATCAACTGAGTACAAGCACGTTTTTACAATATAGCTGAGAGAAGTGTAAACAATCAACAAAGCGCCCCGACCAATGACACAATTAATATTTCCTTTATTCTATTCAACCCAAGACACTTAACTAGGTTGGTATGATAAAATCAAGTCGACTGGAATAAGTGTCGATTTTCTAATTGATGATAACATAGAAAATTGATATAGGTATCACTTGAAATCAATTATTGTTTCGTAACATGTTCACTGTATACTTTGCTGATTTCATCTGAAAAATTCGATAAAACTTATTTACAGTCTAGCGAAAGAAACCACTATCATATTTTGTCAGCATTATTCATAATGACCGCAATAAGTGCAAGGGGTTTCCCAGATGAGTTCGCAGATGAGCAGCATATAACACAAGATTCCGTTGAAATGCTAAACAACCAACGATAATCCTTTGTTTCATTGATACCAAGCATTCATCATCATTACTACTGTTATGTGAAAAACGAATATTTTAGAATAGTATAAGAAGGTAAACCTTACGGAGGAAGGACTGGAATAAATTATAGTATATATCCGTTCATTTAGTCATAAAAACTAATACATGGTACAATACAAAACAAAAATTTGTTAAAGAGCACTGCTACACACCATCCAATACATTCAACTATGTACAGTTGTTAAAAAATGTATAATGTATATATATATATATATATATATATAATAAAATTATTTTACAAAATATATAAGGGACTGCTTCCCTCCAACAAATGTTTTTTCCTCCCGCCCCTATAGAAAGTACACACTTTCCTCCCTCAAACCAGGGAGGAAACTCAAACTTTTTCTCCCTAGGGAGGAAAGTACTTTTCCTCCCCCTCATTTCAAGTAAGTTGTAAACGATGAAACTTGTGAATCTATTATAATCAAATTGTTTCCGTAATTTCTAGAACATCTTATATATCCTGTATTCTGGTAAAAATCAAACATGAATGTTACTTCTACTTTAGTTTTTAATAGCTATTTGAGTATTTAGAGCGCAAAGTGATCGATTGTTGCTCGACAAAAAGATTAATCTTTGGAGAACGACAATGACACTTTGTGCTCGAAATACACAAATTACTTTTTCTACAAGCGCAGCTCTTAGAAAAAAATTATCGACACTTCATTCAAATAGGCACATAACATTACTTATGAGAAAATCACTCAATAGCAATCCGAAATGTATAAGCTATCTAAATGTCCAATAATTCAAATCACTAACAAGAAAAGAGTAAAATAACGTTCTTAAAAAAAAGTTTCAATTGCCAGGAGCTGATCCCGGGACCTTCGGCTTACAAGCCCAAGACGCTAGCCATTGCACCACCGCAGATTCTCAGATTGATATGACGGTATTGTCTATACTTTCCATCATGCAAATATAGGTCCGTTTTAGACGAAAGTAGTTGAGATGCGTTTTAAATTTACAAAAACAGGTTCATTAAGTGGTTAGGAGGAACAATCATATGTATTACATGGGAGTAAAATGCCTTTTCCTCCCTTGGTTGATTACTGCCTTCCGCTTCGCGTCGGGCGCGCAGGGAAGGAAAAGTGACACTTTCCTCCCTAGTACCACAAATAGCTATTTCAGAGTATTTTTGAAAGAGTTGAGGGAGCGGTGCGCTTTTTATTTCAGATGGTAACTCATTGAATGCTTTTAAGCCTTTGATAAAAATGGAGTTTTAAATAAACTTTTTGTGATATTGAGGAATTTGGAAATCTCTAGATCTCGTTTCATAGTGGTGATATTCAAAATTATAGTTCACTTTATTTTTTAAGTTGTAATAGGAGAATGTCTGTTGCACGAGAGGATTATGTGCATTGGTCTGTTCTGCAATTTTTGAAATCTATATAATTGATTTCGATTCAGTAAATACAAAATAGTTCAGTAGTAAGTGAAATGGGAAAGAATAATAGTGTTGTATTCAATCCTTTGGTCCATTGATTGTGATACCTTGAACATCTATACAGATAGTTTGAGATATTGTTTTTATTAAAAAATAATATGAATGTTCTTTGAAAGTGAGTCTATAATCCACTACAATATCAAGAAATTTGAATTTTTTTACCCGCTCGATTATTTAGTTACCAATGTTTATTTTCATGTTTTTCATGAGAAAATCATTATAATTTATTTCGTTAGAAATGAGCTTGAATTTAGTTTTATTACCGTTGATTATCAGTAGATTTCCACAGCACCATTTTTGTATTTGATGTACCGAATTATTGAGGGCTTGTACCAAAAGTACTGGGTAAGTGTCATTAGCAAACAAATGAATTTTAGTTTCCTGTTGCTTCAAAAATATTATCAATGTATAGTATATAAGAACAATTAAGGCCGAAGAACACTTCCCTGTGGAACCCCATAACCATTTTCTATTTCCTCAGAGAGTATATTATTAGCTAGCTATACCAATGCCTTATACAAACATAATATCTCAATTTTTCAATCAACCTATATCGATCAACATTTTTGAAAGCCCTTCAAGATACTTTAAATAATTTTTACGGATATATTACAATTAGGAATCGTTATCTGCATTTTCAATCGAAATTTTTATTTTCCTCACCAATAAGATCCTCTGAGGGTGACGACCTGTTGCAATTGAATAATTGAATGTTACTGGCAGCGTGAGAATACAGCTTGGACCGCTACCATTACACTATACCATAAAAATATTATCAAATAAATACACATTGAGAATCACAACACTTTGTGATCCTTTTGTTTCAGTACGTTTTTTCCAAAAATATAATAGGGTAGTTTCTTAGAACTGGAACTGAAGAAAACCTCTACCAATGAAAGAGCTTTTACGTTTTGTTTGAGAATTTGCCTCATCAGGAAGGTATCAGATGAATTTATAACAGAAGGGCATTACAAAAATTAAATGGAAATAATACCATATAGATCACGTTCAAAACCGTTCACCGCTTGAATCAAGTGCGGGATGTATTTCATTCGGTGGATTCTTTCATGTTGGGATTATTGATACACATAAAAATTATTATTTTTTAATAAAATTAAAATCAGAACTGAATTAAAAAAATGTGGATCAACCGGGATTCGAACCCGGGATCTTATGGTTTCCGGCCATGTGCGTTACCGCTTCTAACCGAGTTCGAATCTCGGTTGATCCACATATTTTAATTCAGTTCTGATTTTCATTTTTCTGTCTGATATGCCACAAACTCATTTTTGTATTCAATTCAACTACCGACGTAAAACTTCTTCAATATTATTATTTTTATTACCTGGTTCCCAATCCACACAATAACTTGACATTACAAATTAATTCAGTACTTGACTGGATTAAGGGCTGAACTACCACCAATTACAGAAAATTATACACTGTGCTCTTCCCACCGAAAGAAGTGGAAAACTGAGTGAAATTCGGCAGTTTGGACAAAAAAATACCTCGTGTGTGAGTATAATTATTTTTCCGTTCTTCCTCTCTTATCAAACGTCGAAACGAAGCTGGTGAGTTGAAATAGCATAACTCCCAATAAGAAATTTGTAAAAAACAAATGAATTTTGAAGAGCATATATGTATATGACACAGGACAAAATGAAAATTGAAGTAGATAAAAATACTAATAATAATAATACTCCCTCATAAACACTCGTAGAGTGTACCCAAAGGCATAGCCTGTGCGGGTAGATGACGTCTATTACGGACGGATAAATACAATAACTGAAGAAAACTATTGTATTGCATCACCAGATAAAAAAAGTAGGTGCAAGGTTTTGTTCTAACAAAAGTATGGGTACTGTAACGAGCCTAGATCCGGCCCTGACCACTTGTTCTTCAGAAAAGTGGACTGAGTGAACAATGCACGAGTGATCGTACCGACAAGCCGTTTGGAATCATCGCCTAGAATGGCTACTTGCATCGAGAAACAACTGATCGTGTCTACAGCCAGGCCGCCAAACCGCAAATGAAGAAATACGAAAGTTCGAGAAGACCTCTGCAGCTATATATTGAGCAGTGCCAGCCCAACACAGTGTAACGAAGAAAGAGTGAAATATACAGAGTCGGCCTAGCAGCATACCTAGCAGTCTCTATAAATATAACTTTTTTCAGATAAATTAATTATTGAACTAAATTTAATAAACAGAGTTAGGTGCATTTTTATCACAGTACCTTTGCATCCTTATTGTTTTCGAAAAATATGAGTTTGAAACTAATACTAATTTGATATATATCAGGATTTGTAGCTCACTGACAGAATTTTATATGAATTATTGCAAAATCATTCCATACTGATCAATAAGGTTTTCCAACAGCATAATGCATTTTAATAATCTCGAGGAAGGTAATAGTTTTCGAATTACACACCCCACGTAAGAATAATGTATAGTGTAAAACACTGACATAAAGAGATTTGATAACTTCTGATTCCTTAACATCATCAAATCCATTGACAACACGACTTGATAGAATGGAATGGTGGTGAAATAACAGTACTTCAAAAATTGTTGGGGCACCTCCATATTACGAAGGAACTCAGTTTTAGGACCTTAGACAGTTCGTTAAAAAAAAAATACATCAAACATTGATAGATTATTAAAAATTACAATATAGCAATGAATACATTTTCTCCACAACCTTCACAGAATTTGTCAATTTTGAAATCATATCTGATAAAAGAATGGTAACTTTCACGCTCTTGATATTGAATAATTATTCTAAAACACTTGCTGTCTTATGCATTTTGCATTTTTTTCATTCAATCACTGTTGGAGCAATAATTACGTTAGCCTTGACTGACATCATAGTGACAAGATGTGAAATGAAATGTCAAAATCATTTTTCGTTTGCTTTCCATTTGATTATATTTCATTCAATCACTGTTGTAGCAATAATTACGTTAGCCTTGACTGGCATCATAGTGACAAGATGTGAAATGAAATGTCAAAATCATTTTTCGTTTGCTTTCCATTTGATTATATGTGAAATTTGTGGTTGTGGAGAAATCACAGTCGGTTACTCGTGTAGAATGAAAATTTGTTATGCTTGTGGTTCCCACTCGCATCGAATTTTTCATTCTAACCTTGTTACAGAATATACTATTCTCAGATAAGTTTCAGTAAGTAGAATTATTGAGAAGGTAATTCGATTATTGATGCAATATTCTCTGATTCCAAATGATTTGTTATGATGAGTGTCCTACGGCTATTCCCCACAATGATTTGTGATTTGTTCAAGGATTTTAGGTTTCATTTTGTATTGAATCTATTAATTTTCTGCAAATCACACTTATTATGGATTTGTGTAATGAACGGTGATTATTGGAAGAAATGAAATGAAATTATTATCGAAACATTGTTTTATCACAAAATAGATTTTTGTAGGAATTTCATATGTTGTATTTTACTGAAGTCAATCGAGTCTCTGGATATTTTTGAAATGTTACAAAAACGTTCCCATTTTTTTTTTTTTCGACAGGTTATCACATAGAGTTTGAGATATAATTGTCGATGACTCGCCAGAAATGATGTTTTTGCGCAAGGGAATTGAAATTTACTTCTGATTATTAAATAAACATGAATATGTCATATGTGATCCCCATTCCCAGACTGAATAACACATTTTGTTTATTCCGTCTTGTTCAAACTCGCATTCATCAGTTTTACCTTTCATAATAAATGAACTGTGGTTGTAGAAATGTATTACGTCAGTCAGAAGTTCCAATATGAATAGTAAAACCCCACAGACGATTCTTGATAAACACTAAGTGGACTTATAATTATTGGAATCTTAGAAAACCCCAGGTATGTCGTAATGAACACTATAGTCCGTGGGACAGGTACCATTCTGGAAACATAATTCGAGGTGGATAAAAATATCGAGACAGGCTAAATAGTTTGTTGCTCCGTATGATTCTGAATACCTAATTCATCGGCAGAAATAGCTGCTGTAAGAGATAAACATACTTACCTTCCTGAGAGTTTACGAGGCGGATTACAAGCTTGCCAACAACGCATAGTTCACCTGATTATGGCTCCTCTAGATTTTGTTGCGGAGATGGCCTCGACGTGTATATTTCTTAGGATCAATATTCACATAAATTATGGAAATCATAGAATCCGTTCTAGTTCATTGCCTTCATCGATGATATGAGAGCTCTGAAAATGAAAATTTTCATGAGAGGTGCATCAACTGAGTCAAGTTGATACACCAAGAATACTTCGATAACGCCACTAAAAAAGACTGCCTCAGTTACAGTTGAAACGTTTAGACCACTGCAAAACCTGGAAATTAACCAGAACATTGACGCCAGCCGTAAAGCCTACATTCCTATACTATGAGAGCTGTTTATTCTGATGTAGGTTACATAGGTTATTGGTTACACTGAGGGATGTGGTTGACTTTATTTTTTTTGCTTTGGTTTTCTTGAAAAGAAAATTCCTGTTTTGTTCGTGAGGACCGAGGGATTTCTGAAAGATTTATGCCTTAGGGAACACCTCCCAAGGCAGCGAGTTCCAAAGCTTTGCCGTTCGTTGGAAGCACGAGCCCTGAAAAAGAGATGTTCTTCATTGACGGAATATGGATGTGTCAGTCTCGGAGACCCCTCACAATGGAACGATTGATGATATATCGAAAGAGCATCGTCCATGACAATATCTATAAAACAGATCGCCAACCTTTTTGCGGTGCTCCAGAGAAGTTAGCAAGCTTGTGAGCAAAGTATCATCGACGAGGCGAATGGCAATTTTTTTGGACGAAATCTAAAAGTTTCAATATGTGTTTGGGTGCTGCAACTCCAAATATTGTTTGTTTAGAATATTGTGTTTGTTTAAAATTGTTCTTTCCATTAACTAGCTGTCGTTCCCCTCAGAAGTCTAAACTTGTGCGAGGCAAGGATTAACGAGGTATTACCTTTTAACGTGTGATTCCAAGCAATTTCTCGGTCATTAGAAAAGATTCTGCAGTCGCGAGGCTTTGAACCACACGACCGGTAGCCAGAATGACTGAATATGATATATGGAAACAGTATTCCAGGACAGGTAGGATTTGTGCCTCATAAATCATAATCAGTTGACAGGAAGTGATATACTTCTTGGCAGGAAACAGAAAAAGAAGAAAGTTCTTCAGAGGCATTAGACTTCATATGAATTTCTCATGAAAGGGTACCGATGATGGTTATACCAAGCATTGAAATGAAAGATTTGATTGGTATGGACACTCTTGACATAGTTACGCTGGCCACTGTGAGATTAGTCTTCCTAAGAAAAAGACATGCTTGGGTTTTATTCGCATTGAACTCTACCAAGTTGTTAGATCCCCATTCTATCATTTTCGCTAAGTCGGTATTCATTTAATTCACGATTCTTACCCGTTCATTTCTGCTTTCACTGGCTGATATCGGAGCTTTGGTAGAGAAAGCGGTGAAGGGTACTACCATCCGCAAAAATATTCACTGGACCTGAGTTAGCTCCCAACAAATCACTGATGTGAAAAAGAAATAGTGTTGGTGCTGGAATGGATCCCTGCGGAACACCAGTATTTATTGGTAGAGTATCTGATGATACTCCATCGACAACTACATGGAGAAATCGGTCTGAGAGAAAGCTAGATAGTAAGGAACACAATTGGGGAGGCAAGTCATGAGATGGCAAGGAGTCGGTGCCAAATGCGATCAAACGTATTGGAGATATCTAATGCCACGGCCAGAGTTTCACCATTTTCGACAGAAATATGTGAGACATAAGCAGGCAGGTCTCCAGTTGATCTTTGATGCCGGAAGCCATATTTTCGATCAGTGATGATCCCCGATTGTTCTAGATATTTCATGAGCTTGATGTTGACGCTTTTTCCATAGTGTTCGAGCCAACAGATAAGAGTGCGGTAGGTATGTAGATGAGTGGTTGAATTACTTATAAAGAACTGGTGCTAGTTCGGGAGCACATTTCTTGAGAACAATCTACGGAATTCCGTCAGATCCACTGGATTCGTTGATGATAGAAAAATACATCTGATGGTTGCAGCAAACATATTAGCAAAGATATTGGCCTTTTCCTGAGCGGTCGTTGCTAGTGTTCTATCTTGCTTGGTAGTGAGAGGAAACGAGCTAGAAGTGAAATTTCTTTCCAAGGATTTGAATAATGACTAAAAAGAGTGGGACCCATTAGGACACTTAATGAGCTTTGATCGTTTCTTGGCGTTGTAAGCCTCTTCGAAGATTCGAATGTCTCCTTAGATGTTTCTTGGTTCAACATAATCCTACCTGGTCTCAGGGCCCGGATTTTGCAACCATTGACGGTATGCTGCCTGCTCGAAGGTTACAGCTCTAGAGTAGTTTTTGCTGAACCAGGGTTCATCTGATGATGTTCTTCTAGATGTGTTAGGTGTATATGTTCCCATCCCCAGCATTATGATCTCAGAATATGTCCCGCGCATTGTGTTGGATCTCCATAAGAGAAACACACTCTTTCCCATGGAAATACTGAGGAAAACATGTGATCCCAGTCGGCTGATTTGTAGTGCCATATGAGACAGGACAGCCTTGTGCTGCTCGAAGGTGCAGAAAAAGAGCAAAGAGTGGAGATGAAGTTGTGGTCGGAGTTCCCAAGTGGAGCATAAACTTCTATGCTGATCAGAATTGGTGGTAGGAAAAAGATCAAGTGTATTGGCATACTAGTGGTTGACGTTAGGAATGCGTGTGGGTAGCTTGATCAGTTGCTCTAAATCATACGTGATAGCGAAGGCCTCAGTTTGACGACCTGTCTCGTCTGTTTTGTTGGAAACTTTGAGCCAGGTAGAGTTGTGTACATTAAAAATTCCCATGATAATGACTTGGGCTGTTGGATGGTTTTGCTGGATGACGTCTAATTTAAGTGGTTAATCCACATCCATGAAAGTTACAAAAGTGAATCTTCGAAATTTTTTGATGGTGAGTCACCTCGAGTACCCCTAGCCCGGAAAACTGAATGAAGAGGTATTTTGCCTCCGGAGTATTTTAATCGAGGACACTTCTTCATCATGACTAATAAAATAGGTCCTGAAAATGGAAGGGAAAAAGAAAAAGGTGACCGGAAGTTATCGACCAAACACTGAAACACGAAATTATCCATTTCACAGCACCTGTAGTCGATATGGTAGTACCTGGCGATGCCGATGGTGAAAACCATCTACCCCTATGGTTATCATTTTAGTCGCCTCTTACGACCATGGGGCTATTCTTAGTCCGACCCGATACAGAGTGATGCCCGATCATCCATCACTCTTTGTTCTAATCATCGAGATCCTCTGGCGGAAGATGATTTCAATATAACGGTGGTTTTTTGTATCGGTTACCAGATTCGTTAGATCCACCGGTAACCGATTTTTAAGGCACTATCTGTTAAGGAAGTTTATATAATGTGATATAAAATATATATATATATATATAGCTATCACATTTCAATTTTCTAGTCCATCAGTTGCGTATGGTGTAATAAAACCAGTGAGATAAAATGTACGTGAATAACTTGATAATAGCATTTCTCTTGCCATGGGAATAGAACATAATTTTCGAATACTTTCAAAGATCAGATAATGAAAGAGTTTAATCCAGATGTCATAAACAAATATTCGCTGAACATTCAAAGTAACTGTCCTTGTAAACATTGTTTGTCATGTACATTATCAATTAAGAATATATCCCAACCAGCAATGATGTATACTGGCGCTTCATGACGTTTATTCACTTAAGTAGACTGTTCCGAGAGATTGTTTCGTCTCGGATGTGGTTATGTTTCATCTCTGTCGCAGCAAAAATGTACGGGGTGTCCTAAGTATATAAGATGATTTCAAATTGAAAATAATATTTCAATCGTCCAATAGGAGCTTAACAGAATCCGTGAGCACCTCAAGTAATGATACAACTTGAAAATCAGAAAACAAATTTATCGATAGAATTAGAAATAATTTTATGGAGTATCACCTACTAGGGAATTAAATTGTGATTGTTTTTTTATTTCATTGACGATTATAAATAAATGAATAAGAGTGATGCATACTTAATTATGAGTACGACACTTATTAAAGTACAATTTTCCAAGTGTCAATCACTTGAATGTACAACAAATGAGCATTTCAAAGTCAATATTGATCTAAGACCGACAACTTTGAATTACTAATAACCTTTCAGTGAAATTAATCATTTCTGTATTTGATTACCTCAAATTATAATTATGACACCTTCTTTCATTTCATCAAGATTAGTGGTATTTGCTGACGTTGACGATATAATGAAACTGGCATGAAAGCTTTAGATACAAAACATAGGAGTGTCGAAAGTTTCGAAATATTTTGTTCACTGTATTTTTCAGTAAGGAAAATAGATTATTCATGCACATTTCAAGATTTGAGATCATATGAATTTTTGTTCGAAAATATGAATAGGATATTCATAAAATCTGTTGTGGAATCATCTGCGGCTGAAAGAAAAACTTTACTTGCTATTTTCCATCGTTCAAGATAACCTCTTGGAAGGTATTCATGTTGAAAAGGGGAACATTCTCCATGAAAATTGAAAAATTAAAAATGTGATTTATTTGTAATTTCTAACAGAAAACAACTACTTCCCCGGCTAAAGCCACGCTGGACATTGAACAATATCTATCAGATGCTATGCGAAGTTATGGTTTGGATGGAAACTTACGGACGACCTCCTTTCGAGATCTATTCTCCTCGGATCGTGCTAGGAATCGCACGTTAAAAGGTAAGACCTCGTTCATCCTCAGCTCGCACAAGTTTCGACTATTGAGGGCTGCCGTTCGTCTAGGGACGACAGCAGGTTAACGAAAAAATCAATTTTAACAATTTCATTTAATTTTTAATTCCAGAAGGGGAGTAACCTAAAGGTTCTGGTCCACTTTCTGCCTTTCCCTCGTCCTTTAACATAATTTTATCTCAAACGTGAATGATGAATTCACAAATGCCGAGGAAATGAATGAACAGATGTGAAATAATGAAAAATACAATATATAGATTTACAAAAATAATGCCTTATACAACGCAGTGCATAGAAACTTCATCACAGTAAGGACACCGTTTGATATCAATCAAAAACACATGAAACATCACTAGTTTTCTATCTCCATGGGTAAACAAATTTGTTCGCGATCAATACTTTGCCTTTGATCACAGAAACGACATGTTACAACTTCTCCTTTGCATATAGCCTTGTCTTTGTTTCAAACCTACGGTGCTATCATTTTTTATTGATTTCTCATTATCGATGCAGATCCTCATATTATGATTGAAGTCGGTTCACCCCAGCAAAACAAAGTAAAACTCTGCGACTATTCCAATTACCATTCCTACCATCGATAGGGAAACACCACAAGCCATATGACATTACTTCGAATGATTTATTCTCATTGTCTCATTTGGCAAAGGTAATGCTTGGAGTATGACCCAGAACAATTCTTTCAGAAAATTTCCTAACTCAGAATGGAAACAAGAACACATGCAATCAGACGTTTGAAGCCCAAGCTCATTTAGAACACAAAAAATATTTTTATGTTGTATGGGCAAAACTCAATCTTTCACCGTAGGGAGAGATCTGACTGAGAGAAAGCTCGATAGCGAGAGAGCATGTCATAAAATGAAAGTCTGACGAGGAGTACCTGGCGCCAAATTTGAGAAAATGGTTCAGAACTATCTTGGTAGCACTTTGAAATGCATCAGAAACATTCAAGTTGTACAAATGAATGCTTAATACGCTTTTTGCATGTTTCTGCAGCCTTAGTGATGGCGCATAACTTTATTCGGACTGGATTTATTCATAGAGTGAAATTCATTGCCACTGAAGATTGCTTTTTCAGTATAGGCTTACGTAGATTCAGAAATAAACACTCCTAATTCTCCAAACTTGATCTTTATTGGCACAGTATCTATAATCGTAGTGATCCATTGTCTTGGAATATATGCTTATCTTTCTTTAAGTTCTGGTTCACACGAAAAGAAAAATCCTGCATTATTCAGAAAACATCGTGAGAGCCGAGGGAAAGTATCCCTCCGAGGCAGCGAGTTCCAAAGCTTTGCCGTTCGATGGAAAAATTAGCCCTGGGAAACAGATATCCGGCATGTCTTCAAAGTGACAGCATTTGGATGTGAGGACTGAGCTCGGAGGGTCAGTCTCGATGGGACCGCTAATGATGGAACGATTGATGATATTTCGGAAGAACATCGTCCATGAAAATATCTATTAAAGAGATCGCTAACCTTTCTGCGATGTTCCAGAGAAGTAAGCGAGCTTGTGAGCGAAGTATCACCGAGACGAATGGTTCTCTTTTGGACATAATATAAAAGTTTCAATGTGTGTTTGGGAACAGTATTCCAGAACAGGTCGAATTTGTGCCTTATAAATCATAATCCGTTGACGGGAAGTGAAATACTTTTTGGCGCGAAACAGAAAACTATTTGTATCACAAATTGGTAGTCTGTTTTGAATTGGCTATTAAATTGCATTTTATTGAAATTCATCAAGTTGGCTTTGACCTTAATTCGATAATAGTAGTTCGATGCTTTTAAATTCAAAGATAATTAGTCAGCTGATATTATTAAAATTTTTTTCATACGCCGATTAGTCCCTGCAGGTTGTCAATATCTTCTTTGATTTGGGAAAAAGTATCTGTAATTTTTTTTTGGAATTCCTGTTTCCTCTAGCGTTCAGTATAGCAGAGTGATAATATTTTTCAATTTAATTTTTCGACCGTTTCTTTTCTTCCACTATTTCAACGGATCTTTTTCGGTTTACTCTCCGCGTGCTCAGAGGTGACCCAGCGAGATTTTTGTGTAACTCCAAGTTTGAGCAACCAGAATTGAGCTAAAAAACAAGGGAAATAAACGAGAACTTTCTCAGTCCAAGAATAGGCTATTTGGGCGACAGAAAAGTGCCACAAAGTCACCTCTGAGGTTCAATATGTCCCTCCCCCAACTTTGGCGTGCAGGTATATTGAGTTTAGTTCTCATTAGACTTCTTCTCAGTTTCGTAGCATTTCCTGGTTGGGGTTGGACAGAGCCACACAGAGAAACCTTTTTTACTGCCTTTTCATTGATTCTTAATTTTAATAATTTATTCTTTTCTACTAGGTGTTCTTCTTTTATTGCTACCCAAATTGCATCCTCTGGGACCTAGAAAGTTCTCATCAGACTTCTACCATGACCCTGAGATCAATTCTGGTGGCTCAAATAGTAAAGAACACAAAAAATCTTGATGGAGTTTTCTTTGGTACACCTTCACATATTTCTGAAAACGAAAGGTTCTCATTATAGACTCATCCTTTTCAGAACTATGTTCCGTTTACCATGTAAACCCATGTCTCAATTACTTGAATTTCTATTACAGCTTTAAAAACTTTTGATTCTATGTCACATAAGTCACTTGTCATTGTCACGTACTTGTTAATAGTGTCAGTGCCACACATTGTCAAATTTCATTTCCACTTCAACATTCAATCATGATTTAGTATCCCCATATTGTAATCCAGAATAATCCTGATACAAGTTTTATTGTGTAAACTTTTTAATTTCAACTTGAATCATGAACATGAGATTCTCATATGGCTTCTTGTACACCTGACTAACTAAAATGAGAAATAAGATAAAACAATATAAAAAATAATGAGTGGAATGGATGGTTTATATATATTACCAAAATAAAATAAGAACTAAGAATGAACCAAACGAATACGACTTCCTTGACAATGACATTTTAATCATATCACGTTCTGCGGATCTGCAAGTGATGTTCCATGAATGTATAATCAACTGATCATGCGCATTATCAGTTTCCAAATAAGAATTGAATAAGAGATGAAAGTTGGTCATCTCTTATTTTAAATGCCTTCATGCAGATGTGAATGTTGAACTTCCTTATTTTATTATGTTTCTTATTTTATTTTATTTTATTTGCTGTTTGAACGCTACTTTAGTAACTTCACTTTTCCAAAATTTCTCAACTTTCTAATTTTTTAATACTTCAATTTATTTCAATTATTACTTACTTATAGGTACGCACTGATGATGACTTAACAGTCGAAAGCGCTTCGCTACGAATATTGAAAATAATTTTTTTTTGCACGAAATACAAAGTTTCTTTCCGACGAATGCACACTAATACCCATTAATTTTCAACTAATACTAAAAATTCGTCTAATTCCCAACTGATACCCAACTAATACCCAGCATGTACACCAAAATTCCCCAGCGGTTTCCTCCTCGTAAAAGCGCATAAGTAAGAAAAATTTAAAAATGTACAGTTCGAAATTTCGACTCATTTCTCGAAATTTCGACCACGGTAAAAATGAGTGAAAGGAGGTGGTACATTCTGGAACGCATGCAGAAGATGAATAAATAGAAGAATATTGATGATGCCACTGATGAGTTATAAGAAATCCAGAATATTTTTTATTTAAATAAATGTTATATTTATTTTAAGGTTTAAGTTTGGGAAGTACCTACATAAGTTACTTGATTCGTTATATATAATGATTATATGTTTTAAAAAATAACACATTAAATGGGTCCTTTTTTACTGATGATTGATATTATTTATAAATCCGGCACTGGATCTATACCATAAAAGTTTACAAAATGCGGCTTCAAAATTCATAAGGAAAGCCCGTCAATTAGATATTAACGAACTGGTATTCACACCATATAATCCAGAAATTAACGACGTTCTAGATTCCATAATTGTCATATCCTGGGAGACGGGGCAAAAATTAAAAGTTTAGCATATTATTATTTCGTGTCAAGAATGTCGGCATCTTTTAAACGGCGTGTAAGCAGTTTCATTGAAGTTTGTTGTATAGCTTGGTAAGAACAATTATTAATATGCACGCGATGTAATTATTGGAAGTGCGAGAGCTCCTATAGGTACACTGGGTGGTCTATATAGGAATACAATATCACTAAAGTTCTAAACAAAACAACTAACTGAATCACCTACGAAAATCCTTCCATATTTTTTCAGTTACCTGTCGACATTTTTTCAGGTGAAGGTCGCAAAATATGTAAGAGGGACAGACACTGATGGTGTGAATGATTGCCTATTAGTTGTGGATAATACGTTCTAATTATGGTTTGGAAGTGACATAGGAATATTACCGATAAGATTGTTATACCGAGCGTGTCAAGCCAAAGAAGCCATTTTGTATTGTAAAAATTCAATTACAATATTATCAGTAATTCTGAAATCCACAGAAATATATAGGTACAGATTGTTCACATTTTTATCGTTGAAATCGTACAACGAATTTGACATGTTCACTCGTAGATCTCTAAAAGTTAAATAAGATACGAGAAAAAATACTGTGAACTTTCGAGAATAATGCATATTTCACCGTTTACATATCACTCGAAAAAGATGATTTGTGGACAACGGGAAACAATGAACTGAAAGCAAGTAATAGACTTATCGCGTGGATAGGTGACAGTGACAGATTTTAGGTTATCATCCTAAGTTTATTGTTCGTTTTGACAATAATATTCAGTTTACTTGCGATATATCTTAACGGCTTCTGGATACCAGCAGCATTCTTTGTCTCCATGGTCCATGGTTTCCAAAGGCAAGAGCTGGTAAACAGCGAATGACAAATCCCAGGTAGCACCTCATGTTGGCTGAATCTTGTTTTCATATTGGGCCAATATGGATATATTGTAAATGTAAAAATAATATTGAACCAATATGGTTTCATACTGGAAAAACAATATTTCATTAATAATATTGGTGGAATATTGGCTCAACCTGTTCTGAATGTATATTGTTTCATGTAATATTGGGTCAATATTGGTTCAATAATTTTCACCAATATCGATAGAGCGATATTTCTTACATATTGTTTCCAGCATCTAGCTCCAATATTGCGATTTCAATATTACTCTCATATCGATTTTAGAGATAAAAAACAATATTGTATATCCAAGTCTGATAGCACATTGGTGGAATATTATTTAATCCATATTCTAAAAATTATATTCACCCTATATTGATTGAGATTGCAAATCTTACGCCAATATTTGAAAGACAATATTGATCGAATATTACAAAATACATTTATCACTAAGATTGAAATTTGAATATTGGCAGAATATTCAATAAACAATATTGAAATGCATCATGATTAAACTTGGGTAAGAAACCGCTAGGTGGCCCCACATATGGAACAACAGCTGAATCATAGTAACATATATTAAATAAGGCTTCTCACAATGCGTTTACAAGTCAATCTACTCAGTGGTAAATTGAAGTAGAAATGAAATTGTAGAATTTTTAAATTATTCGACATTTTCTGGAAATATTTCATCAATGTTTCCAAGGCAACATATTCACTTTGAATATTTTACCAATATATGCAAATGATATTGTACCAATATCCCTAAATATTTTGGGGCCAATATTGCTTCCTCAATATTTCACTGATATTATTTGTATAATGTCCAAGTAATATTGTGCCAATGTCCCGAAATAATTATAATTTTATCTCGTCAATATTACGTTTTAATATTTTGCCAATATTTTACCAATATTATTCCAATGTAAGTGTGCTACAGCGATATTGTACTAATATCGACTAACATTTTGAGGCCGATATTGCTTCGAGAATATTAAACCAATATTATTTTTTAAATATTGGACCAATATCGCCGAATGTTCACATTTTTTTTCTCGCAAATATTATTATTTGAATATTTTGCCAATATTTTCACAATATTGTACCAATATTGTCCCAATATGGGTGCGCTACTTGGGATCTTTTAAACTATATTTGAAAACACCATTTGCAGTAAAAGAAGCATTGCCGCCAGATAGTAGAAATGTGTTTTTTTTATTTTTTTGAAAATGTGAACAGACTGTTCGTAAAATTTGCGGCTGAAAGGCAAACTTCGGTCGCTATTTTCCATCATTCGGGATAACCTCTTTGTAAAGCGGAATATTTTTCATATTTTTCTCCATTAGATTCGTACCCTCTCGAAGAAACATTTAACACATGCACCGTTGATAATTTATGAAATTTCTTATTTATTACGGGGTGTGGTGGTGGTGATGGTAGAGCGTTCGCTCCTCAACCATAAGATGTGGGTTTAAATCTCAGCACTATCGCCGTTCAAGAATCTTCCTTGCTCGAACAATCTTTAAGAAGCTTCTGATGGGTTTCTCTCTAAAATCCTGGATGATTCGTTGCACAAAGTCCAATGTCTTGCATATCATAATAAGATTGTATGAGGGTCTTGCAGGCTACGCGGCCTCACAAGAACTTTCAACAAGATCTTTTGTGCATGTCCCTTAATCTATTCCAGGAATCCGTATGAAGTTCATTAGTTTCCTGGGAGCTAAGTTTCTGGCATCTGAGGATGTGAAGGAGGCACCTTCCAAGAACTTATGCCTCTTGCAGAAAAGCACTGGGCATTCGCATAGCAAATGTTCTTCAGTTTCACTCTTCGTTCTGGGGTAAGGCATCAGTGACATATATCAGCCTGTCAGACAGCATAGTAATGTTATCTGACAGCCTGTCACGTGGCACTCTTCGTTCTGAGGGAAGGCATCAGTGACATCTTTGTGCCTGTCGTAAGTCCTCAGCATCGTTGTGTCATCTGTCAGCCTGTCACGTATCACTTTTCGTTTTATGAGTCTGTTATATGCCATCATAGTGATGTTATCTGTCATGCCTATCACGTCTCATTCTTCGTTCTGTGGAAAGGCATCAGTATCATTCCGCTCGTACTTTTCGTCAAATTTCAGAAGAGGGAAAAACATAGGGGAGTTTCTTAGAGATGGCAGTTTTCCATCCCTTTATTTTTTTATCCATCATATCTTCATAACATGGTCAAATGAACTACTCTTCTCTACCCTATCATCAAAGGATTTTTCATGATAAATAAATCGATTATAGAACATCGTAGTCCAATGAAGCTGGAAGAAGAAGAGGACATTCCAGCTGTGGTTAAAGGTCGGAAACTAACGATAGCTGATCCAGGACTGATTCTCGGTGTCTATCACAAACGAGTGCTGACACCACACTGAAACAAGGAGATTTAGAGCATCCAGACGGATAAATGAAAATGTCCATATAGGACGAAACTGCAGTAACTAAAGGTTATAAATATAAAGTGGTACAAAAACATAGAAATTTACTTTTCCCATTTTTCATGAATATTTTCTTTGTTTCTCTCATTGTTTTTTTCACTAATAATTTTAAATCAGAATGAGCAATTTTTTTTTCAAGAAATATAGCGTATTTTGATTAGTTTTGCAATACGTTCATAGTATAGTCGGCAAGGCAAAAAATAATTTGAGCATTTTTGTAACTTTCCAATTTTCTGATTAAGCTTCTAGTATTACAATTTTTTCTCATTGCATTGGTTTCCACCTTACCGAAGGATGGAAGTAAACTAGCCATTTTCATATTAATGCCCATGATAAAAAAAATCTTCATAGTGGATAGTTTAGTCATTTTGTTGTCAAAAAGAACATTGATGAATTTAAAGAATACCACCGAGATATATTTCTAGTACATTTTTCAGAACATGGCTTTCAAACTGTTTCATATTTTGGCAAAACATCGAGTTGAATGAAAATAATTCATTGAATTACTATTGAAAACGAAAATTTAAAGGGCAGTTGAGAACCAAATTTTAAAATATTTATTTCTCCATATATTTTCAAAACGGCTGAGGATATTGGTTTTGAACATTCTTAAAGTCTTGTCGAATTGTCAAACTCCTTCATCCAGTGACTGAGTTGACGAAGTTGTTTTTACTATGTCCTTAAACATCGCAATGGTTAGGTGAATAATTTTCATTCCGCTGATACTTCCACCGTGGATATTAATAGTAATAATAATGTGAATCGCCGGTTTTAGAAACAGGATGGATGGCTTAGCGGTTATCGCACATGGCCAGAAACCATGAGACCCAAGTTCGAATCTCTGTCGATCCACATTTTTTTAATTCAGTTCTGATTTTCATATTTCCGTCTGCTATGCCAAAAACTCATTTTTGAATTCAATTCAACCATATATATAAATATATATATATATATATATATATATATATATATATATATATATATATATATCTTATTATGAGAGAGTATTATTATGATTCTAAAGAAATTTTACGTCTGTTTTATACCAACGGAGTTGTAATAATAATCCTAGGTAATGTAACTTATATCAATATGTTATTACATATTTAATAGCCAGATGCTAAATTGGAAGTCAAACAGAACCATAAAAAATATTTATGCTGAATTAGTAATTCAATACCAGATTTTATTAGATGCAATCATAATCATTTACCTTGACGTTTAACGATTTCTATACTACTTAAAAAATTAAGATCTATTCTTAAATCGCTGAAAATACGAGGTACCCTTTTAGAATCGCAGAATTATACGTGGTATTTGGTAATTCGATCTACACCGTGACAGTTTATCTAACTAATTGCAACAAATCGAGAATCAGTGCTTTTTTTGTCAAATTTTCTGACTTTCAATGAAAAACTGCCATTGTGAAAAAATGTCGCATTCTTTACGTATTCAACACTTACGTCATGTAAGCTGAAGTCGAAAACTGAGGGGTTCAAAATGGCCTGCCAGGATGGTGTTTACAAGCCCATGATCTACCGTAGTCGCGTGACAAGTAAAGAGGTCTCTGACACTAGAAGCATGTGGTGGGGCACCTGAGACCATAATGCATTTGCTGTGAGCTTTTGCACCTCATGCAGTATCAGAATATATTCACAGGCATAACGCGGTGCTACGAGTGTTATTCTACCATCTTCGACACTCGTACGGCAAAGGCGAGAAACCTGTGTTGCCTCATGCTACAAGTCATATTAAGTCCGTTGTGGAGAAAGATAAGTGCCAAATTCATCGGAACTATTCATTCCCCGCCCTCAGATCAGTATAAGATTTTGTCTCATCGATTACCATAATAGGACGATTTCTGTCGTGGAGTTTTCCGTTACAGACGAAACGAATATCGGACAAAAAAAAAAACGGAGAAAATGTCGAGATATACTCTTTGAACTCCGAATGCTCTATCCAAACTATTCTGTTAGAGTGGTGGTTCTGATCATAGGGGTCCGTGGTGGAATGATGGACACGCTTGCATATTATTTTTGTGATGTCTGTGATTTCCGCCTATTCTTGTAAGAATAGGTGGGAAGGTTTCTCTGACTTCCTGCTCTTTTGGAATGCCCTGCCACCGGATTTGTTTGTTTCTTCGTATTCTTCGGCCATTTGCTCTGGAATCTTCAGAAGCTGGCCCTGTTCTTCTTCTGTTCCTTGAGCTCTGTTGATTTTCTCTTTTTGCAAAATGTTTTACAACTGACCTGATCTTCTCGTGATTATTCTTGTCCTTCGTTTTTGAAGGTTCCAGAAGTCAGTTCACTGCCTCCCAATTTTCTCCAACACTTGTTTTTCTGTTGCAGTTTTTTGCTTCCGGTCCGACTCTTTCCCTCTTTCCTGGCATCTTTCGTTCTTCTGTCCTTGGAACATTTTCGAAGATAGTCCTCAAAGTATTGTAAATATTTCAGGTACCCGAACCTTAATTCCTGATCTTCCTGTTTCTCGCTCCTTCGTTCATCATAAGCTTTTCGTCATGCTTTCTTTTCTTGTTTCTTTGTAGCACCTTTTTCATTTTTATATCTTGTTTTCTTCAGCTCATTCCCCCTTTTTCGTTTGTTTCTATTAAACTTTTGCTTTCTTTGCTGTTTCTTCAGTATAGAGATAGACATAAAAAATCGAAAATTTAACAATAATTCCAAATGTTTTCAAACTTTGTTCGAGTGAATGGTACATCAAGAACGCAATAAATCTCAGTTTGCAACCTATTCCGAAGTACGCAACATTGTCAAAATGGCAATTAACTTGAATTTTGCTGTATACTCGGTAAGAAAATTCCAAAAGTTCTGCAAACTTTGAGTAGTATTTAATATATCATTTCATATCACGAATCAAGTTTGCAACCAATTCGAATGTACGGAACATTTTTTTATCGACCTATAATGTTTTTCTTTGATATGCCATAAGAGGAAACTCCAAAAGTTCCGCAAACTTGACAAATACATCGGAAAAATATTCCGAACAGTTTGTAGATTTGCAACCTTTTATGTTGACCGCAACATATATTTTCTTAATTCGTGGTAATTTTTTTGATCAAGGTGGTCTCGAAATAATTGCAAATTTGCAACCTTGTACATGATTCGGAACTTCATGCAATTTTTAAAAATCTTATTAATTTACAAATTAGATTTTTACAACTTGCATGAAGTTCCGGATCGTGTACAAGGTTGAAGATTTGTTGATGCATCAGAATAGATGTTTTCAAAATTTGCAACAAAGTTTCAAAACTTCTGCAATTATTTCTAGACCACCTTGATCAAAAAATGATCACGAAATAATAAAATATATGTTCCGGTCAACGTAAAAGGTTGCAAATCTACACAACTGTTTGGAATATTGTTCCGATGTATCTGTCAAGTTTACAGAACTTTTCTAATTTTCTCTTATGGTATATCAAAGGAAAACATTATAGGTCGATAAAAAAAATGTTTCCTACACTTGGATTGTTTGCAAACTTGATTCGTGTTATGAAATAATATATTCAATACTACTCCAAGTATGCAGAACTTTTGGAATTTTCTCAACGAGTATACAGCAAAAGTCAAGTTAAGTGCCAATGATGCGTACTTCTGAAGAGGTTGCAAACTGGGATTTATTGCTTTTTCGATGTACCACTTTCACTTGAACAAAGTTTGAACACTTTTGAAATTGATTGACTATTTCTACTGGCCTAATTATCGAATTCTAGGAATTGTGTTGTCGTGCTCTCTTTTTAATCTAAACGTGGTTTCACATGTTATTGAACATTGGTCATAGCACTACTGTAATAGATTTATTTCAAGAAATTGAAGTCTTTACTAGAGACTAGCAAAGAAAACGTTTTTATGTATTGAAAAATAGTCCGGTTGTACCAAAAAGTAAACAGATTCAAAATGAAATATTTTGGACAACAAAAATTACATTATTGGATCTCTTCGACTGAGTCATTAAGTACATTTTTTATAGTTCATAACTAGCTTTGAAGAACGAAGTACAAAGGATAGCGCTTCTCTAACAAATCAAGCATTTGTTTTCAGGGCCAAAATAATTGGTTTAATTGACAACACCATAGACTCCAGATCATGCAGAGAGCCCGCTTAGATGTTAGGAAGATATACTGATTATAGAGGAGATCACATAATTCTGGGAAAAGAAACATTCTACTGTGAAATCAATAAAATGTAGAAACTGATCACATTTCCTTATAAATGAAATATAATTTTCGTCATCACACATTCTGGAGTGAAACTTTTCGATACTTGATTTTCATACACTACATTTGTATTATGAATTAGTTGATACGTGTGAAAAGCAAATAACTGAACGTGTGTCGTAGTCCTCGAAATGTGTAAATATCATTATCGTTCATATGTGGATGAAGAATATTGATTTGACAAATACAACAATTTCAAAATATATTATGAAGGTCTCATATGTATCATATGTATCAATGTTCACTTTCCCTAAGGTTGAGTACCGACATATCCAGCAAGCCGATGAGATGGCCCCAAGTACCTAAGTTCGAGAATAGTTAAACGTCACCCTTCCATGACTCTGCAAAAGTTGAGGAAGACGGAAAAGAACTACAATACCCGACGATGTCCGGGTAGAGTCTGGTACGCATTGGTATGAAATTTGTCTATAGACCGTCTAAAGACGATCTCGAAAAACGGTCTACGCGGTCTATAAACCGTCTAGAGAGACCGTTCTTTGTCTCGTATAGCGTCCACACTACGATATGAAGTCTCAATCTCATGTGGACTTTTTGGGAGAGGTCCCACGCGTCGGAGTATTTTTTTTTTCACTCCCGATTGAAGGAAGTTTTGAATTATGGATTTTTTTTCCTATCTCCACAACTGCCCCATTGTGCTATGCAGCCAGAGATTCCAGGGCCACTTTTTTTTCCAGTTTTTGTAGGTCGGGACTAGTAACATCTCACAGACAATAAGACTCATGGTAATCTCCAATTAGTTTTTAAACTTTCTCGTTAGACCACATATTTTCAAAATGACTTGAATAAAACTTTGGAAAATAACTGAAAACAGCCGAACTACACCACTTGATAGCTGGAGACAGCTCTCCTCTAGACGCCGAGTGACGTCCACACTGTAAAATGTTGAGCAACATATCGAACGTTGCATGCGGTTTTCCATTGCGATCGAAAGACTTGAGACCTGCCATTTTTGCTATAGCAACAGGCTCGTAGACGGGGATTGGTCTATAGACATGTCTACGTAGACAACCTGAGATACGTCTCAGAGACCAAAATCGGTTTCGCCATAGCCGACTTAATCTCCCGAGCCGTGGTGAGAAAATCGGCAACACCGCATGGAAAACAAAGTGACGTCCTACTCATTAATTCTTTAATGTGAATTTCTCGGCTTATTCGAAAAACTAGGAAAAAAACATAAGAGAATGAATTTTTAGAACAAAGAACGACGATTAATGTGGCTATTCAATTTTCTTCATCAAAAACTGGAATCGCAATATATTCAATTTCTTTGATATGGGAAATCTGTCATGTTTGGTTTTTCCATGCCCTAAAATTCACATTTCGGGAAATGTTTTGAACTTTTTTTTCTGATAAGTGCAGAATCCACATACCTAGATGATTTTTTTCAGATTTTTCGTTTAAAATCTGACTGACGAAAATAATATGTTATTGGAAGGTACATTATACAGAATGTACCAAACTCAGGTAGTTTGGCACATTTTGTAAAGGTACCTTCCAATAACAAATTATTTTCATCCAAACTACCTGAGCTTGGTATATTGTATATAATGTACCTTCCAATAACATATTATTTTCATCAGTCAGATTTCAAATGAAAAATCTGAAAAAAATATCAGAGATCATCTATGTGGTTTCTGCACTTGTCAGAAACAATATTATAAAAAAATCTCCCGAAGTGTGAATTTTAGGGCATGGAAAAACCAAACTTGACAGATTTCCCATATATAAGAAATTGAATATTCCAGTTGTGAAAAAAATTAAATTAACACATCAATTGTCGTTCATTTCTCTAAAAATTCAATTTCCTTTGTTTTTTTCCTAGTTTTCCGAATAAGCCGAGAAATTCACAATAAAGATTTAATGAGTAGAACGTCAAATTGCTTTTATGCGGTGTTGCCGATTTTCTCACCACGGCTCGGGAGATTAAGTTGGCTGTGGTTTCGCGATACCGTATGCGTCGGCCGTGTCGTGTGGATAGCTCCATTTGATTGTATGTTTGGCCTGTATCCCGTTTACGCGTATCTCGCATACAGTATCCCCATCTGAAAGCGCTTTTTTAGTGGGTGGTGAAAGTATATGATGCTACGGAATTATCATTAAGAATGTTTCAGTTTTTTCAAAATTCTCCATTCAGTGGTTCCTTACCCTCACCTACAAAACAACTGAAAAAAACTGAAATCTCACAACTCCCTCTATATTGTTATCGAACTTTCAGGAACTGTTCGCTCGAGTGTCTCATGTTCTATAATTCACCGGAACGTATGTTCTGATTCACTCCACAGTTTTCCCAAATTTTCTATAAGTCTCCAAAAGTTTCTAGAACATTATACAATTTTCTATGTTATGTTCTAGAAAATTCCAGAAAGGAAGCATCAAGATCATTTTAAATTTTTCCATTATATATTCTCGAAATTTCCATAAAATTCTAAAACTTCACTAAAGTGCAATTTCAGTAAATTATAAAACTTTCCAGAGCCTCTGTTAAGTATGGTTCATTCAACGGTTTTCTAGAATTCACCGGAACCTTCCAAGAGCGTCGAGAACATTCTAGAGTTTCTTTTTTTCTATACATTTCCAGAAAGTTATAACCCTCACGCCCACTTCATGGTGGTGGAACTTTCGAAAAATTCTGTCTTTTTTAGTACGTTCCAGATATATCTGGAACTTCTGTTCAGTTGAGAAAACTGTGGAAACAAATCTTCCAGCAGCTTTCAGAAGCTCCGAGGGCATTCTAAAGTTGACTACTCTAGAGGTTTCTAGAAAGTTCCAACTTCTCCCTGGTTACCTAACTTTCGAGAAATTTCGCTCCACTGTTTTCTCAGTACGTTTTGAAACTTTCACGGTTTCTTCGAACTTTGTAGTACCTTCCTGAAGCTTTGAGAACATTCTAGAGATTTGTTCCTTTTGTTCTAGACAGTTCCAGAAAGTTATAACCCTCACGCCCACTTCATGGTGGTGGAACTTTCGAAAAATTCTGTCTTTTTTAGCACGTACCAGATATATCTGGAACTTCTGTTCAGTTGAGAAAACTGTCGAAACAAATCTTGCAGCACCTTTCAGAAGCTCCGAGGGCATTCTAAAGTTCCAACTTCTCCCTGGTTACCTAACTTTCGAGAAATTTCTCTCCAGTGTTTTCTCAGTACGTTTTGAAACGTTCACGGTTTTTTCGAACTTTGTAGTACCTTCCTGAAGCTTTGAGAACATTCTAGAGTTGTCTCTAGTATATTACAGACATTCTAGAGAGTTACAAACCACACGCCCTCTTTCTGGTAACCGAATATTCAAAAAATTCATTCGAGTTCTTTTTTTTTTTTTCATTACTTTCTAGAACTTCCCAAAGCCCCTTTACTGATTCATTCCACAATTTTTTGGAACCTTTCAGTACCTTCTAGAAGCTTTAAGAACATTCTCTCTTATATGTATTCCGCAGCACAACGTGGAAACTTGAGTTTTTCTACTCAAGCTACTTCATTTTTATTATTTCCCCAAAAAATATTATCCTTTCAATTAATTATTTATTTTAGGAACCCAAAAAGTAATAAGTAATGAGACTAAAAATGATTGTATACGGACAAAACTAACAATTTTAAAATACCGTACATTCGCAGTATTTTGCAATACAAAGTTTAAAAGAACAAGATGTTTGGACCATCTCATGTCATTATGGTGGCATTCCTGAGAAAAACTAACTAACTAACTCACTAATATAATTGACGTTAGTCAAGTTTATCGGATCGTTAAAATTTGCACTAAGTTCCTTCCACATTTCAATGTTATGGTTTCAAGTCCTTGTCAGAAAAACGCTAGACTTGGTCCTCTGTTACAACATTCAAATGAAACTTGATTTTTGAATGTTTCCTAAGATTCATTATATTAATCGTACACATTTATCTATCACATCATAGAATAATTTTTGTAACCGGTTCACATTATTCACGATTTAAATAAATCCAATAGGCCAGTAGAAATAGACATTAAAAATCGAAAATTTAACAATAATTCCAAAAGTATTCAAACTTTGAGCAAGTGAATGGTACATCGAGAAAGCATTAAACCTATTTGCAAGATGTTTCGCAGTCCAGAACATTCTCAAAGTTGCAATAAAATTTTGCTGTTTACTCGTAAAAAAAAAATATAAAAGTTTTGCAAATTTGGAGTAGTTTTAAACATATTATTTCATATCACGAATCTAGTTTGCAACCAATTTAATTGTACGGAACTTTTTTTTGATTAAAAACTAATGTTTTTCTTTTAAATACCACAAGAAAAAATTCAAACTTGACAGATACATCGGAAAAATATTCCGAACAGTTGTACAGATTTGCAACGTTTTACGTTTACCGTAACATGTGTATTTATATATTTTTTTAATTTGTGGTAATTTTTCTAATCAAGTTTTGAAACTTATTTGTTGCAAATTTTGGAAACATCTATTCTGATGCATTCATATATTTGCAGGCTTCTACACGATCCGGAACTTTTTTTTTTCGACCTATCTTTTTCTTTGATATGCCATAAGAGGAAACTCCAAAAGTTCTGCAAACTTAACAGATACATCGGAAAAATATTCCGAACAGTTGTGTAGATTTGCAACCTTTTTTATGTTGACCGGAACATATATTTTCTTAATTCGTGGTAATTTTTTTGATCAAGGTGGTCTTGAAATAATTGCAAATTTGCAACTTCGTACGTGATCCGGAACTTCATGCAATTTTGAAAAATCTTATTAATTTACAAATCAGATTTTTGCAAATTGCATGAAGTTTCGGATCGTGTACGAGGTACAAATTAGAGAATGCATCAGAATAGATGTTTTCAAAATTTGCAACAAAGTTTCAAAACTTCCGAGACCACCTTGATCAAAAAAATGACCACGAATTAAAAAAATATATAAATAAACATGTTCCTGTCAACGTGAAAGGTTGAAAATCTGTTTAACTGTTCGGAATATTTTTCCGATGTATCTTTCAAGTTTGCAGAACTTTTGGAATCTTTTTTTGTGGTATATCAAAGAAAAACTTTAGTTTTCAATAAAAAAAATGACCCGTATCCTTAAATTTGTTGCAAACTTAATTCGTGATATGAAATAATATATTTAATACCTACTACTCTAAGTTTGCAGAAATTTTTGAATTTTTTCAACGAGTATACAGCAAAATTTAAAATTTAAAACTTTGACAATGTCTCGCACTTCGGAACAGGCTGCAAAAATTTATAGTTTGTTTTTAAACCTTTTCCGACCTTGTATATGAAAACTTTAGGAATTATTGTGAATTTATTATCTATATCTACAGGCCTACAAAGAAACAAGTTGGAAAAATGAAGATCAGTTACATAACAGTCATATTTACTTTAAAAATACTGCCACATCTGCACAAGAAATTATAATGATCTTGTAAAAAAATCATTAACCGCGAAATCGCGTGTCGTTGTTTGTGTTTGGTCGACTGCATTGTAATAGACAATCTATTACAAAATAGAAATAGTATTAATTTGACATTGACTTCTTAATGCTCGTTTATTACCAAATAATATGCGGTTATAATAATTTGAACACAATGATTTCACTTTTTTTCGCCACACTTCTATGCATCAGTCACTATCTACCATCATTATTCAGATTCATAGTGTGCATAATTACCTATCCTAGAAACATTATATATTTTCAGAACCAAATAAGCCGCCATGGTAAAAAACCAATCAGAGATCTTTTTTGTTTGTTTCCTCTGAAAATCCTTGAATGGCGGTCCTCACAATTCTTCCTGCCATTGACGTAACAATATAATATAGGACTATATCCGAGTTCGGCTTTGTCTGTAAGGATATGTCGATTGTTCTGTTCTGACAGAAATTTCACACTTCATTAATCTGATCACTCAATACTAAAAACACAGGCTTCATTCTTGAGATTTTTCAGAGTGTCTCAAACAAAAAACTTCAAAATTAACCCAATGTCTCAATAATAATGAACAATAATGTCGTCAATTCCAGAAGTCTCACCTTACTTTATTGAATGTTTCTGGTGTTATACTAACTTTTTTTAATAATCCGGTTTTTTGAATCTTCAATAATTTCTTGAGCTACTGCCAAATAAGAAGAAACCGAGAGATAGCTTGTTATTTACCAGGCCCAACGATAAAATTTAATTTTTTCGTTTGAACAACTTCATTTTCATTATCTTTTTGGACTAATTGAAAGATGTATGTCTTTTTCGAACATATTCAGATAAATTGTTAAAATTGTTTTTTCCGTTAACCAGCTGTCGTCCCCTTACGAACACAATAGGCCATTGGCCGCAGTGGAGAGCCTGGTATGGGCTCACTCACATTTAAACCTTTTTTAAACCTAACCCCTTACGAACGACAGCCCTCAAAAGTCGAAACATAAGAAACATAAGAACATTAATTCTGTGGAATGTACATCAGTCAAAGAGACATTTTTCATAATATTACTATGATCCGATCGTATCCTTATTCATTCAAAATTCCAGTCTCCGTGTGTCTTATTCATAATATTTGGCCTTGACTAACTACAAAAAACGGAACCTTTGAGGGTATCGAAAACATACCCATACCAGTAACCTAATCCAGGAATTTCTCGTCAAGGATCAAAGATTACGACTGCATTTGCAATATTCTCGGACTCCGAGTTGGTAATTTTTACACAATGGGACACCGAATTCTCTGTTTTTATTCGAAATATTGGGCAGAACATACATTGTTCTCTCTAAGGAAAATCAGCATTACTGATTTAGATAACGAATACGAATGGTTGATAATAATAATGTAATAATTCATCATCTAGATGTCGGTGAGACACTTACCTAGGGCTGGAACAACGCCGCTCACAAAAGGTAAACATAGTTTAAAACTCTCTCCACGGTAAGTATCAGCATACAATGCAACAGATCTGGTCATTAGAATTGTCGAGGTAGAACAAAGTTGCTGCAACTAATACGCTCTGCGTTCCAACTGCTTTGGAGTGGTGACATGGATTCAAGAAGAGCTGCGACAACTCGACGTAAAATCTAACAAAATGATGCATGATGACAACAAGAAGGCCGTGCATTTTTCAGTTTGGAGTGTCTTCACAACTGAATGGTAATGGTTGGAGCTTGTAAAGTCATCATGAGTTTAGATCCCCTTAGTGCGCAACAATAAAAAAAGCAAGAATCGGAGTATCAATTTTTAAGCAAGTACCCCGTGCAGTTCATCAACTTGATATCGTATTCGACACTGGCCCAAACTCTGTCATCGAATTGAAACCCCTTCAACAAAGAGATCACATATGGCTGCGCTGACTGAGGTCCTCCTGCAGCTTGGGCGAGCTAGGAATGACTAGGGTCTTACCTTTCAAAGCGCATGGTCGAGAATTCATACTGAAAATGTGTCCATCCAAGTGTGCCAGTCACCCATCCAAACTGTTACCGCTCCCACGGTTGGTGAGTTTTCTGATAGATAAATAAATAAAATTTCTAATGCCTATGAATTACATGGCTAGGTATTCTGTGTATTACACTCGAGCAACTAACTGTCATGACTATCTTAACACTTTTTGGGAGGGATGAGAAAGGAACTGAAGGGGAGGACGGTAGATGTGGACGACGAAGCTCCGGCAGTTTTCCGCCAGGTATTTTGAGCAAAAAACCGGGTGAAGGTACTGGGCGTTGTAGATTCGAACTTAGGTTCCCCATGGAACCGGTACTTCCCAGCGCTCCTGGAAAATGGGCAGTGACTAATGAAAAACACCGTCGTGTTTATGGTATTCATTCATGAGCTCTAAGCCTGATAAGGCCTCTGGTTAACGGATTTTCAGGACAAAGTACCTGTAGAACTTGTTAGACAACTATCTTACACATTTTGGAATGGAGTCGACGCCAGCAAGCTCCCACAACGCATCCAGTCGGATGTATCGGCCACTATTAGTAAAGACAGGAAGTAGGTATATTGTTCTGCATCTCGTCGAGTCCCATAAACTAAGACTCGTACAAGTTGCAGAACACCGGGCAGCAGTATGAGAATGCAGACCGAATCATTTACTTGTACATGAGCAATTTATTGACATGCCTGAGCTTGGAACTTCTGGAGATATGCGAATTCATTGTTAAACGCCTGTTCAGCTGTACTCCCAGGTATTTCACCGGGCTCGACTCCGTTATGACTTCACCCGGGGTCCTCAACTTTCGAAAGATTCGGGTGTATTTTCTCATGGAGTTGATGACCTCGGTCTTAACCTGATTCACCGCTAAGTTATTTTCAGCGAAATACAACAGAATATGTCTTTCCTGATGAATCTGGATCTGCGCAGCAAAGAATAAGCATATATGACGGTGTTATCTACATAAATTACCGTGTTCGTTTTCTTGTACTGAGGAAGATCATGCGCATGTAGTGAATACAGATGTGGTGACCCCTGTGGAACACTTGATTCGATTGTGTACGATTGCGAGAGATTGCTGTTTTATCTCACCGAAAAAGTCCGTCCAACTAGGTAATGGTCAATCAGCCTCACGATATATTGAAGCATGCCTGCTGTTAGCAGCTTGGTGATGAGATCCTCGACCCAGACGGTATCGAAGGCTTTCTTCATGTCTATTAGGCCATGGTGGAAAGACTCTTCCACCCCATGAACAATTCTGGCCACCTGGGGGGTCGTGTTATGACCGCCCGGAAGCTGAACTGCTCATTAGGGATCAGTTTGAGCCTCCCCTCCAGGATCAACACGTCTCAAAAGGATTTTGTCCACGATATTCGCCAGAATACGTAGTCCTCATCGACCACCAAAGTAGGCGATCCGAATATCGTCCGAAAAAAGGAGGGAAAATCGGACAAAATATCGAGACTTAAAAGTACACATGCGAAACGTTTTGGACCTATGTTTATATGAACTTTTAGTCGTGAAATGAGCCAAGGACAGTCCCCCTTTCGGATGTACATGATGTTCAGGAACACCCTGTATAATATCGTATATTCTTCGATCACCAATAGTCTATTTGCACTACACTGTGATGGTAATAAACATTTCAATATGCATATGACACAAATTCTTCTATCATCGGCCAGGTAACGCGTCAGACACAACTTCCACAAGCAAAATCTGAACAGGTTTCATTATATGATCAACATTTTGCAATGTAGGTTAATAACTTTTGCATTATCTTCTGAAATGCGCGCGGCAATGATTTTTGAACAAGTCTATTTGTAAGTCAAGGCTACTCTGGTATGAAAATCACTCACTAATTACACATTCATTGAAATATAATTTTCATGTGAACTTATTTTCATTCACAGGATGTTATTATTGTTGGGAATAGTTACATAATGTAAGCTATATGGTAATCATTTATTTACGATAAATCATTTATGGTTTATCGATTTTTTCCGGTACGAGTAATAATTGATGAATACTTGACAGCATCATTAAGAACCGTATTCCATTCGCCTCACCCCATGGCCCCTTTTTGGAAAAAAGTATGTAATTTTGCAATGAGGAAGTTTCCAAAATCTACCACTTTGGCATTTCAATGTAATTCAGGCTATGATCTCAAGGACCATAAAAAATCATTGATCTAATTTCGTATACGAGAGGTGTTGAAAAATACAAAATAAAAGTAAAAATTCATTGTATTTATAATATGAAAAAATGAAATTCTTGGGAGTGATTTATGATTGAATGAAGGTGTATAATATGAGATTATACAGACACCTACAACAAAATTATTTTTTTTCTCCTAAGATTCAGTTGGTTTGTTGATAATTATGTTTTAACGCTGATTTCCTTTTTAACATTATGAAATAATAATTGCACTTCCTGAACGGTGGTTGGAGCTTTGATTCCATAACGATATATGATGAACCTTATACACACCTCGCTTTATAGACCAGTAGATGTAGACAATCAATTCAAAATAATTCCAAAAGTTTTCAAACTTCATTACAAGGTCAAGAAAGGTTTAAAAACAAACTATAAAATTTTGCAACCTGTTCCGAAATTAACTAGAATTTTTCTGTTCTGCAAACTTGGAGTAGTATTAAATATAATATTTCATATCAGGAATCAAGTTTGCAACCAATTTAAGTGTACGGAAGATTTTTGTTTAGTTAAAAGCTAATGTTTTTCTTTGATATACCACAAGAAAAAATTGACAGATACATCGGAAAAATATTCCGAACAGTTGTACAGATTTGCAACCTTTTACGAGGACCGGAACATGTTTATATATATTTTTAATTCGTCTTAATTTTTTTGAGAAAGATGTCTCGGAATACTCACAAAAGTTTTGAATCTTTGTTGAAAATTTTGAAAACATCTATTCTGATGCATTCACAAATTTGCTACCTTGTACACGATCCGGAACTTCATGCAATTTGCAAAAATCTAATTTTAAAACAATTACTTTTTTCCAAGTTGCATGCAGGATCGTGTACAAAGTTGCAAATTTGTGAATGCATTAGAATAGATGTTTTCAAAATTTTCAACAAAGTTTCGAAACTTCTGTAATTATTTCGAGACCTTTGATCAAAAAAATTACCACTAATTAAAAAAAGGATATAAATAAACATGTTCCAGTCAACGATAAAAGTTGCAAATCTGTACAACTGTTCGGAATATTTTCCCGATGCATCTTTCAAATTTGCAGAACTTTTAGAATTTTTCCTTGTGGTTTACCAAAGAAAAACATTAGTTTCTATTTTAAACAAATGTTCCGTACACTTAAATTGGTTGCAAACTTGATTCGTGATATGAAATAATGTATTTAAAACCACCCCAAGTTTGCAGAACTTCTGGCATTTTTTCAACGAATATACATCAAAACTCAAGTTAATTGCAATATTGACAATGTTCCGGACTCCGGAACAGGTTGCAAACTGAGATTTGTTGCTTTCTCGTTGTACCATTCACTTGATCAAAGTTTGAAAACTTTTGGAATTATTGTTAAGTTTTCGATTTTTAATATCTATTTCTACTGGCCTATTGTGCGCCTATGGCTTCTGATCAGCAATATTATTCCTGAAATACATAATGAATTGTTGACTATCAATCAACAAATATGCAAGTTCGAATCTTATCATTACAATTACGTTTCCATTTCGACATTTTTCGAGCTAACGCCAAGGCTGAAGTAAACATTGAATATGAACGACTATAACTATCGTTATAACCCTCAAATTTCGAAAATCCAGTAAAGAATAGAGATATTTACTCGTATTGTGTAAATAAATGTAGATACTCATTAAATATTAGGTGTAAAAACAAGTTCTCTCCAATAAAATATTTTAATTGAGAAACAGGTTCACTGTACGAGTATACACATTGTTGTCTTGTTTTTGTTTTGATTGCGTTGAAAAATCAGAGCAGCAGTTAAATAACGATGAACATCTGATTTAGAAACATCTGGGTCGAGAGTACAGAATTTTGCCATTCATTTTATCACCATACTATGAACAAATAAAATTAAAAAAGTATGATGTTACAATATGATCGTTCGAATGATAACTGAAGTTATTAACAATACTTAATTTCTAAGACGAATAAAAAAGAATGGATATTGAATATTTTTCAGGTAATATTACTGAGTATAGAACTTTAAGCAAATACAATTGCAGTCATGATATTCTACACTAATGATTATCATAAAATGACTCATAATTAGCTATGATTGCATAGCTATACATTAAAAATGGTAATTTCTCGTTCCGTATTCAAGATGTTATAGGTGAGTTTATTTCATTTAATTTTGGATGCACGTTGAGCATCAGTCTTGTAAACCAAGCAGTGCATCTTGTTTCATTTGAATGTGATTAATGGAATATGTTCTGATAATTGTTCTGTCAGTGTTGGTGTTCTATAGGGTTTTTGTCTTTGCTATATATTTACTACTTCAAATCATTTGATCGTTATAGAGCAATGACAATTATTCTCTTCACGATCTTGTTTTCAAAGCATTTTTCACATCAGTTGAACTGAATTATTGAATCAGTTTGGCATTATCATTAATAGAAATATCGAAATGGTGATGGTCTGGGATCCGACAACTTAGTGGAATTCAATGCTTGATGCCCTTTCAGTAATCCCTCAAGTTATATTTGTTCCTCTGCCCATCTGTCTCCCTGGTTGAATCTTATATCTTTAAACGAGAAACTATTGTATATTTATATATATTTTAGATCTCGGAAATGGCTCTAACAATTTGGATCAAATTTTGTATATAGACTAGCGGCCCCAGCAGAGGTTGTCCTGCTCGCCGATCAATTCATCGTCGATTTTATGGCGAAGTCGTTTTACTCATTTTATGGCAAAGTCAGTGGCGAAGTCGCTGGCAGCAGTTTTCAACTTATAAATAAAATAATTAACCAAGAAACATTTTGTAGTGGACCGAATTGTGACTTCAATCTACTTGAACACACAAAAAATTTCTTCAAATCGAGCCATTTAGGAGAAATTCTCTTTCGTATGAATGCACAGAAGATTTTTATATATTAAGACAAGGTTTTGTTTACTGGGTTCATCTATATATGCGTTTTTCCTAAAGAAACGCGAATTTACACTAAAACAAAATCGAATCGATTTTTTGGCAAACGAGCATATGCTTCTTCGCCATACATTGAAGACCACCAATCCAGTGATGCTGAAAAAGCATGTTTTGGGGTAACTTTTGTTGCAATTGACAACTGTCACTGTGACAGTTGTTACAAGGGTTAATTTTTCTTTTTTTGGTTTTGCTGCTTTCACGTTCGCTATATCAATTAATGCAATTCATATGCAGATGAGATTTCAAAACGGGCAAAGCTGGGCTTGGTCGCCCAGGTCCTAACTTTTATATACGACGAGTTTGAGATTTTTCAAAGCAGTACATTTTTCATGATTTTTCAGAGAACATTACTGTATTTTGCATTCTTATGATATTTGATACAGAATATTGAAACCTGCATACATCATCAGACGTCCCTTTCTCGTTTATAAAATACTGGACAAAGTACTGACCCTTCACTAGTAGAGCAGGTTTTCATTAATCTTTCTTTTCATCAATTCATGCATTATTCTCATGGTAGAGATGAACTTTCCCCATATTTAAACATGTTCGGAGATTTGCATCATCTGTGGGTTCCACCGATATAGCAATAATGTACATCGTAAAAGTAACAGGTGAAAAACAAGATTGTATTTCCTATGCATATTCTCGACTGAACTCTGCTAAGACGATTCACATGATCTGCCACATTTGCGACTCCTTGATGGTGTGATGCAGTCGCTACACTCTAACCAAAAAATCATACAGGCATGTCGCAAGATTAAAGACCTCATAGCTGGATGAATGCAGAAGGCTGAGGTCCTCGGTTCATTGCATTTGCTCAGGGCACACGATTCCCAAACCCAATAGCTGCTTATCCCATAATTTTGAATGTGGTTATTGAGGTAATAATGAGTCCAGCGTGCCCTCCGAATGTGTCGGAGTTTAGGAGAAAGGGAAAACTTTAATTTAAAAAATTATTTTGATAATTATCCTGATGAGGAATTGAAATATCATCTTTTCTTCTTGAGCCTATAAATGTAATCGCAAAAATGGGCGTGAGATGAGTTGGGGCGTAATCATGGACATTTCAAATTGTCCGTAGGACTCGCTTAATATATTATTAGTACGGATATTAAATTAATCATATTCGCGACACGTTTCACAAATTTGGAAAAAAAAATCGACGATAATCAGATTCAAACCTAACTATGGAGTAATATCTTCAAACAAAGATAAGTTTTCATCACAGTGCTTATAAATTAATCTCCAACGGATTATCATTAAACACATAGACTGGTTAATTTATAACTTATTGAGAAACATTTTTTGGATATTTTTGAAGAATTTGTAGCTTGCCCTTATTTTCCGACAAGCTAAGCATACATAGAAAGATATTATTTTGCGCGTGGCATTCAAATAATTTCAATTTAATGAAATTTGGTTTATGAGCCCCAAACCGGGACTCAGGTGACAATGGCTATATTATTTGAAAAAAAAAAAAGTAACTTCCCCTTTACCACACAAGATATTGAAAACATATAGATGGGCATTTCGAAAACGTGAAAACATGATGCGCACTCGTCCCACAACGGACTATAGTCCGTAACATATCCAGTGTAGTCAGATTTTTCTCTAATCGCCAATAGTATTATTTTTTTATTTTTGACCTTGAAGAATAAGAATAGTTGGCCCTGAAACTCAAGATTTATTCATGTCATGTCCTGTAGAATTTTTGAACGTCTACCTAATGAAAAAAAAATCATTTGGTTGGAAAATGTATGTTTTATAAGCGTGCTTTCATTTTGAAGGGGTTACACTGTATATTATTCGTCGTTTTACAGTTTATGATTCTTCCAATGATTTTTTGAATGAAAATTTTTTGACGAAACGTTTGCCTATTATTACTGTTATTTCACCCTAATAACAGTAATCGGAAAGTTTTCGTGATAACATAAATCATGTCCAACATTATCCTGATTTCTTCGAGGGATATTTATTCTATGTAATCGTCATATTAAAATAATATTTATCATTCCTGCTGGATAATCGCTCGAAGAATTCATCTTCAATTTATTCTTAACATTGCTGGACACGAACTGTCATTATTACTAACAAGATTGTTAATATTGTATGGCGACACTCTAAACTCTCTAATCTTTAAACTGTAAACTATAATGAATGCAATAGATCTTACTGTAATCTGTGACAACATATCACCGAATCACATTTTTGCTAATTCATGTAAGAACATTGTTTAAAAAAATTAAAAAATTGAAAATGTTCACCGCAACTGTTGAGTAATACTCTTGCTGATTGACTTCAATATCAGATATGACGGACGAGTGATTTGATCTTCACGGTCATCAGAAATGAATGGAAAAATATACAGTGTGGGCCATAATGTTTCCAACATACGGAATACATTTTTGTTTTCAGAGTTACAAAAAATACTTCGTTACTGCATATCGGAAAACCTACAAATTTATTTTGAAATATATCACGTGACCACCATGGAGGCAATTTTGAAAAATTATTTGCGGATGGGCGAAAACTGGGGCAAATTTGAAAAAGTTGTTCAACACTTAATTTTCGTTCCATATGTGAAATTTGAAATATTTATCCAAAATAATCAAAAATTGCAGTTTCTCTTAATTTTTTTGTTTTTAAATAAATGATGGTTTCTTTTGGCCTTGAATTAATTTAGGGATTCATTATAAACTTATTTTATCAATATTAATTGAATTATTCAGGTTTGTTTCCAAATACTACTTCCAAAATTCGAAAACTTTTACGCTATGACTCATTGCTGTTGCAATGGTCCATCTTACAATATCATAACTTTTTGGATTTACTCAGTCACAACAGACCAATTTTTTCAACCACAATAATTTTTTTTCCGAAAAAAAAAGAAAAGAAAACGTATTCCGCAGTACAACATGGAAGATTCAGTTACTTTCTTTCTTTATTTCCTCAAGAAATATTCTCGTTTTCATTTATTCTGCCAAATAAAACTTTTTTTCTTAAATAAAATGAAGAACATTAAATGAGATTTTCACATGTCCAGATATGTGGGCAGAATTGTAAAGGTGCGTACAGAGATATAACAAAACTTCGTATCGTATCACCGACGCGCAACAATTAATTGTTTGATACGCATCGAAGATATGGTGTGTCAGCAATATAGCATATCAATACATCGTTGTGTATATCATAAACGGAACATGCTGCCGTTCCGTCTTTACTAAAACAGAACCTTTTGCTTTTTTCTTGTATGCAATTTAATAATGAAATGGATGTTGCCGCAGCAGCTTTATATACCGGGTGTCCCAGAGCTTTTAGGCCAGCAGATATTTCAGTTATTCATTTGCCGAAAAAAAAAATTAAAAAACCCATGTCGTAAGAGACCATAAGCACTTCCATTCAGGATAGCAAATTCCACCCCCTGGCAAACAACCCCTGAGAAACCACCTCTAACTTTTGTTTTTCACCAACATGTTTGTTGTTGCTCAACTTACAGCCCTTTGTACTTCTTAATCATCGATATATCATAATATGTAGTTGTGAAGAGAGTTATGAATGATACTGAGTCGAAGATAATGAAATTGTCGTAAGTTATTCTTACAGAACACATTGATAATCCCTATTTTATACATACCTAATTACATGTACCTATTGTGTTAAAGTCTATTCCCCCAAAAAAATGGAAGACAAAATTTGTGACGTCTCATCTGGTACATGTGTAGACTGAAAAGGAGCCGGGATCATATGAGCCCTTCCCTTGAAGTTGCTGTTCCGTTGAATAGGAAAAAGATGCATTCATTTATAGAACAGTAGCTGAAATAAAATATACATGTAATAAATGAGCATGGAAAATGTCCTTCATACATTGTTAATAGAGATCCCATATATCATAAAACCACAATAATAATTTCCAGAATGACATGGATTCACTCCTAAAATAACCAGCCCTTCGGTCAAAAAAGCATGTTTTCGCCTATAACTCGTCAACCTTTGAAAATACCAAAAAAGTATTCAGAACAAAAATGAGAGCTTTATAAATTTCCTAAAAAAAAAATATAAATTTCTTGTATAAGCTATAGTTTATGAGAAATATGGTTTGTTCATTAACATTTCTTCGCGCGCGGTCTACCGAAAAAAATGAATTACAAGAAAACTACGCAAGCTGTGATGTAAAATCAAATTGGGTTTTTAAAGTTTTTATGGTCATAAAAATGTTTTACTTTATAATAAAACATAATAAGTGTAATTATCCACTTATACTTTATGTTCATAACAGCATACAGTCCTACAAAAAATAAATAGCTTCAATACAATTAGTAAATGTCTTCAGTCATAGTTGAATAATATTAGTTCAATGCATGAAAGGTTAAAATAAAAATATTCCTTTTGAAAAAATTACCAGCATCTTGAAATTTGCTAAATTTTCACTGATTGTTTATATTTTACTGAAATGTTGAAAAAGCAAAATAATACGGAAAATTAATTCAGCAACTTTTCCCATATACAAAATGGATTCATAATATATGACGTGGAAAAGCTACGAATAAATTTTCTTTATTCTTGTATTTTTTTTCAACATTTTTAGTGAAAATTTAGCAAGTTTCAACATGCTGGTAATTTTTTCAAACGAAATATTTTTATTATTTACTTTTTGTGCATCAAACTAATATCTACCATTTAACTATGACTGAACACATTTACATATTATATTGAAGCCTTTCATTTATCGTAGGGCTATATGCAGTTATGAATATCAGTGGATCATTAAACATATGTTTTATTATACAGAGTGGGCCATTGAAAACGAAACAACGGCTCTGTAGGTCGGCAGGACCGAATAAGAGAGAAACGCTCGGCAATTCAATTACATTTTCGAGGGGGACATCGTTCGCGATGAAATTCACCCGAAATACATTCCATCCCTCGAAGCTGTGACCGCCACCCCTAAATTTTTAACTGGTAACATATGGCAAGTGATACCTCATTTGAAAAGTATTTTCTTTCTTAATATCAAACAACAAAAATGAATTAATTCTATCGATTCGTTTTCGAGACATAGGAACTTGAAGTTGGGAAATCACTTTTTATTTACTCAATCAATAACAAGCAATTGTCTCACTAATTATTATTGTCAATGAGCTGAATGTTCAAATTGTCTACCACCCATTTTCATACAATAGTAAAAGTACTGTTCTAACCGACATCTCATGCACATTTCGTAGCATTTCTGGCGTTATTCGACGGCATTCTCCAATAATTCCACTTCGTAAATCTTCCAGAGATTCTTGTAGGGTTGCATAGATTTTGTTTTTCAAGTGACCCCACAGGAAAAAGTCGAGTGGTGTTAAATCTGGAGATCTGGCTGGTCACTCTATAGAGCCTCTTCTTCCAATCTAACTTCCAGGAAACATTTTATCCAAAAACGCCCTATCCGGCTGAGCATAATATGGAGGTCTTGTGGAAATATCAAGTGGTCTTCATGGTAACAATCGTCATTTTTAATGATGTCTACTAATTGTGGATAAACAAATTCATTCAATAATTCCAAATAAGTTTCTCCTGCCAGGTTATCGTCGAGAAAAACTGGTCTATATTCTTATATTTTTTAGTTTAATTAAACAATACTGACTGTAAGACTGTAAGAGCTTAAGAGAACTATGTCAAGCACCCCACGCTTTTTTTACATTTGAGTAAATAAATCGTCAATTATTCTTAACTTTTTAGTCCATTTGGAAGTAAAGCGTGTTCTTCAGTTTTTTTTAAACTAATATTTTTTATGACTAAAAAATCGAAATCTACAACCCCGAAAACCCCCACATACCAATTTTGAATCGAAACTGACAATAATCGCAAAACTCGTCCACCATCTTGGACCGCCATATTGAATTCACAAATTTTTACAAAAAATTCATAATCTCTGACCCCGAAAACTCTCACATACTAAGTTTGAATGGAATCAGACCATAATGACAAATATCGTCCGCCATCTTTAATTAATGAATTTTTACCACAAATTCGAAATATACAACCTAAAAAACTCCCACATACCAATTTAGCTAGTTTTCACTAATTTTCTCAGTCTTATCACTGGATAATATTACGGACGAGTGCGCATCACGTTTTCACGTTTTCAGCTAGATTGTCGAACTGTAATTAGTTTTTATCGATAGGCCGCGCACGAAGAAATTGAAAGGAACAAATTCGGGCGACAATCCATATTGGAAATCTTGACAAAATTTCGCCGATTTTATCGTGAACTTTTATAGCTTATACAGAAAAATTTTTCGTAGGAAATTTTCCAAGTTTTCTTTTTTGTAATGAAAATATTTTCCAACGGATGTCGGATTATAGGTGAAAACAGGCATTTTTTACCAAATGGGTGGTTTTTAGGGGTCCTCCCAAAATGGATTATTGTGGTTTCATGATATATGGAAGCTCTACAGTTTACGAAAGAACATTTTCGTGCCAGATAAGGTAAAAGCACCAGTTATTTACAGTGTTCCCCTGAATAATAAGATTGAATGCTCAAATATTATAAATATTTCTAAGAAATCTTAAACAATAGAATGTCCGGAAACCCTGTCGATGTATAGTGATCAGTTGACATTATATCCGGTTAAGAAATGGAGAAGTGCATCATGTCAAGCAAGTTGTTAAGTTCAAGGGTGTTTAGTTGACTTGAATGATCCGTTTATGTTAACTTTCTAGAAGGTCAGATACTAAAATCATATCAAAAAACAGTTTAATGCCGCCCTTGATGATATATCATAAGGGATACCCGTAGCTGCAGCTTCTAGAATATACTCTATTCCTTGGAACACATTGTTATACAAATCATCCGGAAAGCTACATGCAGATTGCCCAATGAGACAAAGCACTTATCTCACAACCAACGAAGAAAACCTCTTGGAGCAGTGAATACTATTTAGCTAAAGTTCACATCAGTTACAGAAGAACAACGATTAGACGATATTCAACTCATAATTCAGGAATATAACCGACCAACTCATTTCAATAATTCTCGTCCTGTCCGGAAATGTATGTTTCATTCAATACATCCTAAATTGAGCGAAAGAGTCGCCCAAAATTTAACACCTGACAAGAAAATGTTTTTTGAACAACTTCGTCAATGGTTTCAGGAAATCGAGATATATTTGAAATCCAAAAACCTATTTGCCATAATCAATGATCCGTTCCGTGTGTTCAATTCTGACGACAGCACATTTTTTCTCAACCAGAAAAGGGAGACAAAAACTTCATAATGCGGGGACAAACGATGAAAAAGAAAATCTAACTGACGCGGCAGGAGAACTAGCTCCTCCAATGGTGGTCTTCAAATATAAACGCATCCCAGGTGTCAATACGAAGTTAGAAGTCTCCCAAATCCTTTACTGAAAAATCAAGCGTCAAGCTGGTCGCAACTGATGTTTCTAGTATTCGGTTTGAAGACGGCACTGAAAAACTACCCCTGCCTGAATTACACTATTCCTACGATACGATATAATATGTGAAGCATAGCTCGGAACCAAATAATGAATTTACTTTTTTATTCTTAGTATAAATATATTCTTATTTCAATTATTGGTGTGTCAATCACTGGTCCATAAAAAAACATTCGGTGTCAATAACTGTTATCTGGAACAAGATTTTTTCGTAATTTCTCCTTTCCAGTTCATATTCATAATGAATTATCGAAGCATAAACCATATAGAAAAATATACAAAACATGAATTAATTTAAAATTGGGATCAATTACTGGTGCTGTTACCTTGATTGTATAGGAAATTTCTACACCGACTGTACTATTAGAGCCCTCTATAACTAATAACGTACAAGTTTCCACATGAAATTTCATAGAAATGAAATCTGAAGGTAATTTTATAATTTCTTTATATAAACAATATTTCAACTAGGTATGTTCCCTATAGTTAAATGACAGGGACAATAATTTCGAAAAATGAAAAAACTTGCAATGTCGCAAGAAGATAGATAACAACGGCGTTTTTTTATTATCAATATTTACCTGGTATTTACAAGAAATGAATGTTTATTCGAAACAATTACGTGGTTTGTATCTGTTTATTCCAGATAACTGATAACGGCGCTGCATGGCGCTTGGCAAAACTGATGTAAGAACCTAACAGACAGGCCATAATATTTAAGGACGTATCGTAGACGGAATTTTATCACATAGAAACTATGAAAGATTATAAATATTCGTCATTCTACTGTCATATGTATCATTAGTCAATAAATTACGACCCAGGTGATTTATTGCACCAGAAGCCTTGGAAATGGAGAAAAATATTTTGGCAGATTAGTTCAGCAATAAACGCCCAATCAACGCTGTTTAAAAATTTTAAACAATACCTAGTTAATTGTTATAGCTCTCATAAATTTCAATTTTTTCTACGCTGCATAACGGGCAAGTTTCGGTTAGTGCATCATGGGTATTGTTAGAGTGGTCGACGAAATGGTGAATGGAAAATACACAGTGGTATGTTCAAATGAACTACTGTTCGGTTTCAATTCAATAACTATCTGTGTATTTAGAGTGCAAAGTAATAGATTGCCACACTTTGTGCTCGGAATACACACAAGAGAATTTTTCTACAAACGCAGCTCTAAGACAAAAAACAGCTCGATACTTCATTCAACTCAGACTTTTTCATATTACCTATGATAAAATTAACACTTAAAGTGTCAATAGGAAAATAATTCATACCTAAGAAATAAAAAGGACCGCCAGCCGAGATCTAACCCGGGTCCCATCTGTTTAAATAAGTTGAATCGAGCGTTTTTTCGATTATTTCCTTGGAAAAAGTAATCTTTGCGTTGAGATCTGAAAGCGTCAAAGGCTACTTTGGTAAGCGAGTGTAGAAAACATTCTGACGAAGAGATACATTAGTAAAGCCAACAACTAAAATTTCAAATTTGGTTTGGTAAGATTCCCAAGCTATTTCTATTTTATTCGAAGAAAATTTGAAATATGTGAATTTGCCATGTGTTCAGCTGCTTCATAAGAAGTCTCTGGAATATCTTTGGAACATTGTAATCTAGATACTGTTTGATATTGATGAAGGAGTGTTTTATAAAACCTCAAAATTGGTCTGTGGATAGCAAGATAACTAAAAAACTATGTGGACAAAGTCAGTCATCAGAATATTATTGGGACACCATGCGTCAGCAGTCCGCTAAACCCGTCAAAAAATTTAGTTGGTGAAAGTGTTTTATAAAATCTAAAAATGTTCGTGCAAATAGAATCCTCACTCCATTTCAAGGCTATAAGTTTCAATGCCCTGTAGCTCGGTCATTATTCATCTTAGGGTATATGTTTTTTGAAACTTATAGCCTTAAAATGGAGTGAGGATTTTATAAAACACTTTCACCAACCAAATTTTTTGACGGGTTTAGCGGGCTGCTGACGCGTGGTGTCCCAATATTCTGCTGACTGACTATGTCCACATAGTTTTTCAGTTGTCTTGCTATCCACAGACCAATTTTCACGTTTTATAAAACAGTTGCGACATACGTGGTTATTTTTACAACTTTGAAACCACCCCCACGCCAGTTGTCCCAAAAACTGGCTGACTGATGGCAGGCTATTATTATTTAACATATTTATGACCCAGTATCAAAATATTAGCCTTTATAAAACTGTTGCATTTTTGGTCCTTTAGCTCTATAACTATAACTATATTCATTCAAAAATCACATCACCAAAGCCGACCCGCTGACACCAAAGCGTATTTTTGTTTTTACTACTACTACTACTACTACTTGTCAGAGCAATGTTGTGTAAATGGCATTTTTAATCTAAATAAAATTTCCTTAACGATAAACAAATTCATTTTGAGAATAATTTTACATTACTTACTTATATTACACTTGACATATTAAAATTTATTTCAAATACTTATAACTTATAGTCATATTTATCAATTTGTGAATGAAACTTATCATATAGGTACATGTCGTCGCAGCCTCTGTTATATACCATTTTGAGTTATACAACTTTTCTATAGGTAAGCATTTGAATATCTTTTCAAGGCAGCGTTCGTAAAAAACACATTCGCTCGACCGCTTTTTCTTCGACTTTTGTTGCCAAATTGGTCGCCACGAAAATCCCGTTTATTTTTTTACCAAGATAATATGTCCTACGTCCACCCTGAAAGGCCATTCAGTAGTTTCATTATGATTAAGATGGTAGGTTCCAAAACAGAACCTTGTGAAACTCACGAGATGACTTGTAGATCAGGATGACTGCAACCAATCCTTATTTGAAATCGCGTTTGGCACTAAGGACTCATAGCCAAACTTCCAATCTTATGGTTTGCCTCCCCAGTTGTGTTCCTTGCTATATTACTTTCTCTCAGATCTATATCTCCACGTGGTGGTCGATGGATACTCTACCATTAAATGCTGGTATTCCGCTGGGATCCATTCTAGCACCAACACTGTTCCTTCTTCACATCAACGATTTGTTGGGAACTACCTCATGTCCAGTGAACAGCTTTGCAGATGATAGTACCCTCCATACCGCTTTCTCTTCCAAAGCACCGATAAGAGCCAGCGAATGCAGAAATGAACGGAGAAGAATCGTGAATGAAATAAATACAGACTTGGCCAAAATTTTAGAATGGGGATCCAACAATTTGGTGGAATTCAATGCGAATAAAATCCAAGCATGTCTTTTCTCTGGAAAGGCCAATCTCACAGTAGCCAGCGTAACTATGTCAGGAGTATCTATATCAATTTCAATGCTCGGTATTACCATCAGCAGTACCCTCTCATGGGAGGATCATGTGAGGTCCATTGCCAAGAGTGCCTCTTATAAACTTGGTTTTCTGTTTCGCGCCAAGAAGTATTTTACTTCTCGGCAACTGATTATGATTTACAAGGCACAGATTCAACCTTTTTTGGAATAATGTTCCCATAAATGGAGTGCAGCACCCAAACACATTGAAACTCTTAAATCGGTCCAAAAAGAGAGCAATTCGTCTCGTCGGTGATACTTCGCTCATAAGCTCGCTTACTTCACTGGAACATCGCAGAAAGGTTGGCGATCTGTCTTTGTTTCATAGATATTTTCATGGACGATGCTCTTCCGAAATATCATCAATCGTTCCACCGTTAGCGGTTTCATCGAGGTTGACCCGTCGAGCTCAGGCCTTATATCATATGCCGTCATTTTGGAGACATGCTGCATATCTGCTCCACAGGGCTTGTTTTTCCACAGAACGCCAAAGCTTTGGAACTCGCTGCCTCGGAGGTGTTCCCTGATACATAGAGCCTTCAAAAATTCAAGAAAAACACCAATTCCTACCTAATTTCCCTCGGCTCTCACGGTGTTCTTTGAACAATACAGGAGTTTCCTTTTTGTGAGAACCAGAACTTAAAAAAAAACCTTTCAGAAAGGAATGTTTTGATCCAGTTCAGCAGTTGGTCTCTCAATCTGAAGTGTTCAGTTTTGAAGTTGTTCAAGTCGTAAAACCTTGTCAAACGCCTTGGAAAAATCAAAATATATTATTTCAACAAGGAACGAGTGTCTGGTCTGTTTGTCCGAGCAATGGAGTAAATAGAATAAAACAATGTTATATATGGGGCAAAAAGAGTGAGAGATTATCTAGAATTATTCTCTCCATAATTTTGTCACATACGGACACCTGGCCTGTATGTAATTGGTCTGTAGTTCCCGTTTTTCATAACAGAGGAGGCTAGCCGCCATTGAGTGGGAAGGGAGGAGTGAAAAAACGGGTATTTGAAAATATAGCTGGTATGTTTTGCGAAAGGATGCATGTCTTTTCAAAATAAATGCTTGTATATTATTCTACCTGGGTGAGATTTTTGACATTACTTGGAGTAGCGCTTGTATTTTCAACTGACAAGAAATATTTATCGAAATTTTAAGCGATTTTCTCAGCAGCTGCAGCACTGGATTCACATATTATGGTTTCACTGTCATCTTGAATCAGAGGTATGAAGATCTTCGACGAGAGCTAGTTCTACAGTATTTATAAATGGCATTGGAACCTTTTCCCACAAGATGTGATTCATAGTTTTCTTTGGCCGTTTTCAGCCCTTGAGACAAATCGGAGGAGCAAGAACAGTTTGTCACAATTTTTTTCAAATTCAAGAAACAATTTGAGGTGTTTAGTACTCTCTACGATTACTTTATTCATAAAAAATTAAATATTAATTTTTTCATGATCAAAGTGATCATAGAGTTGCAGAGTTGTATTATTAATCGTTTACCAATCATTAATTGACTTATTCAATAATTTCCATAAAATCATGCTGATAGTTATTATAGACATACATACATACAGAATGATATATCAAATTTGCACCAAAAAACTAGTAAAAACTCAAGCAATTTTCAAAAATCGTCGATATTTTAGTACAAATGATAAACTGTACCAAATTTTGCATTGAAATATTGTTGTAGGAATATGAGGGAGGCGACTAAGGTGCATATGCGATACTAGTACTTTTTATGAGGCTAGAACTATAAAAAATTGGGGAAAAATGTTTTGCATAAGTGGCTATGATTTCGAATATTAATATTGCTTTCGATTCTAAACAACTTTTCTGAATAAATTTCTTCGATAATATCAAAAATAAGGGTAGATTACTCCTAATCAAAATTCTTATTTTTTGTTCTCCCCTGTACATCGTTTGGAAGCACCAACTTTTATGGGGTATAAAATTTTCTGACAAATGCATAATAAAAAAAGTTTCCCAAATGGTGCAACTTTTTGAAACTTACTGTAGATGATATTGAGTACCTTATAGCCGTGTTCATTAATATCATACGGTAATAATACATACTGTTTGATCTACGAAAACCGTTCAGTACCAGGAACATTACATAACTTATGATATTAATACCCAGAAAAATCGTTACTTTTATCGAGACAAGCTAAATATGTAATTGTAAAAATTATACTCGCTAACGGATATACGTTACATACATTGTTGTTTTGTTATGAATTATTCTAAGGTCACTTTTTGATTTTCGAGGTCAAAACAGTTTGTCCAGTAATTAGGCATCATTCCCATTATTCATTATAATTCAGCTCAATATGCACCATTTCCATAAAAGTTCTATAGTAAAATGTAACTTTCCATTTAACAATGGCTTGAGCCTGACATACTTCGACGAATCGATTATATTTTTTTAATGGAACGTTGAAGTCATAATAATTACAGAATAAAAATAATACATAGAAAATATTAATGCAACTAAAGAACTATTTTGAGCATATTTTTTCACATAATATAAAGTACAACGAAGTAAATGCACAATAAATTCAGAAGGATAGTAGAGAAAGAAGACGAGAACATCATTTGCAATAAGGAGGAGACATCTATGCTAGAGGAATCAATGATAATAAAATATTCATAAAAAAACTTTTTAAAGACAAACTTTCATTCAAATGCACTAAAAAGTAAAAAATAATTTCTTCAGATGTGTAATGTAGGTTTTTCAGATTCAAAAGCTTGCCGCGCAAAGTTTTACATTTCACATCTAAAGAAATTATTTTCAACTTTTTAGTACATTTGAATGAAAGCTTGTCTTCAAATATTTTTGTTGTTGTTAATATTTCATTTTCTTCTTTTTAACAAGTACGCATTAATCTATAGATTTCTGATAAAGAATGGTCATTACAAGACCTGTTTCATGTGCGTTTTAAGCAATCTAGCTCTTGAATGAGGAAGCCATCCTGAATCAGCCATCTTCAATTTGGGAATTTTAGCAAAACATCCATGATCTTCTATCCAATCAAATAGAATATCAACATACTGCAAAAGATCCGAGTGATCATCTCTCTATTCCAGGTGTTTACCGCATTCCCTGCAGCTGTGGTGACGTATATATCGGTATGACAAAAAGGAGCATAAACATCCGCATAACCGAACACAAGATGAATTGCAGCTATGGGCACTCCGATAAATCCGCGGTCGCAGAGCATGCTCTACTAACTGAGAGCAACCATACAATTATCATGTTTGATGAAACCCAGGTAATAGATAAGACCTCAGAATTACCCGCGAATATTCACAGGGGCCTTTGAATTTCAGAATCACCCTAAGAATTTCAACCAAAAGTGAAGAAGGCCTCAATCTAAGTAAAACGTGGAGGCAGGTAATCAGAGAGACCTAGTCAAAACCGTTTTCAGGTATAAGAAATAATAATTGAAAACATAAACTGGTATCAGAATCCAGTGACCAAGCGGAATCAAGAATGAATGAAGTCACGCGCCCTATCAGGAAAACACAATAAAAGAAGAAATTAGAACAGACACCGAATCAGTCAGGCTCAAACGAGCGACTTGAACGCTTTGTCCGTTACCCCATCGCCTTTGAAAATTTCTATCGCAGATGTAGAGATTCACGATTTCTCTACCGTTCATTTCTGCATTCACTGGCTGATATCAGAGCTTTGGAAGAGAAAGCGGTCCCAACAAATCATTGCTGTGAAGAAGGAACAGTGTTCGTGCTAGAATGGTTCCCTGCGGAACAATAGCATTTATTTGTAGAGTATTGGATGATACTCCATCGTCCACCATGTCAATAGATTGGTCTGAGAGAAAGCTAGATAGCAAGGAACACAACTGGAGAAGCATGCCATAAGATGGAATTTTGTTTTTTACCAAATATATTTATTTTTCAAATTGGTCGATAATTGCCTGTAGGGCATTCATCACCAGTTTTGAACATCGGGATTAGGTATTCGTCCTTCCATTTCTGTGGAAACGTGCATTCATTGAGAGATTTGTTGAAGATAATGGTAGAAGGGATGTATAAACTGGAGACACACCTTTTTACTAAATATGATGGCATTCCGTCAGGACAACAGCCTTCATTTTCATCTAGTTTAAAAAGAATGCCGGGTACTTCATTTTCTGTGTCATTTATTTTATCAATTGTGGTCAACCTTTCGTAGGTACAGATATATTCTTAATAGCAAACTTAAAACATAAAACGGGTTTGAGCACGTAACTGAACTATCTCGAACTCTTCGAAAGGGAAACAGATATATCAGAACAGAAACAATGAAGAGCAGGAAGAAAATATGGCTCGAAGGAATTGAACGGGTAGAGAAAAAATAAAAAAAAAACAGTAGAACTCAAATCATTGACCAGATATAGAAAGATATAGAAAGAATAGCTAATTTGAGGCAAGATGTGTAAAAGTAGTTGGTGATGAATGGAAACAGAAAAATATTGAATAAAAGTTTGGTTTTATGGGAAAAAATCATCAGCATCTCGCGCTCATAAGGTTAATGAGATTATTATGGATTGAGATCAAAGACACCACGGACTGTTCGAAATGAATCAACGAAACCATTTATTGATAATGCTTTGATAACGAACAAGCCTTCTCACGGAGACGCATTTACTGTATCTATTTCTGTAGTGGAAGTATTCTAATTCCAAGTTGCCGAAAAATAATGCTGGCTTAGAGTTAAGAATTACTATACGAACAACGAGTTCTTGACATCAATAAACTAATTTCGAAAACCGTGATAAGCAACGACCATAGCAGATATGAAGGTTCATTAGTGGAATATTTGAATAGGTACCTTGTTGTCAATACTAAACTTTCCTCAAAATGAATCCAAATTTGTAACCTCAATCTTGAAAGCAATTTAACGCAAAATTATACAAAGTTGATGATAATAAACCAAAAAATTCGATAAAAGCTACCGACTGAGGACCTATCCCATCCACCTACAGTGTGGACAGTTATGCCAAATAACTGCCAGAAAAACAACTACTTTCCTGGCTCACAACGGGTATTGTAATACTTATATCAGAACAGAAACTTGTGCAATGTTCCATATGGTAGAGAACACTATTGTGCTATTGCACTAAGTGCTCCCTGTACCCCACTGACATAATTTGGTTTTAAATCGGACTGGGGAACCAACTGAAAACTAGTTTCGAGGTTGTTGCCTCTCATCAGTTTGATGGTAGGTCAGTACAGACAGCTTTAGTGTCTTGTGTTTCCCGTCTGAATCATAACATCATCCTGGTTATTTGGTAATTAAGGTCTCGAGCTGATGGAAAGTGTTCAGCGTAGAGCATATTTGTCATAAGACACTACAGTGTAGGTGAATGAATTCGAACAAAGTCCAAAAAGTGTGCCGCAGAGTTTCAAATGAATGAAACGAAAAATTTTCGATAAAGTGAAATTTTCGTTCTCTCCACAAAAAATTTAAGGGAAATATCTGTCAGAAAACAACTACCTCCCCCTACGGACATTGAATTTCATCCGACATCAATTTGTGCAATGTTCTTCCAAGACGGCAAAATTGCAAGTGCTAATTGCAATTAAGAATTGAATATTATCCTCCATTGGCCGAGAATGACCACCTGCAGACATGACATGTTTCACGATGTTTTTCCCACTCATCAGTGCAAGGATAGGTCGGACAACAGTAGTTATCCCAGCCCACCCAATGAACGATAACACCCAACACTAAAAAACAAAAAGCACTCCTCGGTAGCACAGACTCCGGGAAGAGTAAATGCATGAACCAGTCCGAAAAGTGTGCCGGAGAGTTTCAAACAAATTAAATGAAAAATTTCGACAAAGTCGAATTCTCTCCTCCACACTGTCCCACAAAGTGGAAAATTTGAGGCAAGTTTCTGTCAACAACAACAACTACCTTCCCCTATGGACATTTAATTACATCTGACATCAATTTGTGCAATGTTTCTCCAAAAGGACACAATTGCAAGTGCTAATTGCAGTTAGGAATAGAATATTATCCTCCATTGGCCGGAAATGAATGCAATAATATAGTCATTCGGTATTTAGCTGCAAAACTTTTCCGGGAGTTTAGAAAATCAGTGATTTCATAGATTTTCACGTGTCCTTTCAGGATTTCTACTTTGCCACCTCATACAGTTTTTTTGACAATATCTCATTTCCTACTCATTTCACGATGAACATAATTATGTAATATATTTTTTCTGCGAAGTGAATAGTTTTATCGTACGAACGCTGCAAACTCGACTCAACACGCTTTTTGGCCAGAGTTTCGCAAAGCCAAGTTGCTTGGCTTGAAACATAAAAGCTTGGCTTGGTTTCAAGCTTCAAGCTTTTCATGCTATTATAACACTAGGTATTGCCATTTTTTAGGAAATCCATAAAAATTATTGAGTTCTATATGGACAATTGTATTTAATAATAATCTTAAAACGGCCCTGTATATAAGTTAATTATTTTCGTCCGATAAACCCAATAGAGAATATTCTTTCTCGAACGGACAGGTCAGTAAATTTTTATAATAACAATTTGCTATCGTCAAGCTGGCGAGGAAAGGTGCTAATATTGAGACGAAAAATCTTATCGATTGTCGAGTGAATGAATGGTTTGTTTCTTGAATTGCGAACGGTGTATGAACTCATTTCAAATATCTATCACGGGACTTGCTGAGTTGGTAATTTTACTCTGAGACAAGCAAAATATTTTTTTTTCTCACGAAGCGGCGGTGCTGGTCGAATTTGTCGCGGGGGCGTACAAAATGTATGTGAACTTGAAAAGTTTCAATTTTTGGGTAATCGGTTTTAAATTCAAGATGTGATCTATAAATGTTTTTCTATGTCGGTGCGGAAATGAAATGTAAATGTGAAAGTTTAAAGTATAAAAATATTGGTGGAAATCGTTTTCACATCGCGGACGGTTCGCGAATAATTAAAATAAAGTGGTTCCAGACGAGTATACAAACAGAACATATAGTTTGCCGTAGAGTAAGAAATTATGTAGTTGTTTTTAACCCCTATATAATGCTCTGAGTTCGAGGGCTCAATTTGATTCGAGAGAAGTATTCAGATATTCGCCTTTAGTTGCATTATTTTGTATGAGTTGTGGTTCACTCCTTCCAGAACAAAAAACCAACCCTCTTATGGCTCTATTTGATTGAAGCTAAATAGGAAACACCTGTGTACCGTATGTTCATCAGTTCAGACTTTGTTTTTTGGTAAGGTTCACGAGTAGAGACTCGTAGTGGTTTCTGTATTTTTGCATTTTTCATTTTTTTGAGTCCTTTCATATTTTGTTTCCATAGATAAAGTACGAGTAGAGTCAGGTAGATTGGACCTGAGTTTATTTGTTTTGTTATTGTTGTCATTGTTTTCCATATTTTATCATTTTTATATTAATAGATGTGTTATTGTTGAACCTCTGCATTTAATTTGAACTCTAACAACCACTCGCTTTTCTAATAATTGTATCAAGATTTGCTCAAGACCCACCTTCGCGCGTGGGGAACGATCCCATTTGCCTTCTCGGGAAAAGAGACCCTCAAAGTAAGAGGGAACATAGAGTTGCGCTACAAGGGAACATACAGTTGCCCTATAAGGGAACAATTCACTGGCACTAGGCCCTTTTCCAAATTTTACATGGGCGACATCGGTATGGGAATTATTAAAAACAGAAGACAAATAACCTTGGTATCATCTGTTACACTATTTTCAAGCTTTTCACGCTATTTTCAAACTATTTTCAAGCTTTTCAAGCTACTTTCAAGATTTTCAAGCCTAGCCAAGCTCTTCTTGCTCCGCCCACATACTCGAAACGCCATTCACGTGTTGCTACTTCACGGATTATTAGTTATTTCATAGTATAATATTTTAAAAATGTTGTTTCCGAATAATCAGTGGAGTATATCTCAGCCGCGATTTCCAATAGGCCCCGCCTACTATATGTTCGGTATCCTATTGGCCGGCCAGAATTGGGTCAATTCTGTTTCTCATTAGCAAGATTGTTACCACAGCAAGGCAGTTTTCAAAGCAAAATATATCTCAATTTTGTAGAAGGCTTGATATCTACATTGCTTTATTGGCAGGAGATGATGTGGCAGCAACATCTCCTACCGATATTTTTTCAAGCCTTCTACAAAATTGAGATATATTTTGCTGTGAAAATTGTCTTGCTATGGTAACAATTTTGCTAATGAGAAACAGAATTGACCCGAATGTATGTATGCGGCTATGCTGTATTTCGGAGAAAATCTTGAGCTACCCGTTTTATTTCCGCAAATCCGAATACACGCACTTGTTAACACAGTCCAAGAATGTTTTAGGAATATTGTCATTTTTTCGAAATCGACTAATGATCTTGAACAAATTATAAATAATCCATATAATAATGCATAGGATGTTGATAAGCTACTGGAAGGGTGATATTGATGTGAGAATAAAAATATTTCACGATAAATTCACACGCGTGTTCCCTGTTGGCGTCTGGCAACGTAGCAACCGCTCTCCGATCTTCCACGTTGTACGTGGTTATCTATTGCATTATTTCAGTTGTTAGTGTTGTCACAGAAGCCTGTGCATTGAACAGAACTCTTAGTGAAATAAGTAGCACCTTGTCTGAGCAAAACTCATTCTAGACCATACTCACATATATAATACCTAATTCTGAACCGAATGAAAATATATATATCCACCCATTTCGGTCTTGGTGGCGCGCAGGTAGTGTTCTCCCTTGCTATGTCAAGGTACGCGGCTTCGAATCACCGCGCCGTCACCGGCCTCGTCCATGGCATCACACATTAAAATGTAGGGCTGCATTTTCCCTATCTGACACAAGTCCCTCGGGGACTTCTGAGGGTTGCTCGGCAGCCGTTTGATGGAAATAACAATGACAAAAAAATATACTAAAACTCCCCCATCATTCATTTCTGGTGTTAAATATTAGAAAATGAAAATTCCAATTATCATTCTCAGTGTAAATTGAAATTTTGGGTGGGATGAAAAAAAGTTTAAAGCTTGGTATGTTGAGGCTTGAGATTGCTAATGAAAAGCCTGAAATGTAAAGCTTTTTTCCTTCAAAATCTTGGCGCGGCTTGATAAAAATATAGTTGGGCTTGGTTTGACTTTTTTAAGCCAAGCTTTCAAAAACCAAGCCAAGCTTTCGAAAACCAAGCCAAGCCCGTGGCGCCTGTTTTTTTATCATCGTGACATCCCCTGTACGCCCAATCCTCATGCAATGCACCAATACAATATTTAGCACATTCTCCTTCACTTAGCTTTTCTTGATGGACCATTTGTAGCAGGTGCATCGTCTTCAGTATCGATCGAAACGTCACCGACAGAAATATCCACATCATCATTGGGTTTTGAATATATTCAATCTTTCCCTGATTAAAGAGTGGTGATGTTATTTTGTGACACAGTTGGGCTTATTGTCTTCTGAAATATTTTTCGTTAATGCATGGAAAACACGTGTTGGTGTAGCTGTTTGTTGGTTTTTTGCAGTCGTACGCTAAAACTGTTCTTTTCACAAAAAAAAAATGGTTATTACATAAATTGTAGGAAATTACTTCTAGTTTAATTCATTTCATATATATGGCGGAGCTAGAGGCAAAGATACGAAATGGCGAAGTTGAAATTCGAAAAAAGCACGTCAAAATTTATGAAATCGCCAAGTTTAAAAACTCCCAGTAAACTTTTCAGGTAACCTATTATTTGAGCACCAAATAATAATGGTGAAAAGGCAAAGCCTTAGAACTCTATGTTCAGATATATGACAAAATATTTGTATTTGCTTTTTTATTTTCAGGCTGAAGATCTGATAGACGATTTACTTTCATTGGAATCTAGCTCCCTAGCATCAGATGGTTTCAAAACTGACAATTCCTTGACAGGAAATGATCTCGATATCAAAAACGAACCGTATTTACTTAGCGAAGTCGAATTACATGCTCTCGCCAAAGATCGACAGAAAAAAGACAACCATAACATGAGTAAGTATCATTATTAGTACTCTATGTAAATGGAACCATGAATTTGTGATCAAAATGCAGAAAAAAAAAGAAATTCATTTTGCGAAAACTGTATATTTTTTGACGATTATTTCCCTCATCTGTCAAAATTTATTCGCTGATAAACCCGCTTCGTTTCTCTGCGAATAAACTGCATGGTCCTTCTTGACAGTTGCCTGAATGTATGCAACACATTTCACAAGTCGTGTGACATGTTGCCGTGAGTAATTTCAGTTAATAATTATGTTCATTAATTTAATAAAAATAATTATATATGTTGTGGAATAAATGTTATTGGTTAATTGACATATTTCGGAAATAATCTGATCAAATATAACTCGACTGTCGTTTATCAAATCGAATACATTTTGGAATTTCCACTCAAACATTTTTGTTTTAGAAAATTCATCTCGTTAAATTCGAAGATTTATATTCAAAGAACATAATTCTCCGAATTCAACTCGACATCTTAAACTTCTGTATCGCCAACAGTGTCTTTCCTTTCACCTGGAAAAAATCTTTCATTATTCCTCTACCCAAAATCCCTAATCCAGTGGACTTCAAATCACTCCGTCCCATCAGCATTCTATCTACCTTATTAAAAGCTTTTGAAAAATTAATTCACTCTCAAATTCAGTGTCACCCACAATCCAACAGCATCATTTCCTCTTATCAGTCTGGATTCCGACCTCAGCACAGCTATGTCACTGCATTAATCAAGGTCACAGATGACATTCTCATCGCGACAGATCGAAACCAACTCACTGCTTTGGTTATGCTCGACTTCAGCAAGGCTTTCGATAGGATCAAGCACCAGTTGCTGTTGGCTATACTCCATTATATTGGTTTTTCTGCTGCCGCTACATGCTTACTTGAACAACCGCTTGCAAGCGGTTTTATTAGAACGTGACTGTTCTGACTTTCTGGTAGTGGAAAACGGAGTTCCTCAGGGATCGATATTGGGTCCGGTGTTATTCATACTTTATACCCATGAATTTTATAATCACTTAAAATTCCGCAGTACTCACTTTTATACAGATGACACCCAGCTATATATATATATATATATATATATGTATATATATATATATATTGTTTCCTGAAAAAAACCTTCCCTTGGCTAATCTCCAACTGAACTCTGATTTGAAAGCTATCTCGATATCTGAAAAATTCTGTCCTTCAATAAACCCCTCCAAATCTTCCGCTATTCTTTTTGGCAAAAAGGTCGCTCGTAGCTGTTGCAAGAATTTAAAGAAAATAAAAATCGGGGAAGATACTATTCCCTTCTCTGAGAGCTCAAAAAACCTGGGAGTTATTATTGATTCCTCGCTCAATTTCAGTGGCCATGTCAATCACTCGTTCGGAGAGCTTTTTGTAACCTCAAATTGATATATTCCAACAGAAAAATGTTAGATAAAAATGGAAAAAAAACTCTTTGTGAGTCGCTAGTTCTCTCGCACTTGAATTACGCCGACACTATTTACGGTCCCGCTATCACCAAAAGAGACGCTTAGCGAATACAGTTGGTCCAGAATTCTTGTGTACGTCTAATCTGCGGACTTAGCAGACGAAATCACATCTCTTCACCTCTTCAAGAACTCGGATGGCTGAATACCAAAAAAAGAAGAATACTTCACCTTTGCATCTTATTTCATAATATAATAACTTCGCAAAAACCACGTTACTTATACGACAAAATTACATTTCGCACGGACGTGCACAACATTAACATACGGCATAAATCACGACTTACGCCACCTCAGCACACCACAGCCCAGTTTCAATCGTCTTTCTCCTTCAATATTACTAGGCTTTACACTAGGATTCCCGAATGATTCAAAACATTGTCCACTTCATGTTTCAAAAGCAAACTCAAAAACAGTCTGTTGTCAGGAGAAATATCTCTATGATGCCATTTTACCTCTGCCCAATTACATAACTTTATATGCTTTATTTATTATTCATTTATTCTGCCTTTTTACAAATAATGTCACATATTCATCATTTTTTTCACCATTTTTGTTCACCATTATTTGTCAATAAAAGCGATTATTATTATTATTATAAATTTTCAAACAAAATCGTTTTTGTGAATTTGTGAAAAATTGAGCTACTATCGACTTATTTTTCATTATTTTGTGTTACTAAAGTAGGTTAATTGTGTTTTATTTAACCTAACAATGTTATGCATGTGAATTTTATTAATACTAAATACTGCTTCGAGTTCCATGTAAAATGAGCATGAAATGACGAGAAGGTATATACATTTTTTGTATATTTCATATACCTACGAGTGGGAAATGGGTCATTCCATGTTCATTGTACACTATATTTTTTTTACGACCATCTGAATCATAAACAAATCTGTAATATTTTTAATAACACTTTTAAAGCGCACAAAATGGGCACATTTCTATATGGTCGTAGAAAAAATATATTTCCACCAACTTTAGTGGAATGAAGTTAGTCAAGAATATTGGTTTAAACTGCCACCGACTGCAGTATTATTATTTTGCGTAACTAAAGTTAGTACTTTGTATTTTATTTAGCGTAATCTTAACTAGAGTCTTGGTCCAGTATTATCTCTCATATAACATGCCACATTTCTTCAATTTTAAACAACACAAATTCAGAATATTTAGAATAGAAATTTAGAACAGATTTAGAAATAAAACCACCGATATTGATATCTGGATACCTATATATATAGCTGCTTAGATATTAACTGAAGAAAAATATTATTCTTTTGAATCAACATACAAAGCCTACTATTTAAATTTCAAAACCATCAAAAACCGTCATTATCCTAGTATTTTTTAATAATATTTCGGTGTGGAATTTTCTAAGCGAATACTGGTTTAGCTCAATCAAAAACAAAATTTTTTTTCCTGGAAAACGAATATTTTTTAGAAAATTCTATGAACACGAATTGTGTCCATATTTTCTTTGTATTATTTTGATTGACAGAAAATATACTGATGCGTTAAATCGTTCATTGTTATTTAATGGAAATGACGTATTGGAAAATAGATGATGTACAGAGTTTTTAAACTTATATATGAATGAATTAATAATTTTGATATAGTCGAAATACCCTGTAATGTACTCAAACACTCATAAAAGAGAATAATCACAATTATGAAAGTTTACAGCTCCTGATGATGCTAACCTTGTTTGCAACGTGTGAAATTGACGTAGATTTGATGTTTGACTCATTTTGTACGTCTTTAAATTTGATAGTTTGAGTAGAATGATTATGAGTCAACAGGGTTGCCAACGCTTCAGAGGGTCAAAAATAGTAAAATAGTGACTTATCTCAGAAATAGTGACAAAATAGTAACTTTTTCGTCCAAATAGTGAAATTTTTTCAACCAAATATGAAACTTTTGTGAAAGCTAGTCGTGTTTTTTTTAATCATATCAGTGCTCATCTGCACTTTTTCCATGAGAAATTTGTAGGATATGTATAGTAAATAGAGACAACGCAAATGCTACAATTAAAGGATAAGAACATTCTTTAATACTGAAAAAAATGTTCTTTGAACATTGAATTCTGTAGTTGAAAAATGAAATCACATTGAAAAATTCAACTAGATTTCAAAGCTTAGCTTTGGAAAACATCACAATTTAAAGTCATCAATCTGGAAATTGAGGCAGAGGGGCCAGGTCAGGGTCAGGAACCTTTCTCCTCTTGTCGGTGTGAAAAAACTTGCCAAGTTAAGTTGCTGTTTTTCTCTTTACTTTCTTCTGCAGTAGCGCACTTGCCTCAGTCCCCTCTCTCATAGCCTTCGCCCTGCTAACATTCCTTCAGCCACCTTTTCCGCTGTCGTATCGTTCTTATCCATTTTCGAACTTTTTGGTTACGTCCTCCTCTGTTCACGATCTGCCTTCTGCTTCTCATTCATTCATTTCTAATATTCGTGATTGCTTCTTTGTCTGCTTGTTGTTGCTGCTCATTTGCCTCCCTTTGAATGCGTTCGTCTTCATCATCGGCCTGTTTTCTGGCTCGTGCCTTGTCTTTATCGTGCTGCTCTTGCATATACTCTTCATACTTCCGATACGCGCTGCAGCCAGCTGACAGAACCTTCTTTGTCATGGGGATTAAACAGCCGACCGTCGTGAACTTTACACCCATCTCGAAGACAGAGTTTCGCATTAAAGAGACGCTCCTTCATGCGAGCTCAATTCAGCTGCAATTGCTGCTTCAGCTCCGAGAAGCAACTCAACATCGGCGTTATCATGGGCGATGGGCAAAGTAGCCTTTTCTACTTTGGAAATGTTGGAAAACTTCGGCTCATTGTTAGTTCCAGTCGTGGAACATATTTGCCGCCAGTAATGATCTATCCTCACGTTGGAATCAGAAGCTGGGACTTCAAGCTGCAGTAGTCGCCACTCGTCCTTCAGCAAGTCTTCGTCGACACCCGAGTAGAGAAGCATCATCTTGTAAACAAGGACCATAATGTGTGAGCTATCGGGATCCTTATGTGATCAGGCTGAAAGCATCTCAAGTGTTTCTCATCAGGCCATTTACCCAACACTAATGACTTCTGGAGTGAAACTGTCTCGCGGCAGCTTGGTAGTATTTCTGAGCACCTAACTTAAATTGAAGAATGTCCACTTCCTTATAGTGGGTAAAAAATGTTGCAGCCCTTCCACCACAGTAAACCTCCTTGACGAACCAAATTGTCTTTATTTGTGAAACACTATTCTTTGAGGCAGTTTTTTTTAGTAGACATAAATAAAACATAAAGATCACAACTCATCATACCCCCATTATAACCGGCACCTCTATTCCAACCACTTCTGAGCTCTGAAATAGCGACAGTGATAGTGACCAATAGTAACAATAGTGACTCCTATTAAACTTAAAATTGACGTTTGAAGATTTTCTCGGTTGTTTCTAAAGCACCCTGTGTGACTGTTAGCAAATCGATTGATTATCGTACAGTTTTAATAAACAACAATGGCAATACATCTCAGCAGATAAAACACGTACATTGAGTTCAATTCAGTTCAGATTCAGGTAAACATATCCGACATTAAGATTGCACAAACCCATATTGCATTTTATTTCGTCATCGATAGTGTGTCAATAATTTGTTTTTCATGATTAGGGCACAAGCAGGGTGAATGATAATTAATGAAATCAATTTCAATTCACTAATGAGAGTCTGCACACCATATCCAGATTCCTAAAATGAATGAATTCCGACTACAAATATTCCTAGACTCAAAGGCATTGTCGATAAACAAGGTGTTCACTGAAAATGAGACATACATTATGTTTCATTGGCTTATTCCAAAAGTATTTTATGTAAATATTTCGAGGTACAGGGCGATGAAAGGTATTCAAATATAAAATAATATTCCATCACCTAAATGTTACATGCAAATCATCTCAATCAACCAGAAAAGGACATTTGCAAAAATGTTGCAAGATGACTGAACTGATGAGAATTTCTTCCAAACAAGAGATATAATTGATAACCCACCAGAAACTGAACTATTGCAATGTAGTGAATCACCAGCAAAAGAAGCATTAAGAATTCATATAGCTAATAGGGTCCAATAAGATTATCAATGTGCAAATTCTACTGAATGGTAAAGAAAAATTTGGAAATTTCAATTGAAATTGAAAATGGGTTGATTTCAAGCAGCGAATATTACTGAACCGGCCATTGGACCAACTACATGGACAACCTACTGTTATTATTCCAAAACCGAAAAAGATACCATAAGAATATGTGTGTCCAAAATTGTGGAAACTTTTAAAAATACATCTGAAGTAGGAAGTATGATCGATTATGTTGGCAGATTTATTGATACTTCAGCAAAGATTACAAAATATTTGACAAAACATTGACTTTGAAAGTTACATGTTGCTTATTTTGATGTAACCTAAGGAATTCACCTGTATATCGATGCTGGTCCTTGCGGAGTAGGAGCTATCATCACACAAGGAGATTATGAAAATCCTGGAATTGTGGCATACGCCAGCAGACACTATCTACAACAGATAAAGATACAATCAGATCATGAAAGAAATGGTTGCTTTAACTGGGGCAATCGAACATTTCCATATTTACATTTAGAGTAGTTTAATATTCAACCTCTATACCATTTACTTCTCATAAGCAATCGTCTATCAGTATTCTCCGCCAGAATAGAGAGGATGTGTCTTATATAGGATTCAGCAATACCAGATCATAGTGAACAATCAGAAACTTTCAAAAATGTATGAATGATCCATCTGATTACATGTCTAAACATCCATTATCCAGTATGTAGAACATAATATATCTGATGATGAACCTGCAGAGTATACAGGGTGTTCCTTAAAGACATGCTAATATTTGAGGGGGTGATTCTTTGACTTATTTTAAGGAAAAAACTTTCTATAAACGTATGTCCTAAAAGTCCTAACTTTTGAGATACAGGGTGATAAAGTTTTGAAAAAAAATCAGTTTTTTAATAATAACTGAGATAATATTGTAGACGTTTTTATAAAATTTGGTACATGTCTTCTATGCATCAAGGTGCATTTTTTAATGCACAAACATTTTCATTTTCTCAACCAGTGGCGTCCGTACGGGTTTTGCATTGAATATTTTTGGAGAAAAAAATACTACGCCACTGCTTTCTCCTGAAAAAAAAAAATACTTTTGAGATCCTCATTTATTTTTGAGCAAATTTGATCTCCTGAGTTTCCTTTGTCCGCCACATGGTTTTCGCTTAAAAAAATAAAAATCGTTTTACTTCAGGATCAATTCCTCAAAAATCTGATGTGGTGTGGAAATGATTGTGCATCGACTTAAAGCAAATAAAGGAATCAGATTTGTTCCAAAATGAATGAAAATCAAAAAATTATGGATTTCAGCTTGTACAAAAACGAATTTTATTTTATTTTATAAAAGTAAGTTTAAATGAACGGATCAAATTCATTAATTATTGACAATACTAACACTGATTATAAAAATTGTTGGAAATGGCCACCTTCACTTAATAGGCATGCTTCCGCCCGTCTACGCATGGAATTACGCACACGTTGAAATATTCCCGGCGTATTTCGAATAGTTTCACACGAGGCAACTATTCGCTCTCTTAAATCTTCTAAAGTATTAACGGGAGTTTTATACACTAGAGTTTTAAGGTGCCCCCATAAAAAGAAATCTAAACTGTTGAGTTCAGGGGATCTTGCTGGCCATTGCTGAGGTCCTCCGCTTTCAGTCGATGCACAAACGTTTCCACACCGCATCAGATTTTTGAAGAATTGATGCTGAAATGAAACGATTTTTATTTTTTTAAGCGAAAACCATGCGGCGGACAAAGAAAACTCAGGAGATCAAATTTGCTCAAAAATAAATGAGGATCTCAAAAGTATTTTTTTTTCAGGAGAAAGCAGTGGCGTAGTGTTTTTTTCTCCAAAAATATTCAATGCAAAACCCTTACGGACGCCACTGGTTGAGAAAATGAAAATGTTTGTGCAAAAAAAAATGCACCTTGATGCATAGAAGACATGTACCAAATTTTATAAAAACGTCTACAATATTATCTCAGTTATTATTAAAAAACTGATTTTTTTTCAAAACTTTATCACCCTGTATCTCAAAAGTTAGGACTTTCAGGACATACGTTTATAGAAAGTTTTTTCCTTACAATAAGTCAAAAAATCACCCCCTCAAATATTAGCATGTCTTTAAGGAACACCCTTTATAAACTTCATTCTTCAAAACTCACTACCATAGGCGATTTCTCTAAGAGAAGTATAATAAGTTTCAAAAAGATATCAAGAGTTCCAACATCTATTTGAGACCCTAAAGAAGACTGATGAGAATTTGTGGAATAAAAGTTTTAAAACCATACAAGGAAGTTAGATATGAGCTGAATTCTGCAAATAGAAAAATAATTATGAAAAACACAAAATCGATTATTTCAGAAACTATACGATAGCATGTTATCTAGCTAGCTCTTTACAGATGTCATATGGGGTTAGTGAAGATGAAACAACTTATCATGAAGCAAATTTTCGTATAAAAATAAACAAAGTTCTGTCTGTTATGTCAAGCAGTAAAATCCACTGAAAGTAACGATCCAATTTCGGTAACAGCCTACAACCAATACAACCTACATGTCCATGGACTAATTTAACTTCAGATTTCGCTGGATCCTCTCCTAATGGAAAATATATAATAATAATAATAATCGTCTTTATTCATTCACCAAGAAATTTAACAGGCAATGAAATAACAGTATATTTATGTATGAATATTTCCAAGATGAATAAATGAGGCTAAGTTTAGCTAATGCTATTCTTCCACTTAACCTCAATATCATGGTTATAGTTGATAAATTTTCAAGATACCAGTAATTAAAAAAACCCTAATTGCTATGAAAGATCAAGAGTGGACTCTAAAACTGTGATAAACTATTTCTTTATTCTCCCTATAGTTCCAATGCCCAATCGAATGAAAACAGAAATCAAAAATAGTCTCCGTTTGAACTACTCTTCCACCGATCCATGCATACGACTATTCCGGAAACTGCTGAATGAGATTTGGATGAAAATTTGAAAATTGTTGATGAAATAAATTGAAGAAAATTCAAAAGGTATGCAGACGAAAGATTACACACTGAAAGAATTTGCAGCTCAAAAACGCGCAAATAAATTTTGCCAACCGTTATGATCCTAATCTATACGTTGTTGGAGAAATTAGTTTCACAAAGATAACAGCATCAAGGCTAGATAAACAATTAACAATAAATTCTCCTCACATCAAAAAAGTTGTGAAATCTGATCACATGAATCCTACATCGAATGTCACAAATGGATATGAAGAAGATATTCATGAAGATAAGAGAGTAGATGAAGGTGTAAGAAACAGAACAAAACATAGATACAGAACAAGATAAAACAGTGGTAGAGGAAAGTAGAACAATTCAAGACATCACTGAACCTTCTAGAGACAACTACCAGATAGGAGAGCTAAATGCACAAGTAGTTCCAAATAATACCTGTATGAACCTGATATAATTCAATTTAATGTTCTACCCTGCATATGTTTAGCTATGTTCATTTAATGCCGAGTGAACTGTGAGTTGTCATTTTTTATGACTGACTTTGCTCAATACATAAATAAACATTGAAATAATCTAAAAGTTTCAATTAATATTGCAACTAAAAAAATTATAACAAGAATATTACATGTTCTTATAGAAAAACTTCGCAGGTGTTGGACAGAGTTAATTCGGCAGTCGTCTGTTCGGCTGTTGGATTATTTTCTGTTTGCTACTTGCCAAAGAAACTCCTACAGTATAGGAAGTTTTCAAAAGGATTGATTATTCGTAAAGGATCCATTTTCGTTTAATGAAGCCCATACATGAATTAAATGTCAAATGTCAGTCATTTAACTAGCAAAAGGTCAATGATCAAATTCAGAAAATATATGACCCAATTAATATTGACAACTGTCAAACTTATGGTGTTTTCGTCTTTCGATATCTGCACTAGCCTGCTAAGAGAGCAAAAATGCGAGTGCAAATATTACTTTTGTGATTGATATGCACGTTCGTAATTGATTAAAACATATTCTTGGACATTTCCTGTACGGTACAAGATGATTTCATTAGGGCTATATTATACAGTATCGGAAAGTTTTCATCTTGGGTATGGTCACAGCTTACTTAATCTCCCGAGCGGTGGTGAGAAAATCGGCAACACCGCATGGAAAGCAATTTGACGTCCTACTCATTAATTCTTTAATGTGAATTTCTCGGCTTATTCGAAAAACTAGAAAAAAAACAGGAGAATGAATTTTTAGAGAAAAGAACTTCGATTATTGTGGTTATTTAATTTTTTTCATAAACTAGAATAGCAATATATTCAATTTCTTATGAGAAGTCTGTCACAAGTCATAACTAACGGTTATATTGTTTATTTTCATGATTTGAATCTCAATTGCATTTATTTCCAATCACTCAAAGATTATCAAGATGATAAAATTAAATATTGCTCGTTCCCCAACAATTTTGACACCATAATTCCATTCCAAAACAATATTTTATGGTAAAGCTCTACTATTCTGAATGAAAGAAATAAGCAACATAATCTTATTGCCCTTCGCAATATCCGTCAGTCAGAAAGTATAATTATTGGTTACTAGTTATTTAATCAACCAGTGTATTAATGAAGGCAATTAATGATGAGAAATTTTGAAGCGTCATCGAATCGAGCGCGTTAATGTTTGAGATCATTTATCGCATTTTATTATACGAGTTGATTACAAATTTTTCAGTCGCAAAAAACAGGGACGAGAATAAAAACTAGAAAACAAACCTTCAAACTCCTTATCTACGAAAAAGCCTGAAGTAAAAGGCAGTGCCCTGTCGCATTTTACCACTGCGCTGTGCGAAATCGAACATTAATATATGTCATTAATGGTCGATTTTATAAATCAGGAATTAATAGAGAAATCGACCATTAATAGGGGTAATCAATGATCGATTTCATTTACACTGAGGAACATTACACGAGGTCGAAGGAAAAGTATTTAAAATATTTCAGATATTCGATAACAACTGATATGTCGGATTTTAATGTTTTTGGTCTCCATTTGAAAAAAAATACTGAAATATCTATGTTATGTGAAAGGAAATGTTTACATAAGAATTCAATTCATTTCTTTACAACAGTCAAATTTAAAATGCATCACAACTTCATCGGTATACGGGGGAAATTGAAAACTATGGTACATTATATGTATATGAATACACCGGGAGAAATATCTATTAGCTGTAATACAAAATTGTATAACCGTTAAATGATTTCTGAATTGAATAGGCGCCAACATAGTTCACTTTTCAGTATGAACAACGTCTTTTTTTCAAAACAATTGTATTACTGTTAAAAGTCTCTCACTTAATAACGTATTTAAATATTGTTTTTTCAATACCATCTTTTAACTGCCATCATGTTCTTTGTCAAAACTAAAAGGTAACATTTAGAGACAAAAAGAACGTTTTGAAAAAAAGACCTGTTTCATGTTGAAAATGTTTACATTTTGCATTCATCTGAGAAAATTTAGTGGTTACAATATTTCAATTAGCAGATATAAGATTTTTTCGAAAAAATACTTGTATAACTAGATTTTTCTGGGTGTATAGGCTTTCACGGCTGGCAGCAATGTTTGGATTGGTTTCCGGGTTTTGCCAAGGGAGAAGAAGAGGAACACAAGTGAAGAGCAACCCCAAGGTACTGTCTATCTGTCATACATAAAAGGTGTCAATCGAATTAGGAAAATTCTAAAGAAGGGGAAATTAACACCGTCTTCAACGCGGAAAATATCGGAATATCTGAGATCAGCAAAAGACAGCAGAAATCCACTCGAACCAGCGGAAGTTCTAAGAATTCCATGTAACTGTGATACAGTTTATATCGGTCAGACGAAAAGGATCATTGGTACCCGCCTAGTCGATCACAAGCGGATTGTCGATTGGGACAAACCGAACATGCATTGTCCAATGGAGAACACAAGATCCTTTTCGAAAATATCGAGAGGCTAGCAACATCGAATCATTATTCAACACGACTGTATTTAGAAGTCAAAGAAGTACACACACATCAAGAGAACTTTAACAGAAAGGAAGCAGAACATATCTACCAAAGATTGCAAGAATTGAAAGGTGTCAAAACCAAGCCATGTCACCCGAATCGCGCGGAAAGTACGCGCAAAACCACAATCACAGAAAGTGCGCGCAAAATCAGCACTATAAATGACGTGCCAGAAACGAGAGCTTCAGTTTCAGTTGATACGGCAAGAAACTACTTCGACCACGCCACTGAAGCTGAATGCTGCAGTTGCATTTGAAACGTTTGGAGATTTTAACCAAAGAAGATCACTGCAAAACCCGGAAACCAACCAAAACACTCTTCATCACTTTTCATAATACATAGATTTTTTATGAAAAACATTGTATTTGAATAAAGGTATCAAATATGAAATCACAACAACCTATCTAAAAATAAGTTTCATAGATTAAAAAAAAATCTAGTTCGCTCTGTATTATGACACATTCTGAAAGCAGTTTATTATCGAGTATAGGAGAAAGGTGTGGACAAATTCAAATTCTGTTCATCTATCGAATAGAAAATAGTGTTAATCGAAATTATTGTTGACAAAACCTCATTTCCAGCATCCATTATGAAAAAACCAATTATCTGAATGTATAATCAGGTTTTTTAATTGGTTAAGTCAAAGTTGTGATTTTTTGCAATTTTCATATTTTCTGATAACGACAAGCCATTTATATTTTATTAGTATACACCGGGGGTGAAAAATGGGTTACCCCTATATTTTGTTAATGCGTCGACATATTAATTTCAAAAATTGAATACCAACAATTGAGTAATTACATACCGTCTTTGATTATTACCGTGTAATGTTGGCACGTGAAGTTGTTGTTGATGTGTAATATTGGTCGTTGGCGCGTAAAGTTGGTCGTTATCGCATAATATTGGTTCACTTCAATTAAATTTCAAATGATCTAGTTGACCGATCACAGATTTACACACAGTTCGAATACATCGTTGTTCAAAATGTAGGTCGCCTCTTTGTGTTTTCATTTGTACCATTGTTCTTCTTTATGGTTGACCTGAACAGGTGGCGTTTCTTTTCAAGGCAGCAGCTACACAAGCTTTACGCAAACCATTCTGTTGAAAAGGTGGTTCTGATCATAGTGGTACTTGATTAAAAGATGGACGTGCTGCTCTCTAATCTAAAAATCATACCGGTTTGCCGTGATGCGGCGAAATCTCAGCCGGAAGTATGCAGAAGGCCGTCATCCTTGGTTCAGTCCGTCTACTCAGAGCACATGTAATCACTCACCCCACGGACGTGGGGAGTAACTATATGGGTCAATGACACCGGATGTACTGGGGCTCCGGACAGGGCCTCACTGGAATAATCCTAATGGAGAAAGATAATAATAATGATGATAATAATAATAATGGGAGGATTTGCCAATAAATTACGACCGCGATGAAAAAAGACGCTTTGAGTGGACTGATGAATTGAGAGACGACCTTCCGCATTACTACGAGACCAGTGATCCCTCCCGGGAAGGGTATAGAATGCTTGCTCTGTGGTGCCAAACCTTATGGATCAAGTATCATATCTTCGGAGACGAGGCTATGTCAAAGCTCCCACGAATAATGAAGTGGCAGAAGTGGCAGATATGCCACGTGTCGTTCTGGCTGTAGAGGAGGATCACATCATACCACCTGGCACTGATGGGGATTCGCGATGTTCTTCCAGAAGAGGCTGACATCTGGCACATCAACTCTGCCGTGTATGACGCTGCGCAGACTTTGTCCCAAGCAGAGAAGAGGGATACCACCCCCATTGGGAGTCATGAGCGACGCATACACAAGATGGAAGCTAAGATCAAGTCCACGAGTCAACACGCGTCTCGTGTGTAGTGGACTATGTGGAGGCCAATAGGCACTCAGTTCGCAGTGTGGTGAATTGCCACAAAATTGATGCAAGCTCTGAACACAAAGCTCAGAGACTACAAATTTCTGATTTACTGTCATAATTTTCCTAGCCATGTAAATGACACTATTCCTTGTCGAAGTAAATTAGTAAATACGAATGGTACTGGTCATTTGCATGCTTTGTAGCTTAGTGTGTTTGTCGGCAGCAAGAATTTATGGTTAACCGAAAAGAGTAACTGTTGAATAGTTAGACAGATTAATTTCAAATTTCAAAATTAATCTGTTGACCCTTTCAAAAGTTACCTAGTTATGACCCACTATATTGATTCTTTTTTCCACATACCTATCTTCCACGGGAGAGTAGATATAACATTTTCATGGGGTAGCTTTTTATCAACTCAACAAGAGCAATTTAATGGTGATATCTCAATAAAGTGATTTTCGCATTAAAGTTTCACTTGAAAACATGTTCATATTGCGTAAAAAAATGGATAAGCATGCCATCACTATTATTATTAACTGATTATTTTCTCGTAAACACCTGTTTAATCGACATTTTGTCTCTTCTGGAGTAAAATATACATTATATCTACCCAATAAATTGGCATGGAAATGTTCCTGCATAAACTGTTATAAAGGTCCCATATTTCATAAAACCACAATAATTCACCCCTAAAAAAACACTACTCTAGTCAAAAAATCCTGTTTTCGCCTATAACTCGTCAATCGTTGAAAAAGTATTTGTTACAAAAAAGAGACCTTGATGAATTTCCTAAAAGAAAGTTCTTCTCTGATTTTTCTGTATTAGTTTTCCAGAAAATCGAAATTTTCTCAAAATTCCAATTTTGGATTTGCGCGCGGTTTATGTATAAAATTAATTGCTTGACAACTACGCAAGCTTATATGAAAAATCGAATTGGGTTTTGAAAATGCTAAAAAATACTTACAGTCCTTGTTATTTGTAATGGTCGTAGGTTTGTATAACTATATAATAAAACATAATAAGTGTAATTATCCACTGATAATTTGTGTTCATAACTGCATACAGCCCTACGAAAAATAAACGGCTCAAATATAATTTTAAATGTGCTCAATCATAGTTGAATGGTATTAAAGTAAAAAATACCCCTTTTAAAAAAATCACTAGCATCTTAAAATTTGCCAAATATTCGCTGAATGTTCATTTTTCACTAAATTGTTGAAAAACAGGAACATAGGGAAAATTAATTAAGCATTTTTTTTCTGTGTATAAAATACATTGATAATTTGTTTTGAATTTCAGCGAACATTTGACAAATTTCAAGATGGAGATAATTTTTTCAAAAACGAATATTTTATTTTTTCAATCTTCTGTGCATTAAACCAATACCATTCGAATATGATTAAAAATATTTTTAAATTATATTCAAACCCTTTATTTTTCGTTGAGTTATGAACACCAAATTTCAGAGGGTAATAACACTTTATATTTTATTATACAGGGTGTATCCGAAATTGGAGCAATAAAAAAATGGGTTGTTGTATGGAACATAATGTATCAATAAATGGCAAGAATTTTCGTTTCTGAAGTAGTCAAAAATTATGAAATTTTATGAATTCGCTTCCAGTTACCTTTGTTTGGGAGGCACTGGTTTGATACTCCAGGCCACAGCGTGCGTGTCTCCCTCTGGCAGTGTTTCAGCGCGGTTTGCGCAGGCTGAAGACCTGTTACCAGTAATTACCGAAAAAAGTCTTGAACACTTCAAAATTCAATATCTCTCAAAATAATTTTTTTTTTCGACAAAAAAGTATTCTTTTATGTCGTTTTGTTTTGTCATCTTCTGGACTGCAAGTATTTTTAATCACCATCAAAACCCAATTCGATTTTTCATCCTAGCTTGCGTATTTATCGACCAATTAATTTTTATCGATAGGCCGTGGACAAATTCGGGCGCAAATCCATATTGGGAATCTTGACATCGATTTTCTTGTAAACTATGGCGCATATAGAAAAATCAGTGCAGAACTTTCTTGTAGGAAATTCATGAAGCTTTTTTTTGTAATCAACACTTTGATATTTGATATTTTCAGCAGTTGGCAAGTGATAGGCAAAAATAGGCTTTTTTGGCTATCACTTAGGCTTGATTGACCTTATTTATCATGTCCTATGTTCCGTCCGTCGTGAAATTGTCTGTATAGTATAATTCAAAAAAATAGTATTTTGTTTACAATATAATTTTCAGTCATAAAGCAATCATTGTAAATAATGAAATAATTTTTCTCAAAGTAATGCAGATTTTGGATCTCTCAATAGTGCCAAAAATTCAAAATATTAGAAAAAGTCTTGAGAATGATGCAATCGTCATTAAGTTACATGTTTCGTTTTTTGATATCGCGGTGTAATAAGTCTAGCAGGAATAATTTGTTTCAGTTGAACGTCGGAGACGATTCAATATAAATGATCGTATAAAAGAACTGGGCACCCTCCTCCCGAAAAATAACGACCCCTACTACGAAATTGTGAGAGACGTTCGTCCCAACAAAGGAACAATACTCAAATCATCAGTCGAATATATCAAATGTCTGAAAAACGAAGTGCAGAGACTCAAACAACAAGAGACCAGACAAAAACAAATGGAAAGTATGAACAGAAGACTTCAATTACGAGTACAGGTTAGTAAAAAAATTGATATACATGATTGGGTGGAAATTGCTATGAACAATTAACATTCATGTGATTGCTATGGGTTTTCTTATGTTAGATAAACTTGTACATAAGGGATATTGACGTAACACAAACAGCAAGAACCCCCGACTGCTAGATCTTCCTTATTTTATAAAACCTGAAAGTTTTTTTACATATACTCCTAACACAGGTAAGAAGGTTTCCCAACAATGAAATTTGGGTAGTAGTGGCTTTGGCAGGTAACAGGTAGTAAAGAGGTGCTTTCCAGCAACAGGCTTAGAGCCCTCTAACAGCCCCTGGGCTACCCAGGTACCTCAAGCCCCAACTGGAACGGTTTTTATTGGCACCACCGCTACACGGTTCGCACTCCGTGAACACAAGGAACAAAGTTATAATCCTGTGTGTCATTTATGCGATAACAAAACGCACCTATTATTTTTAGTGAATTCCTAACCTCATAATCATATATTTTTGAAGTTTGAACTGTCTATGGTTTGAACTGACAGTTAGCTCCGTTCGTAAACTGACACCTCAGAGTAATAAAAGAAGAGATGCTATGCCCATACCTACACAAATACCTATTTTGAAGTGACCATGGACTATCCTTTTCTTTAAAATTTATAGACGAGGGGAATGACGGCTGAGACGTTATGGATAGTTTGTTCACATTCGGAGTGAGTCGGATCATAATACAAACGAAAAATGACAACTTGATCCGAATGAAATAAGTGGGCATCCACGAAACTACCGGATTGAATACGGGCATAACATGGAAAGGCCCTCGCTTGTAAACAAACAAAGTTATGCTGCTTTCAAGACAACGATGGAAAAGGCGTCTCTATGTCTTTCATTACTCTGAGACTAAGACCAATGCTAAAATCTTGGTGCTTCAGGGGAAGGGGGAATGAGTACAAGAGCTGGTTCAGGTGCATGAAGCTCCAAAGTCCGGAACGCTAAAGAACTCTCCAGGAGCTGTACCTGAACTGTACCTGGGCAGCACAGGGGCTTCAAACTCCGTTGATGGAAAGCGCCTAAGGTGAACAAAATTGCACCTCGAATTTGTCAAAGTATAAAGCTCAATTTTTTTATATTCTTTTCGGAAAAATATCAGTAGTTACGCCGTTCATTACCAAACACTAAGTACGGTTGCAACTCCCTGCCGGACACCCTTAAAGAATAATAAATTTTATTTAAACTTGCGTTATAGTATAAAAGTGGACAGAAACTTTTTCTGGCGGGTCAATCAATTCTCTCTCACACTCATTCGGCTTATGGAGAAAATAATAGGCGATATCTCCATAGTCTTTGGAGATAATAGCATCAAACTTTGTGCTGTTGGATTCCTCATGATCGCCCCTAACCGATCATGCAATGATATACCGGGTGTTCTATTAAAAAAAATTATTGAAGATGTCGCTCAACTGTCATTTAAGCTGTGACTTTTTCATGAAAATGTAGGTATTCATCTCTATTTAAGACTTCCAAATTTCGTTGAGATATACCAGGTGGTTTAAAATTTAGTAGGGGGGAACGGACTTTAGACGGCGGGCACTGTATGAAAAGTACCACCTTGTATCACCTTTTTGCTAAGAAAAATGTTGAGATTTCCTTCAGAATAGAATAAGTATATTTTGTCCACAAGGACCCTACACTTTTCTTATGGAAAATGGCATTTCGTTATATTTCTTGAAATTTCAGTCTGTCGTAGTATTTGATAGTGTCCACTGGCCCAACACAATCCTATGACTAGTTTTCGAAACATTGGAAGTTGAAAGTGGCCATATTTATATTATTATTTTTTACGCAATTAAAAGATAAACGATTAACGATATTTATTCATATTATCAGAAACAATATCCTGATTCTTGAATTAACACCTATTTTTCAATTATCTCAGGGGTAATATTCAAATAAAAATAAGCTTAAGCGATAAACATCATTTATGGGGCATTTGATATTTTTCAGTAAACATGTTTCAGAATATAATGAACAAACAAACCTTCGAAAATAATTCATGATTTAAAAGTCATACTAGGTGATTAATATTTTTTACCATAAATGTCTCGGTATTTTTGAATCGTCCGGTATATTCTCAATACGAATACGAATCGATTGAAGGCTAATTCTGGCTCTATATGAAATTGGAAAAATCTAATGGTTGATTCAATAGAAATAAGCAAAATAAAATGCCGTAAATATGTTTTTTCGCTTCTTCGATTTTCTGTTATTTTATTGAGTGGTCTTCTATCGCTAACTCTTTAATTATCAGGCACCAAAAAGTTACGACGTACGTGACTTTTTGGAATCCCGCCTACACAAAACTAAATATTGAAACAGAAATTATTCAATGGACCGTAATTATTTGTTAAGTAAGTGTCTGGCAATGAACGACGTGACTTCTTATATTATTCCAAATAAAATACATAAAAATTGAGCTTTATACTTTGACGAATTTGAGTTGCAATTTTTTTTGTACACCTTTGCTACCTGTTACCTGCTGAAGCCACCACTACCCAAATTCTATAGTTGGTTCTTACCTGTGTTAGAAGTAGGTTTAGGAGTATATAAAAAAAATAACTTTCAGATTTTATAAAATAAGGAAGATCTGGCAGCCGTGAGCTCTTGCTTTACAACGATCTACTAGAATACTGTTAAAATTGTCATTTCCGTCAAACGGCTGCACCCTTGGAATTCTTCAAAAAAATTGTGTGAGCTGGGGAATACGAAGCCCTTACCTTTAAACGTGTGATACCATGCACGGGACCGGTGACTGCGCTGGTCCACAGTGATCCTCTACAGCTCTATTTCATTCTAGCCACATGTTGACCAAACACACGTGGCTTGAATAATAATCCTAACTAGATACAATATGTGAAGATAATGTATATCGAAATCATATATAAACACTTTTATATGCATAAGATATCACAATATCTGCTGTTTATGTTAAAATCATTTTTGATTGCATGAAAAAAAACGGAAATATTCAACATATTAATTAACTTTACGCACACTCTTCCATGTAGAAATGTTTCTATGCATCTTTCCATGCTTTGATCAGTCCTAATAAAACTATGGTCTAGTCAAAACACATAACACCCATCAAAAGCTAAGACGTCGGCGTCGCGTCATTTGATGTGGTGCTGAATGATTTGATGAAACACCTTTGTAACTCGCTTGATAACAAAGAAATTACAAGCCACTCCACTGGTGATCAAACCAATTTTGTCTTGAGAGAAGAGGGATTCTATCCGTTTTCTTCCTATAGATAAAAACGCTGGACTAGAAAAAGGACATCATGTCCAATTTACGAGAGACGAAGGCAGGCGATTCATTCAACACTAAACTTCGTAAGCCGATTTAACGGGATTAATAATAAGCGAAAGTTCATTGTTGACTTTATCAGTAGGCATTAGCTAGATGTGATGTTCATCTCAGATACAAGAATTTGACAGAATCATAGACTGAGTCTTACGGGTTTCTCCGCTATCAGAGCCGACCGCCCCCAAAGCGGACAAGGGGGGTGTACATGCTACAAGGTGTTGCTGATCAAAGATCTGAATGCTCATAGGCCTGAATGGGCCCATGATTCACAGCCCAACGCTAACGGAAAGACTTTCTGGGAATACTCTACTAATAATGAGGTGATAATTGTGCACTCGGAAGAGCCCATATACTACCCCTGGAACAGGTCCTCTCGTACCATAATTGACTTGGTGGTTAATAAGGATGCTACAGATCTGAGTGTCCTCAAGGCCACACATTACAGTTCAACCATAGGGACACAGACTGGGCAGAGTTCCGAAGGCTTCTCAATACTATGACATCTATCAAGTCAAACATATCGAGGGATGACATTGGGGAGGAAATGATCATTCTCCCAACAGCTTGAGCCGATTTAGTGGCAAAGTACTTTGTAGAAGTCCACCAAAGGGCGCCTGAAGTGAGGGGCACCAATATAGTACGAGGTACACGGAAAAATTCCATGATTCTCAAACCCCCATTACCAGCCCGCATAGATTGACCAAGTCATTGACAAACTCCAGTAGCTAACGGAAGTCATAAAATGACTTCCGGCGAATAAGACGACTGGGCCGGATGGGCTGGACACTATTCTGGTTAGGAACTTCCCGAGAAAGGTCCTCGTTCAGTTGATTCACTTGATATTCAGGTGGCAGGTCTACCCAGATTGTCTGAAGGATGCTGTGGTAGTGGTAATCCTCATACCTGGTAATAATTGTTGTTATTGTTAATTAGATGAAATACTCGCCACATCTCCTTGCTGAGCGTGTTGGCAAAGATAGTGGACAATATTATTTTCGGCAGTTCGGCTTCCGATCAGGTGTTAATAAGACCACCTAGGTGATCAGGATTGTTCACGGGGAAAATACATCTTCCATCATGGTCTCAACATGGTCATGATTCTGTTGGACTTGAAGAAAGCCTTCAACACTGTCTAGGTTGAATATTCCATCGCTATATTGCTACGAGCAAACATGCAATCATATATGGTAAGGCTTATTAACTCATCGTTGGACGGACTTTTGATGGGAAAGTGAATAGCAACCTCTCGCATTCGTATCCAATCGAATTTGGCATTCTATGCCGCTGCTGTACAGATTCAGATTTATCAGGATAGGCAAATCTTGCTATGTCTGGTGGAGTAAACGATTGTGGTGAACCCGACTAAGATCAAAGTCATAAACTTCACGAATAAGAACAATTTCGCCAGACTTATTAGTAAGTTGAGAATATCGGACGAAGTTATAAAGGAATCGATCCTTGTGGAATACCTAGGAGTACAACTGGACAGGAGTTTAACAATGAACCCACACATCTCGCGATCCAGCGGGCTGCCGCGACAGTAAAGCGGATATACCCGCTGATTGCCAGAACGTTGCACTTATTGACGAACAACAATCTGCTTTTTTATAAACATATTTTTACGCCTGTCCAGTATTCTGCAACCTGTACGACATTCAGTTTTTGAGACTGGACAGGTATCAGAACATGGTACTCCGTATTGTCACAAACAGGGACACACATATTCAGCAATAATTCTTCTATACATAGGGAAACAACGTGCACGACAGAGAACGCATTAGGAAAATAGAGAGGAGATATGCATCAATTCCACCACTGTGCGGCGATTGAACACCTTACAAAATCGGTCGGTATTCAGTGAATAGTGTGTTGTCGGTTTTGATCGTTCAGTGTAGTTGACCAGTTGTGGGATGAGCAGATACGCGTGAGTATCTACATTGAATAACAATGATACGACACGCATAAGCTTTGCAGGAGGCGTGTGTCTTGCTGATTAATATCTCAGCGAGTGATGAAATGTCCGGCTTTACGTTAACACCAGCGTGGCCGGACAACGGTACCCCTCCCCGGGGATGACTAAGTTCGGTCTGGCAGGGCGCTCTCCTGTTCCCCTGATCGGGATCAGGAAAGTCGCTACTTCTGCGCCATCTCCCACTCTTTCCTTTCCCCCCTGGGTTAGAAGTTAGTGGATACTGAGATTTGTGACATGTTATTGCTCGTGACATGTAGTCATTAATTTTATAAAATAAACCTCTATTTATTTTATTTATTTTATTTAGATACGCGTGACGCATTGTAGAACAAGTACATGTGCGACAGCTTCGAATCGGTGCCTAGTATGCTTATCTCTATTATACTAATACGTTCTCTGTTCCGCGCGTTATTTCCCTATGTATAGAAGAATTATTGCTGAATCTGTATATATCCGTGTGGATGCGTTGCGAGCGCTTGCGGGCGTCGAATCCATTCCGACACATGTAAGATACTTGTCTAACAGAGTTTTTCCTCTCCAAAAGTCCGCTTACTAGAGGCCTCTGAAGGCTTAGAGTTCATGATAATGAAAACCGCGAAGACGACGGTGTTTTTAAAAATCAATGCCCATCTTCCAGAAGCGCTGGGAATCGATGTTAGAACCTTCAACGCCAAGTACCTAGACCTAGTTTCTTCTTTAAGCTTTTTCCGGGGCAGATTCAACTAAAGTAACTCAGAAACCTAGCACTTTCAGTTTTCTACATGAAATGGAAAATTTAATCCACGCATTGGCTTCGCAGGTGACGTAGTTGTTGGCCGCTCCAGTTACAACCGTTATTCCATTCAAGTACGACACTTTCCGTGCCCATCGGCGGAGATGATAACCAGCACCCTCTCTACGAGGACCCTTCACACCATCCTGGTGAAGTGCGCAACGCTTCGGCGGAAAACTACCCGGGAGTTGCCGTGCATATCCTGACTCTTCTATCCCCTGCCGGCAGACGTCGAGCTAGCTGCAGGGAATTTGTTATTATTATGGAATAATGAATTTCTTAGGGCTGTATTTATGGTCAAAAAATTTTTAATTATGCAACTTTTAGCCGAGACTTTTGCTACGGAAGTAGTATAATTGGAAGGGAAGTCCCATCAGAGTCATTTTGCATCTCCCTATAATAAGTAACGCATCAGTGTTGTTGGCTATCATATCAAACATTACTTTTTATGTAATTTTCATCATTCGGACCCTTGAACAGGAGTAAAGTCTACTTTCGAAGTTTGATTTTTATTTGATGGTTATTTTAGGTTTACAATGATAACTTTCAGATTGCAAGGAATGACTTAAAATATAAAAAGAATAGGACCAAAGATAGCACTATTCTCTCGTTCAGTCCATCAAAAAAGACAATTGTCGATAGACCAATTTTTTTAAATTATGAAGCTCTAGTGGAAAATCACAGGCAATCACATGAAATAATAAAATTTCACAACTGATCTAGGACAATTCGAGGATTTATAGAAGTTTGGAAGATAATTATTAAATTTATGTCAAAAGGGTTTATTATTTGAATCTCCAACTTGGAGACGTCCGCATTGAAACCTCACACAGATAACTCTTTTTTCAGGAGCTTGAAAGGCAAGCGAAATCACATGGTCTGCCAGTGTCTGAATTCAACTGGCAAAACATGTCAGTAACTTCACCACCCCCATACAACTCGTATAATAACCAACAACAACCACCTACTTCAGTTGCAGCTTTAATTCCCCCTGTGATTTTACCTGACCCTAGTAGAAAGGTGAGTTTAAAACAAAAATGTCAACATCAAAATTTTAATTAATTTGTCACCAGCTCCCCATTTTTTTCCTCATCCCAACCAGGTATTCATGCACCACACACATCTGAGGGCAGTACCGTCCCTATCCACTGCTGGTAGTATATATACCCTGTAGTAATGATATTTTGTGGCCACCTTAGTCGGAGAGAGTGTTGACATGACATAACTCATAATAAGTGGTTAAAACGAACTGAAATGGAAACGAGTGACAACCCCTCTGCCCCTACCTCACAATTTTAAGAAAAAACGGGGGAACCAAGAACCTGGCAAGATTTAGCGCGTAATGAACCCTTCTTTTCCTATAGGCAGGTATTGTTAATGGGTTTTTGGTTGCCCACCAGGGTCTTTTCTCTATAGTGTGGATCCACGAAACCTCCAACTCCACATTCTTCTACCAACACCAGAATTTGTGTTGAAATAATAACATTGTACACCTTTCTTAATGATTTTCACAACAATAAATAGAAAAAACTATGCAATATTGGTGCACAAAAGGTACGTACTAATTTGTAGCAATAAACCCAACATATTACAGTAAAAAATCTTGAAAACCATCATTTCAGCTATGCTTGAATTTTTAAACAATTTTAAACCCAATTCAATTACCTTCACTTGATTATTATAGTTCGGCGGGGTCAGCTCTCAGCCGATATTCAGGTAGTTCTCCGTAGAACATTTCTGCTCCCCGCTGTCAGGTCTATATCATGAGTATTCCGGATCTTCTGATGAACTTTTGGAGAACTCTTGGAGATTTTTTACGAAGTGTTTTTGTGGGATATCTTCTGCACAACAATATCCGAAGAAATCTATCCTTCGCATTCAAACACTATGTGGGGGACTGTTTCTCCCCTCATCACATAACATGCATAGTGTGGAATGTTGGTGTATCTTTAGCAGATGAAGATATTTTATCTGGTGGCAGTGCCCTGTTAGTAGTCCTACTACTTTCCTGATAGAGTTCCGACTCAGTTCTCGATAGCTGGTCGGTTGGCTCCATCATTATCATTTCTCCGTGAATCATTCCCAAGACATTCTCCCAGGAAGAGTGATAATGGTTCTCAACAACTTTCTTGGTGCCCTGCTTAATATTTCCAAACGAGATTTCAGAGGCTGGTTCCGGTCCGATGACATTTATTGTTGGTTCCGGTCCGATGACATTTATTGTTACCTCCGCTCTTGCACGTGCATTTGTCCAATTTGCCCCTATGACCTGGTACCCACACAAGATTCACCTTGTTCTCTGCTCCTAGGACGTTGATGTTTTTTAAGTCTCAAAAAATAGTTTTGAAGAAAACCTGCTTGATCGCAAGGCCTTTAATAATGCCTGACTCTCGGAAAGAATGACTATGGGTTGGTTTCTAGGACTTCTTAGAATATTTCTCGTGCAAGCGGAAATAGCCATTATCTTGGCTTGGAAAGAGACTTGAGTACCGAGGCTAAGACTAATGTCCTGCCTCGGTATCCCCCTCCCCTATATTCCAGTCCTAACATTGCTTGCCTTAGATGGTGGTGTATGTTCCATCAAAGGATTAGGTTGGAGTCATTTTGTTCGACAGAATCTCAGATGTATCGATCCTTATGACCCCCATTATGTTCGAGGGGTATGGGTTGTTGCTACTCCATTGACCCAAGCACTTTAGTCTGGAGGCTTCTATCGTTGCCTCCACTAAAATACGCAAATGCAGAGGACGAAGGTTCAAAATCATCTCCAAGCTCATTGTCGATGTGCTGGACATAGCACCAGTGACTCCTAGCGTGAACAGTCTTTGTAAATTAACTAGCTTCCTTCTGGTTGTCACTTTTCTACTTTTGGCCATCACGGCAGGCCTCCATACGTTATCGATGACCTCACTATCGCTGTGTATAGCCAAAGGGTTTGTTTGTTTTCAAGTCCCTATGTTTTGCCAAAGATGTACCCGGCTATCATCAGTGATGTTCTTGCCCTTTTCAGCGCTTTTGTCTTTCTAGGGCGCCACCGGGTCATTTGTTTTCCTAGAGTCAGGAAAATGAGTACAAAGGAGTATCTCCAGAGATATGTCCCGTGTTTGGTTATGGTTATGATCCGTAGGCGCATTAGCGTACCGACTGGATTTCCTGTATTCACAACGAGATTTTCTCTCATTAAAAATTCTAAATGTGTTAATAGCAGAGAATGATAAAAAATAGGCGATTTTCAGAAACGAATTAATCGAGAACGACAGCATATAGCAACTTTTCGTAAATATAAAAATATAGGAAATATTGCAAGACTTCATAATGGCATGATTTTTTTTGTTAGATCAATAGTTTTCGAATTTAAAACGAAAAACCAAAAACAGTCGAAGATAAAAGACTTCTGGGAGTCCCCCTGCGCTTAGCTAACGTCTTAGAGTTGGGAACTTTCAGTATATTTTCTTCCTAACAAGTCTAAACCCATACTTGAAGTCAAAAATTCCACCTCTTTCCATGCACCCTACCCCTTTTCGGGCACTCGTTGACTGGACTAACATACATTTATTCATTTCAATGAAGTGTTCGATCCCAATTAAAACCGAAATAATTTGAAACAATAACAACTAATGATTCATTTTCAATTTCAGTTGGCGGATGTTATGCCAGACGTAATATCGGACGCCTTATCAGAAGCATCTCTCAGTTTGTCGGCGATGGAAGAAGCGATGGACGACGACGATCTCGTTTATGGAGTCAACGGAGATCCCATGCTATCGTCACCAAATGCCTTGCAAACCGATGTTTTGCTAGCCTCGCCTACCCACCATGGTTCTGGGGATTCCCTTTTATTTGAACATCGTCTTCCTACTCCTACACCTTCGAGTCATATTGAACAAGACGTTGATACCTTGGACATGGATATGATAGCATAGTGAATAGCAGGCTGTTTACTATGGTCATACGAAAAATGTTGAGCTGGTCGCTTGAAAATGTAGTATTTTTATAGGTACCGATTCAGTATGATTGACTGATACAGTTGAAGAATGGTGGATATGTTAACCAGCACTTCAAATTGCAAAACCTCGAGCTGAGTGCTCACTTTGTGAATTTTTTAAACAATTTGTGTTAACTGGAAACGTGACAGATCTAAGAATGCCCAAATATACAGGGTGTTTCCGAAATTGGAGCAATAAAAAAATGGGTTGTTTATGGAACTTAATGTATCAATAAATGGCCAGAATTTCCGTTTTTGAAGCAGTCAAAAATGGTCGAAAATTTTTATGAAATTTTATGGAATCGCTTTCAGTTACCTTTGTTTGGTACGCACTGGTTTGATTCTCCAGGACACAGCGTATCTGCCCGCTGGCAGTGTTTTAGCTCGGTTTGCGCAGGCTGTAGACCTCTTATCAGTGTTTACCAAAAAAGTCTTGAAAACTTTAAAATTCAATATCTCCCGAAAATTTTATTCGACAAAAAAGTATTCTTTCATTTCGTTTTGTCATCTTCTACTTCCCCATACTATTTATTTCTCCAATTTTGGAAACGCTTTGCATTCGTATAGTTCCCAGACGAAGTACTGAATCAACATTTGTTAATTTATTTTGTGAGAAGGATAAACTTGTATATAATCTCAGATCACGACGGGGAAACATTCGCTATAGAAGGCATTATTTGAAATGTTTGATCCAGTGATAAAGTAACAAAAATTAAAAAGATTTCAGAACAGCAAAAGATTTTCAACGTTTTTGGTGAATAATAGTAATGTTTTTCAATAGTCAACAATTTATTCATCTCTAATAATGTTTTTTATGTAGTGGAAGGGGTGGTGTAGTGAACACCGGTTTTAATGAAATGTGTATGTGTATGATTTGGTACGAAAACCTATATCTGCCTATGTGTAAGTCAGATTCTTTGAATGTACCTACATATTTATTCAGTTTGATGAAGATGGCAAATAAAATTTTCTAGCTTAACTTACTTTTGTCCCACCTGCTATTTCTCATGAAGTAGAAGGGGCAGTTAGAAGACGGTTAATACCATAGAATTATAATAAACACAAGAACGCTACAATCAACGTCCGAGATTCAGTGTTACGACCACATAGGAGCTCTTAGAATTGAACAGAATGCCTTTTCAGGTCACTTCGTTGCCAAGTTGATTTCTTCCTGTTTCATATTAAGAGATCCAGTAAACTTGGCAACTCCGCCCCAGAAACATGTGACGAATCAAGTGAAGAAATTCTTATGCTTGACAGTCGTGCTCTGTTTTTTTGTATTTTCCAAAGTTATTTACGTGTTCTTTTAAGGAACATAAGGGTTTTTTGACATTTCTGTTTGGTTCTGAAATTTTACTTTGAATATAACTGGTCTTGGTTAAATAAAGTTGATGAATAGTCCGAAGTGCTTGGACAAATAATAGATAAAATTGAGTGCATGGTTCACAAACTATTATAGATATTTGTATTCTCCTTGGGGGAATAATCCGGCTGATTCTTGCAATTACCAAAAATTGTATAAGAAATTAAGGCATTTTTAAGAAAACCTTCATGCATCAAACTTCACATAGGGGTGGTGTGTGGAGGCGGCCGGTAGAATTTTGTGGTCATGTTTCGATATGAAAAAATCTGTGAAAAATTCAGCAACGATTTTCGTCAAATAAAAAAAAAAATTGTCCTGGAACCCAATCTCAGCGTCACATACCAGGTTCACACACAAAAAATTTCATTAAAATCAGTCCAGCCGTTTGGGAGTAGTGACATACCTACACATTTTTAAATATAGCAATGTCTCACACTGAGAAAATTAATGTTAACTTAAGAAAAAAACACTTACTAAACAGATTTTATCGTCCCATCAATAAAAACAAAAACAAAACACGATTTGTGTTTGAAAGAACCAAGTACTTATGTATCACAAACATCATAAATTGAATGCGTCGAGAACTATTACAGTCTTTTTTCCTCCACTTCGACAGTTTTTTTTTTTTAATTTCCAATCGAGGACATTTCTACTCTTCAACATAAATCAGTTGTTTTGTCACATAATATGATTCAAAATCAATCGATACACCCTTAAGTGATTCAACTCACAATCATCCATAACAAAAGCATCCGTTATATTATCCATGAACACCAATGTAAAAGTTGCGAAAATAAAAAGTTCCTTCCTCAAAAATTTTTTTTTCACTCTTTTATATGGATTAGGTTAGATTAGGTAAGAGACCGATGGGCTGTATCAGTGAAACAGAATCGTGTCTCATCAAAATATCAAGTTAAAATTTTTTCAGGATTAGGTACCATAATTTCCCCCTTATGTGGTCGCGAGGAAGCACAAAATCGAGGACATGGAGTTGTCTGTGATATTTTCAGCGGAAATAAAAAGAAATAAACTCAATATTTCTCATTTTCAAGAAGTCAATTCTTGTTTATATATCATTAGAGGAAAACTATGGTTTCAAAAATATTACTGACAACCAGATTCACGAACAATTAGTCAAGAATCCTAAGAGCGGCCCTGGCAACAACACTATCTATTGCGCAAACTCGGAGGTATGTGATCTTGTCCTTATTGGGTTCCACGTTATTCTGAACTGATTGGCGTTCTAATATTTATTATATTTCTATGGTGATTACGGAAATTATTTTTATTAGAATAAAAACCTACAACTTGCCTTATGTATGTCTGACAAATGACTTCTGCTTCAGATTCGTGGAAAACACCTATTTATTTTGTTCTCGTTTGAGAGAATGCGAGATGGGTATAGGTAGAAGCAATGAGTTGACTTTCCTAAATCATTTTGTCCATCATCAGCGGCATCCTACAATTCATATATACCTAAGGAAAAATAATCACCCAATGACAATTCTTCAGAAGACCAGCATATAACGAATGTGGATAGCGATGTAGCCCCTATGGTGTTCAGTTTTTCATTTGTCCATGTTCCAGTCCTAGCATTTAGCCTTTTATTGGTGATTATGTAGTTTTTACATGATATCACATAGTGAATGTTTGGTTGTTGAAGAGGACTGCTGATCCGATATTCGGGTTATCTACTATTCTTCAGCAATCGTTCTGAAGAACACTGGAAAGAGAGAGCGCTATTCGATAACACACGTTGATACCATATTCATATAACCCATAAAACCCATCTTGGCATCTTGAATAAAACATGTCAAATGTCAAATGTCAATATGGGTAGTGAAATATTTTCATTATCCACACTTGTTTGTGAGTAATGACAAAAAAACTTTAGGATTATGAAGTATTACTACCGCCATGAACTCATGTTGTACATTGCAATTTGTTATTTACTATTTCAGAAATGGAATGACGAATAAATCGCAAAATCAACTCAGATCAATTCAAACAGAAATTAAAGTACAAAATGAATTTCTTCTATTTTTTGGAAATAAACACACCAACGCATGAACTTTCTGAATATAATCTGCAAATTTGGTTAATTATTAGGTATTCTTCTACAAATTTGATTTGCCTAATGTTATATGTCAACTTTCGATTTTATATATAATATCATGAGAACAAACCTGATGGTGCCATTTGTCAAAATATTTTGTTGAGTATGTAAGTGGTACACAAAAATGTGAAGAAGAGTAATCCAGCTGGAGAGCAATTTTCATATCTCTGAACGCTTTTTAAATTATTTAGTTCCCGAAAAATTGATGTTCTGCCAGTGAAAATGACCAAGAATACCCTACATTCGATGATGAAATCGAGTGTTTGTACACAGAGAGAGAATTGATACATGGAAAAATTGAATTCAAATTGTAGGCAACTTGATTATTTTTTTAATTATCACATGACATAGGTACACATTTGAAATTTTCAGTCAAACTAACGCTGCCCGCCATCTCCAGCAAAAAACTGCAGTGTCTTTGAAAAGTTAATTCAAACTATAAGCCCACTTATCGATTTTCATATTGACTGATGTATTTATTATGGTGGAACTCATCTGAACTAGGTAATAATTAAGAAAGTTGAATACAAGAAAACGCCTTTAGGGCTTTATATAATTTCATCTGTCAGTTGAATTAGGAATTAGCAACTAAGAAGATGGCCATCTTTCGTCTTTTCTACTACCAAAAAATCATCTTAATTAAAAATCATAGTAGGCTTGCGTAAAATCGGCGAAATGACATGTCATCTGTCATCGAATATGTATTTGTTTATATTCATACATTTCAATAATAACAATGTATATGCTATACTCACCTGCATCCAAGAAAATCTCGACAATAGATGTTGAAGACCAATTGCAATTTGGTCGGACAGTAAAGCAGCAATACTGGCACTGGAAACATATGGGATCTTATCCAAGCTGGTTTCCGAGTGTAGAAATGCCTTGTGAAACATGGCAATACGAAGAAAAGTCAGTCTCATTTGGGTTTGGGTTCCTGGACACTCGGGTGTCCAGGAGGCAGACAGGCCAGCCAAGGAGGGATCAGGGCAACAACGAATTGGACCAGAACCCATAATAGGAATCCCCAAAACCGTTACAAGAACAGTTTATGAAAACTTGGCAGGACTCGCCTGGCATGAGACAATCGAAGCTCCATATATCCGGACCTTCAAAAAAAACTCAAAAGTGAAATCCTTTCTCTAGAGAGACGAGATCTCACGCTAACTACAGGGCTCCTAACAGGGCAGAATCACCTGAACAGGAAGGGACATGGCCCTCATTGGGATCATAAATGATCCACTCTGTAGGTGGTGCCTGAAGGAAGACGAGACCTCGTCACATTGTCTCACCGAATGCCCTGCACTGGTGCATCAGAGGATGGCAGCTTTTGGGGACAGTATACTGAACCCAGAGGTTGTTAATATGATTTAGCTAAGAAAACTGCTGAATTTCGCCAGGGAAACTGGCATGCCAAGCTGAACTTAGACATGTGGGTGCTTTAATGGTCCAAGCAAAGATACCTACGTGCATGGGCTTCAACACCCGCCCACCAGCGCAAGTAAGTCAGTAATAAAAATGTAATGGATCGTCAAGAAATGTTGACGACGATGGCTTTTCTTGAAGATGTTCCTCACAGCTGGCATATTGAAATTTTAAAGTCATAGAACATAATTATAAATATCTTACTAGACATCTCTAAACACCTTTTTAATTGCTATTTGGTAATTCTTAATTGACAATTCCTAGTTTAGTTGAGTTTATGGATCCAGTATTTCATATTAAATAAAAAAAAAATTTTTTCTATGCTTATACTCGTGAAAACTATTAGGATTCCTGTTAGATGAAAATATCATAGACCTCAATATGAAACAACGTTGTATTCAAAAGTTTGAACTTCGTAGTATCACCCAGGTAAGATTTCCACCGAACAATTATTCGGATTCCTTCTCGTATTGCTGTGTAGTACTTTGCATATAACAATAGAGAATCACACTGTGCATGTCTGATCGTCGATATGGCGTGTTAACAGAGCACAGAACACATAATAATCGGTACTACATCCAAAACATACGTTTCGTGACGAATGTCTTCTTCTTTGACTGTAATTCAAAAATGTGTCTTGTCATTTATGTTATCTTGACTAGAGCTAACTATACCTTAATTATAATCTTTATATTTTTATGTAGAAATTTCATGTTAATATACTTGTTGAATTGGTGGGCATAGATGCCACATTTGTGTACCTGATGTTTCTAATTTATAATTGTTCTTCTTCCTCTCCTTCTAAATCAGTATATAAACTTACAAAAATTCAATTACTTAATGAAATCAGGTATTTGATTATTGGTAATGTTTATAGAAACAAAGACACTTAGTTTTTCATAATTTAAGTTTGTTCACAATATGCTCTAAATTGATCGATATAGTGCTCTTAATTTCCTATTTATGAGAACAGGGTGAAATATTTGTAGAAGAAAAGATTCTGTAGCAATTGTGAATAACCCTTATAAGTAGTTTTTTGTAGAATATTCACAGTTAGTTTTATATTTCAGTTTTAAGATTTATGAACTAATTGGAGTAGTAGCAACCATCGCTTAGAAAATACTATTTATAGTTTAAAATAATTGGGTGAGGTGAATAAAATGTATCAAAAGCTCCCACTATAGATTCTTTCCCATACTTCATCAACACAAACAAGTATGTCTCGAAAAACTTCAGTAGGAGCATTTTCTTATTTTCATTTACTTTATCCTCTGAATGGCGGGTCTCTTTCAAATACTTACTAGTAACATTTGAAGGTTGGCCGCTACGTTGTTCGTTATTACTGTATTAATTAAGGCGACTTGAATCAAATTTATTAGGTGCCTTTTGTTATTGAATTTAGTTTTTTTTGAAAAAGCCAAATATTGTATAATAATGAGATGTGATGTCATGATTGGGTATGAGTATTATGACCGCTGTTATTCTGTTATAGAATATTTTAATTATTGTTCGAGATTATATTGTTTCAAATAAATATTTCATTTTGAATCATTGGTATTTTAGATTCCAAGTCCTATCCAATCTCCATAATACAAGTTCCAAAAGCTTCGCCGTTCGTTGAAAGAACAAGCCCTGGGAAAGAGATCTGTCAGTCTACCATGGATTTCTCAATAAAGGGCAAATAAGCAAAGTAGAATGTTTTTCATCATAGGCTCATGGGGAAATAAATATCGTCCGAAAACGGGAAGAAAAAATGACTAAATATCTAGGGTTATTCTTTGTACGCCTCTGGCTCTACCCAAACAATTCTGTCAAAATAGTGGTTCTGACCATAGGGAGTGGTGGAATGATGGACATGCTGTTCTCGAACCTAAATATCATACCAGGCTGTTGTAATATGGCAGAAATCACAGTCGGGCGAATGCAGAAGGCCGTTATCCTTGGTTCACTGCGTCTCAGGGCTCATGATTCTCGGACCCAGTAATCACCCATCACACTGACGGGGGGAGTGACTATTTGGGTGAATGATACCGGTGTGTCCTCCGGAAGTAACGGAGCTCCTCCTCAGCCGGTTACCGATATGGCAGATGTGGCAGATATGCGGCATATCCTTCTGGGAGTAGAGGAGGCTCACATTATACCATCAATGGAGAGCATAAAAAACCACAGGGCGCTCCATAACACCAAGCCTCCACGTGGATAACCCGCCGACCACTGATCAGGTGGAAACCCTCTGGAAGAACATCTATGAGTATTCATAATCAGAACCTTTCGATGGCCTGGACCGACTACGGCAAGGCATTTGATACAACCTCGCATGAGCTCATTATGCATTTCCTCAGATGCCTTGCGGTACCCGCTCAGATACTGAGATGAAATGGATACCTGATGCCACTATGAAGGAATCGGTTCACCGTAAGTTCTGGTGAAGTCAGAGTCCAAACAGAGCAGGTAATTTTTGAAGGGCCGTATTTCAGGAAGATTACCTCAGCCCTCTTCCTTTCTTTATCTCACTATTGCCATTGCGGCACCTCCAGCAACCAGAGGCACAAGGTCATCTGACCTCAAACTACATGCCTCCGGATAGAAAGGATCTGCATTAGTTTTTGAGGGGGGTGCAAGAGTACTCACATGCTATCGTGGAGTTTGGAATCGATAAATGTGCCACGGTTCATCTCAAGAAAAGACGATACGAGAAAAACGGAGACAAGGTAGACAGAAGCATCCTACATAATCTAGGGGTGAAACAACACCGCTCCCAAGAGGTAACCACTTTTAAAAACTCTATTCGTGGAAAGTATCAGCATACATTCCAAACAAAGTTGCTGCAACTAATATGCTTGCTGTTCTGATCCTACTCAACTTCTCATAGAAGCTTGCATCTTAAATCATCCGTTCCTATGTTGTATTTTCCCAGACAATAGGCAGGCCGTGGACGTTTAATTTCGGAGTATCTACATAACAGAATGGTACTGTATCTATACAGCCTCGAAAGTAATCAGGGGTTGACACCCCCTTTCCTGCTTGATCTGCGACCATGAGAAAGCAGAGAGCGGAGTATTCATTATTAAGGCAGCAGCAGCCCGTGCAGCCGATGAACTTGGTCTCGTTTTTCGTCTCTGAACGGGGTGACCCAAATTCTGTCACCTAGTTGGAGCTCGTTCAGCAAAAAACCACATTAAAGCTGTGGAGACCGAGGGATTCATAAAAATGGTATACCGTAGTCTTGTGATGGGTTCCAGATACTAGAGCGTGTCGCAGGGCTCCGAAGACCATAATGCATTTGCTTATATTGAGACTTACTGTTTGAACTCCGCAGGCTTTACCAAAACCACAATGGTAGTTCTGATTGTAAGGGTACTTGTATGGGTGCAGCTTTTTAATCCGAAAGTTATACCGGCTTGCCGTGATGCGGCAGAAATCTTAGCTTGGTTTACTCCATCTGCTCAGGGCACATGAATCTCGGACCCAGTAATCACTCACCCCACGGCCCTTTCTGCCATTTCTTCAGTACAAAGTAAGCGAAGATGGTGGGAATATAGACTAATAGTACCGGCATTTTTCAGAAAAGAAGTTTCGATATAAGTTCATTCCTCACATCTAGGTACGGTAAAAATGAAACCTTTAGCTCGCTATTACGTTTGGTGGCCTTCAAAGAACGAAAAAATGAAACAAATTGCTTATAATTGCAATTTTGCGGTTCAGTCATCCGCGAAGCTGCACAGAACATGATGTAATCAATAATGTGAAGTAGAAATAATGTTGGTTTCCGACGAAACCTCATCGACCATCACACACAGAGATCTGTCTGATAGAAAGCTAGATTACAAAGTACACAATTGAGCGACAAGCTATATGAAATGAAAGCTTGACAACGACACCCTGGTGCCAGATGCGATCAAAAGAAACGCCAGGAAATGGTAATAGTTTCGTGCTATATGGCGGAAAACGAGCCCGTACCGCCTTCAGAAATCCATAGATTAGTACAACTTTGAAGGGAGAGCAGCGAAACGAATTAGATTCGGAAAATTTTGTGAAGATATTGACTCCACACCTGCTGCTGCCAGACTACATGAAGTCAAGCCAAAAATTAGAGTGAATAACGGAGTGGCACTGAAGAAGCTACACCGAAAGGGAAAAAGAAACAGCTAAACTCTTACTGGACACTCAATTCCCTGGGAACACACATATTTCTAAAGGGAACATTCCAGAACGGCCGAGTAGAGCTGCCAGAGAAGACACGGAAACTATTCTAGTCGTTGAGACATCCTAAACGGCGGAGCAGCAGAAGGGGACACAATAGATCTTCTAGGTCGCAGTGGATTGACACCCCTACTAAACTTAAAAGAAAACCACTTTCTGTCACTCAGCTGGAGTGGTCCATAATCCTCTTACGTAAGCTGTATGCCCCGGATCTTCTTTTCCAGCACAAGCTCTACTTTTGAGGAGTTTTCTCCGAAAACCTAGGAGATTCGGAAAAACAAATTTTACAAAAAATAAATGGAGTCCTCTCTGAGAAACACTGCACAAATATTAATCAGATGTACTTCAATGTCGGTAGTGGTACTAGACAGAGAAGTTGATAATTTCTGTTAAATGTATTCCTTATGTATCACTAATATAATAAAACGGGTGTTTATTCATTGTTATCATTTATTGATATCAATTAGTGAGTACCTCGGCAACCGAGCTTCGCGCATTTTGCAGTCTTACCTCGGTAGCTTGGCGGTCTAGGGCGCAAGCCGTTCGAAGCTTCATCATAGCGGTAGTCGGTTCGAGCCCGATGTAGGTACGAGGGATTTTTTTCTTAAATACTCAAAATTGGAATCGTAGACGACCATAGGCCTTGTTGAAAGCAAGTGTATTGTGTGTTGTCTAGATGCCAATTTCGTCTAGTGTTAGCTTGGAGTTGCACACCGGCCACCCAAGGTGGTGCTGTAGGTTTTCCGGATTTTCTTGCAGCTGAAAAGTGAATACTCCACCAAAAATCAGTAAGTCGCCCCGGAGCGCCACGGCAAATAATAATAATAGCCATCCTCTACCCGCACAGGCTATGCCTTTGAGTACACTCTATATACGAGTGTTTATGAGGGAGTATTATTATTATATGAACAGCAGTCATTTGAATTAGACAACTGTCACAGTGACAGTTCTCAATTGCAAAAAATGTTCCACCAAAACCTTCAAGGGCTATTCCAACAGCTTCTACTATTCTTGTTCAACATATCTTCTTGACTAAATTGGTGGTCTTCCCCAACTAACACTAACATCTCTGCGATATCGCTTTCTTGCTTATAAATGGGCTTCAAAATGAGATGTTCCACCAAAACCTTCAAGGGCTATTCCAACAGTTTCTACTATTCTTGTTCAACATATCTTCTTGACTAAATTGGTGGTCTTCTTCAACTAACACTAACATCTCTGCGATATCGCTTTCTTGCTTATAAATGGGCTTCAAAATGAGATGAATTTGTATACGTAACTGTTACCAACTGACGATGCTGTCACCACATCTGAATTATTTTCAAAATAGTCAAAATAATAAATTTGAGGCACAAAAATGATGTGAATTTGTGAAGCTCTTAGATGGTATGTCACATAATATAGACTATTACTATTGTGAGTAACATTTTGCATCACATATTGTGATGCCTTTGCCCGGTCAAGAGGGCCCCAAATAGAAGTTAATGAGCTTGTAATGTGAGTAACAATTCACTCAACTCATGTCATTTGAAACTTGAAGCTGAATGAAGCACACTACTGTCTTTGAGACCATTTTGTGTTAACTGGATCAAGGTATAACATGGCGAAGGAGCGAGCATATGCGTATTCGCTAAAAATTCTAAATCTTAATTCTTTGATTTGAAATAAAAAAAAAATAAGTGTATGAAAAAGCTTTTTTTTAACGAGAGACGCCTATATAGATGACCTTTAAAAGCAAAACCTTGTTAGAAAATTGTATCCAAATAGTCAGAGCCGCTTCCGAGATCCAATATATATATATATATATATATATATATATATATATATATATATTATTATATACAAGAATTGCTCGTTTGAAAATATGAGATTTGAATGAACTTTTCACTCCTAAACCCCACCTCATGACTTTCAAGATGAATATTGGAATGTCACATACAAACATCAAATTCAACTGCCATCTACACAGTATTGATGCAACTGATGTGGGAATAAAGAAAAGATTATTACATTAGCAGGTAATCAATCCGATATCAGTTCAATGTTCCGCCACCAGACTACTCTACTGGCATCAAATGATCAGATCAGAAGACCTCTGTTATTGACTTGAGTCGGATGAAGTTTGTACGATTTAATACAGAGGTCTCTGAAAAGAATATCATTGAAAATGGAAATACAGAATATAGACAAAATTTGCGCAGTCCATACAAAATGAGTATTACAGCGCAATGTCCAATATTGCGTTCTCGAATATGGCGAAAGTTGTGAATTTACGTGTTGTGATAAGTGCTACCTTGTGACTTACTATGTTCGAAAATGGATAGTAAAGTTACTATTAATACAAAGAAAGTGTGATAATAGTGTAAATATACGTATTTGTTGTTAATTAAGTGAAAAGAAACGAAAATGTCTACAGATAAAATAAAAGTTGCTGTTCGGCTACGTCCTTTTAACAGAAGAGGTATTTATTTTGATATATAATCAAACAAGAACTATTGTTTCAATTGTTTACTATAACCTTGATGCACTGTCATGGTCTGTTTTTCTTTGTAAGATCTTGCCTATGGCCAACTCGAACCATGAATCATTCTTATTGTTATTGCGACAAGAACAGGTATGATGTCAAAAATCACCTTTCAGAAACCAATTAATAAAAAACGTTTGACGAAAGGTCATGACTTACTTCAAATATTCAGGAATCACATTAGGTCTTATCCTAGCTACAGTCTATGACAACAAAAGCATTTGTAGGTGAATGATTTATTTGAAAACCAAGGAACTATTTGTATGCCCTTATTGGAAAATATGCCTGAATGTAAATCATCAAACCTACATATTATAAGCTCTATTGGATCATTGTGTATTAAAGAAATAAACAAGAAGTACAATAATTTTGAATGGGCTATACTAAATGAGCACCGAGAATAAATAACCCATAAAGACTATCACCTACCTATTACAAGTTTCTATTTTTAGTCGGTTTTTAATCAATCTACTGGATATTTATCACTGCTCACCTCAATGAGTACAACCTACCTTTGTGATTGAGAGTGTCTCGAAAAAAAAAAATGTTATCCACTTTTTAGAAGTCTTATTTAAAATCATAAATCTCTGTTTTACAGTTACCACCAAACGATTTTTTTTAATACAGTACAATAAAACATTCAATAGTTTGTTTTATTTAATACTGTATACTCATTACCGTAAAGAATTATTTTTCAGACTAAAATCTAAATAAAGTACCTACCTTCGTAAAAGAGTGTTTCAAGATACAGTATTATTTTTTTTTTAATTTAATACCTACTGTGTCTGTTGTTGTTTAACAAAAAAGTGATATTGTATCGTAAAACACTCTTTTACCTACCACCTGATTTTTAGTCTGAAAAATACTTGTTTACGGTAATGAGTAGGTACCGTGACTATTTACAGGACTGTAAATTAATTTTTAAAATATTTTTTTAACCGGACTGTGAAATTAGTGTTTAATGGAATAGTCTTGTAAAAAAATGACCGGACCGGACCAGTCCAGTAAAATTTTTCTAATGGACCCGACATATTTGCAACGTATTATCTTCTTCAAAAGTAAGAGATAAAATGTTGTACTTCGCACGTCCGGTAAACTTTTTCCATTAATAACTCGTTTCGAAATTCCAAATTCGCCCTCGTCTGGAAATATCTTACTCTCTGTAAAAATGTATCAATCGGACTCATAACGTAAATAAATATTTTGTTACATAAGTATTTAATATAAAATTTCAACTCAACCAATTTCATATTATTTTTGTTTCAGAACTTGAAATTGGACCGCAATGTGTTGTTGAAATTGAAAACCAACAAACAATCGTACATCAACCGACAACTTTGGATAAATTGGAAAGGTAATGTTGGAAATAATGTTCCATGCAATAAAACAGTACATATAGAGCCATTTCAGTCTTGTGAGAACGGCAAAGGCTACAAAATATTTCTGGTAATCCGGGCTAATTACTCTGACTTACCTGACTATTGATTTACCTATTTTCAAAAGGCAAACTCGATCGATAATGACTTTGGATTATTCTGTACAAAATAAGAGACCAAATATCGATACGCGAGTCTTTACGTCACCAAATGATTTTTCATTAAAATGAAATTAAGTTCGTGAATACAGTTCAAAATTGGGTACTAAGGATCATCCCAGTCAATAGCATATAAAAAGACCTACCTATGTCTAGTTCCTAAATTGTAGATAGTGACTCATAGGTTGTACGGTTCATAATTCATATGAAGCAGGGCAAGAAATGGAACAGAAATCAGGTACTTAGGTTTTAAATCAAGTTAAAAAGGGGGAACATTCTCCATGAAAATTGAAAAATGAAAAATAATTTTCAAAGTGTCACCGCAGAAGAAATGTTTCTCTCATATCCATCCCTGATGTGTATGCTTCTGAAGAGCCTGTTTTATTCCAATCCTATATCAATCCTCCTGAAGAGCTTGGCAAAGCGAAATAGATTTTTGTCGACCAAAATGTATTGGGGATTAAATGCGAGAGAAGCGAACCTTGCTTCAATGAAATGAACGATTTCTGTGAGTGATATTTTTTTTTAATAACATTCTCCTTATCTAATTTATTTAATGATTTGTTCAAGGAAAACTAGAAAGAATTAAAAAAGTCAGCTATCTGAATGAAAATGCAAATTTTCACTTTCAGATTTTTTCTTTCCTTTTCAGTTAGAGTCTTTTCACAATATCTATCAGATGTAGTTCAATGTCCAGCGTGGCTTGTGCCGGGGAAGTAGTTGTTTTCTGTTAGATATTACAAATAAGTCACATTTTTCATTTTTCAATTTTCATGGAGAATGTTCCCCCTTTTTAACATGAATACCTCCCAAGAGGTTATCTTGAACGATGGAAAATAGCGACTAAAGTTTGTCTTTCAGTCGTAGATGATTCCACAAAAGATTTTATGAATTTCCTATTCATATTTTCGAACTAAAGTTTTAAATCAAGTTTCACTTTGCCACTTTCTCACATCCCCCCGCTCTTTCGAATCCCGTAAAAACCTGAAAATGTACGATGAGTCACTATCTACAATTTAGAAACTAGACTTAAGAACTATCAATTACTAGAATGACTATAATTGAGTAAAACAAAAAATAAGGTTGGATGTACTGGAACCATGAAATTATGAACTACTGAACTTTCTGATTTTTCAGTTAACATTATTTCACCACAAAAAATAATATATGAAGGGAATGTTTAGCGGCAATTCAGACATGAAAATGAAAAATTGAAAAACTAAAAAATGTGGACCAGCTGGGGATTGAACCCGGACCTCCCAATCTCTAGTCGGATGCGCTGGTCCTTGATACGAAAACCGGCAGTCCACACTCTTCAGTCTTTCATGTTAGTAAATGAAAATGGTGGTTATTATGATAATGGAAATCACTCACGCATGCATAGCGAGAGAGACTCAATTAGTCTATCAGGCGGTATCGATCCGTATGGGATCATCAAATGACTTCAGCCTGCGAATCTCAAGTATACACGACTCAGTCGAAAATAAATACAAAGTTATTAGATTTGGGGTCTGTAAATAATATGAATGGAATGTTTAGCGGCAATTCAGAAAAATGAAAAATTGAAAAACTGAAATAAAAATGTGGACCAGCCGAGGATCGAACCCGGGCCTACCAATCTGCAGTAGGGCACACTGACCGCTATGCTACCGGTCCTTGATTCGAAATACGGTGGCTCACATTCTTAATTCAGTCTTTCATGAATATAGTGGAGTTTTATCCCAACACCAAACCGCTATTTTTAACACCTCGACACGTGTTTCAATCACCAAGTGATCATCTTCAAGAGGAAGATTAAACTCACACATCACTCTTTCATGTTAGTAAATGAAAATGGTGGTTATTTCGATGATGGAAATCAATCACGAGAGACTCGATTAGTCTATCTATGAACTAAGAGTGTGGACTACCGGTTTTTGAATCAAGGAACGGTGGTGTAGAGGTCAGCGCACCCGATTAGAGATGGGGAGGCCCGGGTTCGATCCTCGGCTGGTCCACATTTTTATTTCAGTTTTTCAATTTTTCATTTTCATGTTTATGAATTGCCGCTAAATAACATTCCCTTCATATTATTTACAGACAACAAACCTAATAACTTTACAAAAAACAATATTTCTCTGATACTGATAATAATTGATAATCTTCCTCGCCTTTTACCCAATCAACCGGAGTGAATTTTGTTATAGCGGAAATAATCCAAATCCAAAAAGTTGGACCGATGAATAATGGATGATGGTTTAAAGTTAATCTATGAATGAGCATTGCAAAGGTTTGTCCTTCGTACACTCGTGTTTCGTACACCTCAAAAAAATTTCTGAAATATTCTTGTTTCATACATTGAATTAATCAAGTCATTTACACCGACCACTTGGGCGCGAGAAAATTAAACAAATACATTTTGTGAGGAGTAATTATTTAGTCTGTTCTAACCCGAACAAACTAACCTTACCTAAACACTTGAATCATGTATAAATACTACTGGTGTGGTGGGTAGGGTAAATTTCAGTGGTATTGTAAATAAACTTCTCTTCAATATAAATTTATTCCAAGGTATCTGTTCACATAATGATTGGGAAAATTCATTGAATAATTCAGTGTACCAAACAAGAATATTTGAGGTAATTTTTAAGGTGTAAGAAACAAGATAACGCTTATGCCTGTTTCATTCCTCGGATAGATTTTCAAGAAATTGTTTATCTACATAGTGAACATAAATGAATGCCAAAAAGACAAGGCAGTATTTTGATGGTTGAATATTCGAAGGTTCTAAAGTTCTATATAAATTTACAATACAGTGTAATGCAAGATGATATAATGTCCCATAAAACATTTGAGAGATACTTTATATTGAAGTGAACATTGTTTACTATTAATTTCCGAACTTTATTAAAACCAACATGGAACTTTATGAAAGTGAGAAAGTATCTCTATCTCAATTCGAGCATGAAACAGATTTTGTTATAAATAATGGGGTTGTAAATAAAACACGTCGATTGTTTTTATGTTTTGTTTCCCACGAAAAAGGAAATCTTACAATGTTCAGAGAACATCGTGAGAACCGAGGGAATGTAGGTAGGAAATGGTATTCCATGGAACACCTCCCTAGACAGTGAGTTCCAAAGTTTTGCCGTTAGTTGAAAGAACAAGCCCCCCGAAATAGATGTTCGGCATGTCTCCAAAGTGAGGACAAAATGATGTGAAGACTGAGCTGGAAGGGTCAGTCTCGATGGAATCGCAAACGATGGAACGATTAGTAATATTTCAAAAAGAATATATCTATGAAACCGAGACAGATCGCCAACCTTTCTGTGGTGTTCTAGTGAAGTGAGGAGCTTGTAGCACCAAACTCACCAACACAATAAAAGCAATATTCATATTAGAAACTGTTCAAGCGAACACAAATTTGAAGGTATTATTTATATTCACAAAACCGAGAAAGAGACTTAGTATTCCTTCATCGTGTCAATATTATTTCTCCACTAATTCGAAGCTTAAGACTATTAAGGGTTCAACAGCACAACCCAATATATTACAAGCTTAAAAATGTCGATATCATGGAGAAAATGATCAAAACCACCGAACATAACAGACACATTCAAATTAAATTTTCCGCCCCACATCAGAACCGATATTGAGTTTGATGAATAAAAATTAAGCAATCACTTGAAGCGATTGCTTTTTAGTAAAAGCAATTTGCTCGATTAGCAAATGCTATAAGTAAGAGCAATAATTGCTAGATGGTGGTATGAATAAAATTTTCAAGCAGATACTTTTCTTACATCTCAGAGCAGATGGGTATTATCCACTCTAGATGAATTGTGCCGAATGGGCGATATGGTTGACTAACAACACGAGTAATATTTATTAAGTATATACTTTTTTATGAAAAATAAGTTTTGATGTGACAAATTTGAGTGAAAGTGAGAAATTTGATAGCGATGAAGAAATTACAGACAAGCAACTGATATTTCTCCATAAATTAAAGGAACATAAAATCGTTCTTGATCTTAATATTATAAAATTCTTGTATTGTCGTCGGTCCTTGATGTGTGCCAAATTTCAGATTATTCGGATAATTGGAAGTGGGTCAAAATATAATTTAAAAGTTTACATCATCATTATTATTATTAGTGAAATCGATTTTTCCCAGGAAAGACGCGTATATGGATGAACTTTAAAATCAAAACCTTACCTGAAAACGAATTTTGATCCAAATTGTAGCCGTTTCCGAGATCCAACAATTCACATTATTATTATTAATATTCGTAAAATCGCGTTTTATCAGAAAAGGCGCCTATATATATGAACTTAAGAAACAATACCATATCTAAATACAAAATTTGATCCAAATAGTTAAAGCCGTTTTCGAGATCCAAAAATTTTCATCATTATTATTATTATAAATAAAATCGCGTTTTTTTCAAAAAATACGCCTATATAGAAGAACTTAAAACGCTACACTTCATCTAAGTACAAAATTTGATTCAAATCGTTAGAGCCGTTTAAGAGATCCAAAATTTCACATCTTTTCCAAGAAAGAAGACTATATAGTCAATGAGCAAATCCTTATCTGAATACTAATTTGTATCCATATGTTGACGCCGTTTTCAAAAAAAAAATTCACAATATCATTATTAATATTAATATTATTAGTGGGATCGCGTCTTTCCACGAAAGAAACTTATACAATTGAACTTAAAAAGCAAAACTCCATCTACATAATTTTTTTTATCCAAATCGTTAGAGCCGTTTCCGAGATCGAATATATACATAAATATACGAGAATTAATATACAAGAATTGCTCATTTGATGATAGGTATTAGATTAGATACTCCAAAACAGCATCCATCATGGAAGTGAATGTCATACAAACCAGTGTAGATTGGGTATTACCAAGTTTTTCAGCTACAGAATTTTGAAAGATCAGATCTGATAATTGCCGCAGAAAAATTTTCGTTTTAGTTACAGGTGATAGTGCGGCCCTTCGCTTTTCACCAATATCAGTCAAAATATAATTCGTCAACCATTCAACATCAGTTTCGCGGTAAAATCGATATAACTTTCTGAAATCATCTCTGCAATTTTTACACGCCCTGTATATTTTTCTTTTACGTACATTCATGAATTCAGCTGTAATTAAACGAAAAAATAAGAGGATATACCGCAAGAACCAAAGTAGACTGTTAGCAAGCAAATGATAAATGGGTCGACCTACCTAAAAAATCTTAAAGTCGTTGCTAACCTAACCTAACCAAGAAAAAGTAATGCCTTAATTTATTAATCACCATTTTAAGCAAATGGTAGCAGTTGCTTCTATTTTTTAAGTAAAAGCTTAGACTAGAAACATTTTTTGAACTTTTAAGCAATTGCTGAAAGCAAAAGCAAATACTTCAGTTTTTATTCATTGGATTTCAAGTAATTACTTTTTTTTATAAGGCTCATTATCCTCCAAAATGGTATTTCTTCTTCCTGAATCAATTTGAAAATGTAATTGTGTCGAAGGTTGGCTGTCATACACTCAACTGAGTAAAATAAAATTATAAAACTTCATAACTTACTTAATCATTTTCGAAAGAGAAAATACTTTTACCTCATTGTTCACGAGAATACAGTGTCGTTCTTCTCGAAGAGTAAGGGAAAAGTGAAGTAAGAATTACTAGAGCGTTCGATTTCCGTTATTGTTTTTGTAATCGAAAGCGTGGTTTGGTAATGTACGGGTCTAATGAAATACAGTTATTTTTGATGACTCAATTTATAGTCAGTACTCCACCGCCCATTTATTGATCAATTGTTCATTCAATACTGTCCAACTATTTGTGTATTCATCTGAGCAAAACATATAATACTGCATTGCTGAAACCAGTCTTCAAATTAAAATTTCTGAAGTTTACCTTGCTATAAAATATCTTTTACCTGTATCAATCCCTAACGGTACCGTATAAGTAATGACCGTAATTTGACACAAAGTTACCTAGCATATTCGATTCCAACATCCCGGTATAGACAAACACCCCTAGGGCACCGGGCGAGTTTAAAATTTGAGAAGGAAAAATTAATTGTATCCGCCATAATTTCTTTTCCTAAAATTTCCCTGAACCTGTTCTCGTATTGGTTTGGATTATGTTGTGTTAATGCAAAAGATTTTAAAATAATTCTAAGAATTTCAAGAAAATAAGGTGAACTTCTTGAACTTGAGAGCCGAGGAGGAAAATTAGATAGGAATTGGTGTTCTTTCTGAATTTCGGAAAGCTGTATGCCCCAAGGAGCACGTCCCGAGGCAACGAGTTCCAAAGCTTTTCCGTTCGTTGAAAGAACGAGCATTGGAAAAAATATATTCGGTATGTCACCAAAGAAACGGCATATCGATGTGAGAGCTGAGCTCAACGGTTCAGTTTATATGTGACCGCTAACGGTGGAACGAATAATGATATTTCGGAAGAGCATCGTCCATGAAACATCTATAAAACAGACACGGATCGCCAACCTTTCTGTGTAAGTATCACCAACGAGACGAATGGCTCTTTTTGACAGATTCTACAAGTTTCAATGTGTGTTTAGGTGTTGCACTCCATATTCCAGAACAGGTCGGATTTTTGCCTTATAAATCGTAATCAGTTGACGGGAAGTGAAGTACTTCTTGGCGCGAAACAGAAAACCAAGTTTTTGACAGGCCCTTGCGGCAATGGACCTCACATAGTTTACTGTGCCCTGGACATGAGATAGCTCCCAACAATTCATTGATGTGAAGAAGGAACAGTGTTGGTGCTAGAATGAATCCCTGCGAGATCTGTCTGACAGAAAGCTAGATAATATGGAACACAACTGGGGAGGCAAGCTATAAGATGGAAGTTTGGCAAGGAGTCCCTGGTGCCAAATGCGATTAGAGATATCTGATGCAACATTCAGAGTTTTCCATATTCATGGATATATTTCTGCCAAATATGTGAAACATAAGCAAGCAGGTCACGAGTTAATCTCTGATGCCGATATCGATCATTGATAATTCCTGAGCGATCTAGATATTTCATGAGCTCGATGTTGATGGCTTTTTCCATGATCTTTTCGAGGTAACAGATAGCACTGCGATAGGTCTGCAGTTGCTGGGTAGGGTCTTTTCCTCTTTGTTGAATACTGGTTGTACTCTTGGCAATTTTCTAGTTGGACGGAAATAACACCAATTTATATTAGAGGTTAAATAACTTGCAAAAAACTAGTATTAGTTCGGAAGCACATTTTTTTGAAGCACATTTTTGTTACGTATACGTGTATATGTTTGCATTCCCAGCATTATGATCTCAGAAATTGTCTCTGCACATTGTGTTGGATCTACCGAAGAAAACACACCATTTCCCAATGAAAATGCTGAGAAAAACATGCGAAGACCATCCCAGTCGGCTGAATTGTAGGGCCATATAAGACGGGACAGCCTTGTGTTGCTAGATGGTGTAGAAAAAGAACAAAGGGAGGAGATGAGGTTGTTGTCGGAGTTCCCAAGTAAAGCACAAATTTCTATACTATTTTATATCGGAACCTAGAGAGATCGCATAAAAATTAAAAGATTAAGTATTCTGGTACAGAATACCCAAACAAATTCAATTTCAGTTACAAGACCCCTCTGCGCTAATCGTATAAGATAGTGAATAGTTTCCCAAAAATGTAATTCCCACAATGGACAGACTAGAGAACATAAAAAGGCACAGTGAGGTTCTAAAGGCGGATTTCCACCAAAGAGACTCGTCAAGTTGCCGTTTTGTTTCCGAATTTGGAAACTTCGACAAAACCCACCAAACAGTAACAAAACAGAAACAAATCGTAAACGTTGTTGCAACTAAACGAACTCTACCCGACTTCTGGTTTCATCTAAGTTTTCACTCATTTCCACTCGGCACAGTGTTCTTTCTGTGTTCAACATGTGCAGTGAAGATGATTTTATCATCATGTCTTATGGATGGTTTATTTGCCATTCTCTGGAAAAGAAAAGGAAGAAGCTTCGAAAGCACAGGTACTGGGTAAGATCGCCGTTACTAGAAGAGAAAATAAAAATGGTACAACAGAAATGCTAACTCAATTGACAACCGATGACTTTGAATTGCATGATTTAAAATGTCTAGCACTGATTCTGGGAACCTAATACTGTAATGGGCGGAAAAATTTACAAGCAAAACACAAATAAAACTGTGTCTGTGGTCGTATAAAAACCCTTTGGAACTTAAGGCGAATTTCCATCAAACAGACAAAACCGGAACAAGACAAAAACTCTTGTCGATCTCAAAAAAACCGCAACTTTTCAGAAACATTCTGAAGACAAGAGTCGCCGGCGACTGTTTCTGTTGTGTTTCCAAGTCCCGGTCACAGGCGGTAAAGGGTTTTTGTACGACCACATTCGGCATAGTGGAAATAGGTTTCGACATGTCTCTGTTTTGTTGCCGTATTCTGATTGAGCTTAGAGTGTGGTTATGGTGTTTATTCATTTATTCACTATTTAGATTCTCAATGTCAGTGTTAGACATTCTAACAAAATTATGGAATGATGATCGTAACTCTCCATGCAATCCAAAGTTAGCATTTTTGCCGTGCCATTACTATTTGGTTTCGACGCTTCTTCCTTTTCTTTTCCAAATAATGCAAAATACACCATCCACAAGACACGATGAAAAAATCATCTTCAGTGCACATGTTGAACACAGAACACTGTCTGCCAAGTGGAAATGAGTGAAAACTTAAATGAAACAATAAGTCGAGTAGAGTCCGTTTAGTTGCAACAACGTTTACGATTTGTTTCTGTTTTGTTACTGTTTTGTAGGTTTTGTCGAAGTTTCCATATTCGGAAACAAAACGGCAACTTGACGAGCCTGTTTGGTGAAAATCCGCCTTTACCGCCTGTGACCGGGACTTTCAAAACACAACAGAAACAGTGGCCGGCGACTCTTTCCTTTAGAATGTTTCTAAAATGTTTCTGAAAAATTGCGGTTTTGTTGAGATCGACAAGAGTTTCTGGTTTGTTCCGGTTTTGTCTGTTTGGTGGAAATCCGCCATAAAAAGCCACGGTTTTTCTTTTTAACTCTTTTCTGGCATATATCCGGATTCCTATAATTCATTACAATAATACCGTTCATTATAAAAGGTGATAATACCGACGACCCCAATAATTACAGCTGCATCTCATTACTCTCAAGTTTCTCAAAATTACTAGAGCGGAATGTTATCAATTTTACCGAAGAAATATTATTCTACAGATTCGCCATTTGGATTCAGATAAACTTGAATATTACGGATGCTATTTCTGAAATGAAAAATGAGGATTGTGCGATTAATCAAAGGCCGTCGATTGCAAAAATTATAATTTATTCTTGGAGGAATTAGACTACCGTGGAATCAAGAGGTTTATTTATTGATTGATTGATTCAAATTATTACTATCAAGATGAATAATGTGCGTCAGAGTGAAACATGAAATATTGGGTAATGTATGACATGAAGATTGTAAATATACTCATATAGACGCTGGTGTCCCACAGGGATCAGTATTCGTAAGTTTCCTTTACAATTTTTGCTGATATTTAATAGTTAATTTGAAAAAAATATCGACTAGTCACTAAAATGACAGAAGAAATAATGGAAGGAATATCAGGGGAGTATCAGGAGTATTTAAATCACTAGACATCTCATTCAAAACTCTGCTGATTTTGTTAGCTCAGTAAAATTCCAGGGATGTTTCCGAAATTGGAGCGATAAATGAAGTGGGACTAGAAGATGACAAAGCAAAATAAAACTACTTAAAGAATACATTTTTGGAAAAAAAGAATATTTTGGGAAATAATGAATTTTGAACTCTTTAAAATTTTTTTGGTAATCACTGATCAGAGGTCTACAGCCTGCACAAACCGCGCTGAAACACCGCCAGCGAGCAGACACGCTGTGGTCTGGAGAATCAAACCAGTGCCTCCCAAACAAAGTGAGGTATCTGAAAGCGATTTCATAAAATTTCATAAACATTTCAAAAATTTTTGATAGCTTCAAAAACGTAAAATTCTTGCCATTTATTGTTACATTATGTTCCATATAACAACCCATTATTTTAATCGCTTCAATTTTGGACCCTGTATAATTATGAACGTTTCAATATGAAATCTCTGAGCATGTTGCTATTCACAACACGAAAACGAAAAAATTAGTGTATGCAAATTTTTCTCCCATAATTTCCTGAGTAATTTCCAATTAGTAAGCAACTATTTTTCTACACGACCATCACAAAATTTGCCAATCCTGAAATCAAATTTAATAACTGAATGTAACATTCCGTCTCTTGAGATTGAAGTAATATTCTAAAACAATTCTGTTGGTATGCATTTAAATGTATCCCATTCTCTCTTTAGAGATAGAAAAATATTCATACACTACTGTAGCATCATTGTTACCCTTGACTGTCATCGGAGTGACATGATTTGAATTGGAGTGCCAAAAATTATTGGTTGTTATGTTTACATTTGACCCCTATAAAGTTAGCAGTACCACTTGGCAGAAATTCGATTAAAACTATTCTAATGATTGTCGAATAATTGTCGAAAATTTGTCGTGAACAAAAAAAATTTGCCGTACCCTTATTTATATAGGGTGGCTGTGCTAACTTTATATCAAGTTAGCAGTGCCACTCACAAATAAACATCAAATATCATCAATCTGGTTATAAATAATTGTCGAAGTCTATCTGACGTGAAAAAATTGCAAAAACACCTTTTTTATAGCATATATATATATATATATCTGATTATATTCTTTGGCAGTTTTTTTTTCATGAATCGGAAATAATATATATATATATATATATATATATATATATATATAGGTGATTGAGATATAGGTGAAGAGAAAGAGTTTTCGATTTAATTCACAAGAGGTCCACCATCCACCGACAGCTGTTTCGTGGTCTACCACTCGTCAGGGAGGCTTTATGGAGTCTCTTGGAATTAAATCGAATACACTGAAATAGTTGTGCACTAATACAAAGAAGAATAAGGTGAAGAATTGCTTCTGACATCTACAGTCAAATAGCGGAAACTTAATTTGGATCGAACCCTAGACCAAAGACAGATGATCATCTGCGACATTGACAGGCCGACAACTGTTTAGTTATACTGACCAACCTAAGGTTCCATAAAGTTTCTAGTGCGTTAGGACTAACGCAAAGACAGTATAAAGGTGATAGAGATATAGGTGAAGAGAAAGAGTTTTCGATTTAAATCACAAGAGGTCCACCATCCACCGACAGCTGTTTCGTGGTCTACCACTCGTCAGGGAGGCTTTATGGAGTCTCTTGGAATTAAATCGAATACACTGAAATAGTTGTGCACTAACACAAAGAAGAATAAGGTGAAGAATTGCTTCTGACATCTACAGTCAATTAAGTTTCCGCTATTTTTATTTTATATTTTTATTTATATTTTATTTTTTTTGGGATTTCCTGGTTTCTTTGAAACTTTTGCACTTTTGGCAACAATGCATTCATAAAATGAGCTTTTACGTATTTTTCATGACATTATTGAAAGAAATGAAGTTGTTGATGGAACTTCTCATTTTCAAGAAGCAGAAAAAACTACTTTGATGTACGGTGACGGTTGATGGAAATAACATTTTTTTTAACAATCTATTCTGACGTTTTTAGCTATATATATTCGAACACCCTCCAATTATTGGTACATATTTTAAGTTACGATATTTTATATTAAACAATTCTTTCAAACCAACTAGAAAATCAGGCTTCAATATCAAAACGGAGAAGTAGATTTTTTTAAATCAACATCCTGCTGATTATCAACTTTTTGTTGCAGATTTCAACAACTCGCGTAGGAAACTAAATAATGATACATACATAATTCCACTGATAATAAAGTGTGACAAAAATGCTTCATCGCTATTTGATAAATGTTAATCAGTTGGATGAGAATGTACAACACTAGCATATGCCTGGAAACTCATATTTGTCACTTGAATAATATACAGCGTGACCCATTTAAAATGGAAGCATCCTTATAAAACATACCTACATTTTTCAACCGATTGGAATGCTTTTTTTTCAGTGGGATGACATTCAAAAAGTACACTATGACACTAAATTGCATGAACGAGTCTTTATTTTCAGAGCGTTTAAGGTAAAAAATCTAAAAAGTTATTAGCGATTTTTTTGACTTCACACTAGATTCATGACATTTTCAACTAAATTATTTCAAAATTACGTTGAAATGCGACCATCAATATGAAAGTTATAAGAGGATAAAATTTGAGAATTTTTTCCCGTTTTTTTCAAAATTTCCAATATTACCTGTCAGATTTTCATCAATAAAAAAAAATTACAAGGCAATGGAATTATAAAAATATTAAATTCTCTTGAACAACATTGCATATTATCCCCCATTGGTTCGGAATAACCACCTGCAGATATAACATGTTTCACGGTTCGTTTCCCACTCATCAGTGCAAGGATAGGTCAGACATTAAAAGTTATACTGGCTTACCCAATGAACGATAACACCCAAAACTTAACGTATGTTAGATGTAACTCAATATCCGTAGGGGTAGTAATAGTTGTTTTCTGAAAGATTGCCTTAAATTTTTCACTTATATAGAGTGAGTTTCACCGAGGTTTGCACCATTTGGGAAACTTTTTTTTTTATCCATTTGTCAGAAAATGTTATTCGTCATACAAAATGATGCATCACCGAAAAATTGTATTTGAGTTGTCGAAATTCAAAATTTGCAAACGGTGTACAGACGAGAACAAAAAATAGGAATTTTGATCAGGAGTAAACTTATCTTATTTTCGACTTCATCAATAAAGTTTATTTGGAAAAGTTTTTTGTAATTGAAAACAATAAGTAATTAGATTTAGAATCACAGTCACCTAGGCAACAACATATTTTTTCTAATTTATTTATGGTTCTAGCCTCATAAAAAGTACTAGTGTCTCATATACACCTCAGGTGGCTTCCTATGATAATAAGTCAATACGAAATGGAGACTAATTTATTATTTGTACTAAAATATCGACGTTTGTTGAAAATGGTTTGAATTTTTACTATTTTTTTGGTGAACATTTGATATTTCACTCTCTAAGTATGTCCATAATAACTATCAGTATCAGTTTTATAGCAGAAGATTATTGATTCTAAATAATTCAATAATACAAATCTGCGAATTTACGAATTTAATCATAAAAAAATAGTTTTTTTTCGCATAGGTGGCTGTGATTTCAATTTGGATAGTGTTTTCAATTCCTAACAATTTTTTCAATAGACTTTTTTGGCAATATAAAAAATGAAGGGTAGTTTTCGAAATTCCAGTTTTTGTGCTCCCCTGTACACTGTTTGGAAATTCAAAATTTCACAATGCACCAATTTTAATGAAGCATACAATTTTCTGACAAATGTATAATAAAAAAGTTTTCCATATGGTGCGAATTTTTTGAAACTCACTGTAATAGCGTGGAGTGTAGAAATTGATTGATTCACTTATTTAAAATTCTGCACTTTTTTCGAACTTTGCTTGAATTATGTTAAATCGTGTTAAATGAATGTGTTCAATATAATCATGAATATGAAATGAGGCAAAACATTCGGATATTACTTCGAGTATCTTTACTACGAAATAAAACTAAGTAGCTATAGTCTGTTAGTCAACCCAGATCCTTTTACTGATCGTGTTTTTCACTGTATTTCATAATTTATTAATATTAACAAATGACATTTTCCATTTATTGAAATACCTAATGGGAAAGTTGGTATGAGAGTTCACTTCAGACATAACTAAAATGTATTGACCAATGAACATTAGTTTTGTAGAAATCTCGTTTATACAGATATTTGAGTGGGAGTTATCTGAATATCATCAAATATATTCATTACTTTCTAATGTCTGTTCAAACGTGAAATAATTATATTTACGACACAAATACAACTAACTATTCAATATTCGTAGGAGTACGAACATTGTTACACTGATTTTATTTTAAAATTTGTTTGAAACAAAAAACCTCATTCTGGTAGAACTTTGAATTCATTTAATTTTCTCTGCCCAAAAAGTTATCAATTGAAAAATAAAACATAAAGGGATAATAAGGGATAATGAAATAATGATCTTGATGATGAATAAACAATTGTTAAAAATTGTTAAAATTGTCAAAATTGTTATTTTCATCAACCGGCTGCCCCCTTACGAGCAACCCTTATGCAACCCTTACCTTTTAATGTGTGATACCATGCACCATAAATAAACAATGTAAATTAACAAATTTTCCTATCGAATTAGCTCGATACGCTGAGTTTGCTCTAAGATGCAGTAAGTCAAATTTGAACAAATCAGATATCACATTAATTTCCAATTTATCTTGGGCTTAACTGAATAACGTTTTTCTGTACCCGTTGTTTTTTAGTTCGCTCATTTTTCATGACCAATGTCCTTACAAACGACGTACAAATATCAAAGAGGAGATTTCTAAAATAGCCTACTGGTAATTTTATTGCCAATACCCTGTACTTTCAGGATAAAACCCTGTGATAACAAAGTTTTCATTCATCATTTTCTATCTTTCCCGGAAACTTCCCGAACTAAAAAACAACGAGTACAGAAAAACTTGATTGGTTAGGCCCAAGATAAATTGGGAATGAATTTTATATCTGATTTGCTCAAATTTCACCTACCACCTTGATAAAAAAAATATATAAATAAACATGTTCCGGTCAACATAAAAGGTTGCAAATCTGTACAACTATTCGGAATATTTTTCCGATGTATCTGTTTGCAGAACTTTTGGAATTTTTTCTTATGATATATATATATATCCGACACACTTTTTAGATTTTTAATTGTTATAAATGTTTTACATAATTTTTGGAATATTGGAAATATAATGTTATAAGAGTACACTTGCGTTTTGCTGCTGCCCCAAAAAATTGTCAAGATTTATATATATATATATATATATATAGGTACCATACTAAAATTTCCTCCAGCACATAAATAATATTCCCATGAATGAACTGCATTAGCTGAACATACATTCTGCTCTCATGAAATATCTACACTGTGTTGATAAAAGTGTTGATTCCCCTCAAATTGCAAAAAAATAGTGTATACACTATGAACTAAAGTTACTTAATTCCCTAAATGGTTGTTGCCCCTCGGGCGGAGCCCTAGGGAAAACAAACTTTTTTTCTAAGACTTCTTTTGGTCAACTGTTCTTTGAGCACAATGAAAAAATGTGTAGCTTTCAAAATGGCGGCTCGACGATAGCGTAAAATTAGACAAAAATATTGATTCAATAATAATGGAGGTACATATTGTTAGAATTTTCATGAGAGAATTATTTTAAATAAATGGCTATAAACGAGCTCTAGTGAAATGATAATAGCTATTTGTATTAGTACACCTCTTCGCATTATCAACTGACACAATTTTTTTTAATTAATTCGTTTGCCTTTTCCAAATTTGGGCAAAGCCAGCATCGTGTTACCAGGCTGTACTCTTTCTACTTTCACACAATGAAAAAAGTCCCAGGGTTGTCAACCGTTGTACTAAAAGCTGCATGAAATACATTCCTCTGTTTATGAAATTCCACCCCACTGGATAGCCTGAAACAAATATGTTATTCTCTCGAAAATGAAAATACCTCGACTTATAACAATTTGTTTTTTCCAGGAAACAACCAAAAACATTTGCATTCGACCATTGTTTTTGCTCTGTGGATCCAACTAGAAAGGACTTCGCTTCTCAAGACGTCGTGTTTGACTGTTTGGGACGTGATATCCTCGAAAACGCATTTCAAGGATACAATGCTTGTATTTTTGCATACGGACAGACGGGTAAGAATATTAATTGATAACTGAAGTTTTACAATAATTGTTGCTGCAACGACATTATTTATTATGATCTTATCAAATGCGCCTATCCAATCATGATCGTGTGAAGACAACCCATAATAAATAATATCGATGGTACATAAATAAATATATGGGTGTCATTGTCACAATTACCAGAAAACCTATGACATGACAATCAAGACGAGAATGATAACTGATTGATTACAAGATAAGTTATTCCTCGAGTTATTTACTGATCAAACTACTCCGTTGTAGTGAAAACGTAATGATCTCATTTAGCCAATTTCAAAAATACTACAGAAATTAATAAGAATACGTTGTAACTACACTGGGATAATTTATGTGGATATCTAACAAATTAGGTAGTCGACTAAATGAATATTTGGAACAAATTCAATTCAAGAAACAGAAGCTACCCAAAACACCAAAACTACGACGCGCGTTTCGCCAAGAAAGCTGGCTTTCCAAAGAGCTATACCTAAGCTTATTAGAGTAGTTAATGCTATATTCCAATTCTATATATACCACTTATCTGCGTAGTTAATTGCACCCATTATCAATTAGAATTGATGTACTATTCTGTTTATCCCCTCCTACCTCAAATTATATTCTCAACTTGTTTACTAAGTATTAGAAACTTAGAAACTACCTGCTCTAAGTTAACTGTTTTGGATTCAATGACACACGTTCTTAGAAGTAATTGACTAATACATTATATTAATATAATAATATTTATTTTACCAACATTTATAAATAACCTATGATTGCAAATTATCGTTTAAGAAACATGTCGAACATATAAAAAATGCCGCAAATCGGGCTCTTGGATTCACTCTAAGACAGACTTCTCTTTTTGATAACATAGACTCCATAAAAATGCTTTATTTCACGCTGGTGAGATGTAAACTTGAATACGGTTCTGTTATTTGGAATGGAGAACACCAAACAACCTTACAGGAACTAGAAAAAATACAGAATAAATTTTTAAGATACCTTTACTACAAAAAAAATCATAGATTCCCCGATTACAATAACATTAGAACATCACAATTGAGGACTCAATTTGATATACCCTCCTTAGACTCCAGGCGGAAAACTTTTGCGTTAATTTTTTTGCATAAAATTATCAACAATAACATAAATTCTATAGATTTATTGTCACTAATACCAATTAATGTACCTCCCAGACCTATGCGCTCTGTTGTCATGTTTAAGATTCCCTTTGTGAGTGTTACTTTCAGATCCCCCCTCCTAATCATGCTCCGTCTGGCAAACGACATCAATGCCTTGCAAGATATAGATTGGAATTTGTCTCTCGCAAAATTCAGATCTATAATCCGTAGACAGGTTGAGAATTTATCAGTATAGTAATTTGCGATTTGTAATAATTATTGTTCGTTGTTGTGTTTATCCTCATACTATATACTATATTTTATAAATAACATATCATATTAAGTGCTTGTATACACATGTATATTTCTTACAAGTCATCCTTGTAACTGGGCCACTAGGCCTGTTAGGATGAAATAAATAAATAAATAAAAAGAATTATTAATAACTAGTGGTCCCAGCAGACGTTGTCCTGCAGGGTGGGCACGCATATATCTGAGTCAGCCTAAAGGCAAAGCGAAATTATGTCTGGCCGACGTCGGCAAGTACTAAAATCTTGATTGTTATAACGTCGGCAAACATACGGGAACGCATTGGTCTATCAGTGGAAAACAGTAGCGCGGCAAACTGTCGGCGGGGCGGACATTCCGCCAATACGGTAAGCCGTCGGGGCAGCTACAATTTGCCGAGTTCAGGTGACGGTATGCAGCAATGTTTCGGTGTCGGCCCGACCATTTGTGTTTACTGAGTTTCTGTTTAATAAGCAATTTGAAACCGGCGCCGACCAGTGAACTCTACAGTATCAGAAACTTTTCATCGGGGTATGCTCGTTTCATAGGAGCGTAAAGAATAGCTTGCTATTATGTTGAGAGAGCATTACAATTTCTCCTCGACTCGCTCGAGCAAGGGATATCGACGTGGCTGTTAATTCGTCGGACGAGGTAGTAGGGGAGTAGTACGTCTCTCTTATTTATGTTGTATTATCATATCATTGCGTTCCTTGTTGCTCGCATAGATTTGTCTATACCCCTATGAAAACTTTCCGATACTGTAGACAGAAATATGCGCGAGCAACAAGGAACGCAATGATATGGTGATACCACTTAAATAAAAGAGACGCACTACTGCGCGCCTCTCCTGTTAAATCGCCCGACGAATCAACAGCTCAGACGATATCCCTTCCTCGAGCGAGTAGAGGAGAAATTGTAATGCTCTCCCAGCATTATAGCAAGCTATTCTTCACGCTCTTATGAAACCACCATACCCTAGATGAAAACTTTCCGATACTGTATACTAGTACGGAACGAAAAGTGAGGCAAATCGATTGTGTAGGCAACCCGCACATGTTAGGGATATCTATCTCTTTCTATCTTATGGTAGTTAATTCAACGTTGGCGCATTATTTTAAATTTATTTATATTTTCAACGTTTATCTACGTGAAAACGTGTATTTTTTCGGTATAGTCAGTCAGAAAGAAAGTAATAACGGAAACAGTACGACGTTCAAATAAAATTTCAACTGTTCTTTCACGGGGTTGCTAAACTACTACATTTTCCGATCACCCATATATTTACTACTATTTTGTAAAGGAAGATGATGATGATGCCAAATAGGTACGAGATTTTTTCCTGGAAAATAATGGAGAACGGTATACCAATTCAAAAATAGTAAAATATAGAAGATATAGTGGGTGATTGAGATTGACATGTAGGGTTGCTTTGAAAACGTTTCCTTTAACTACTTCCACCATATAAATACATTAATCAAATTGAAATATCAACAGTCACATGCCACATTCAATATTATACAGCTATAGGTTCGCATGTCTTGACATAAATAAAAAACACAACGAAGACCGTGTGAATCGCCGATATCAATTTTTTTGCTGAGTTGCACCACTTTTACCATCATACAGACGTAATGTGATATTTTTGTATCTGAATGTTATCCAAAAATAATGAAGAAAATGACGCCCAATCCTGAAACACATTGAAGAAATAGGCACAAAAATGTGAGCATGTCTCTAATTGATTACCATTTGATGAAAACTTATCTCGCTAATTCCTAATAAATTCAAGAGAGCCAATATAAATACGATTTACCGCTTTTTGGATTGCCTTGTAAAGGAAAATAAGAGAAGCGACTGACACATTTAAATTGTCAATTAATTTTCCTCTCGGCAGAGATTTATTTCTCCAAACGACATATAAATTGAAGAACGAACAACTCGTAGGCCAGTAGATATAGACAATCAATTCACAATATTTCTAAAAGTTTTCAAACTTTAATACAAGGTCGGGGAAGCATTTAAAACAAACTCTAAAATTTTGCAACCTGTTCCGAAATCAGGAACATTGTCAAAATTGCAATTAACTTGAATTTTGCTGTATAATCGTTGAAAAATTCGAAAACTTCTGCAAACTGGAGTATTATTGAATATATTATTTCATGTCACGAATCAAGTTTGCAACCAATTTAAGGGTACGGAACATTTTTTTTTATTGAAAACTTATGTTTTTCTTTTATATACCATAAGAAAAAATTCCAAAAATTCCATTGACACATCGGAAAAATATTCCGAACAGTTGTACAGATTTGCAACCCTTTACATTGACCGGAACATGTTTATTTATATACATATATATATATTTTTAATTTGTGGTCATATGCAATTTACAAAAATCTAATTCGAGACAAAAATATTTTTCCAAATTGCATGAATTTCCGGATCGATACAAGGTTGAAAATTTGTGACTGCATCAGAATAGATGTTTTCAAAATTTGCCTTGGTCAAAAAAAATTACCACGAATTGAAAAAATATTTAAATAAACATGTTCCGGTCAACGTTGCAAATCTGTACAACTGTGAAATATTTTTCCGATGTAGGTATCTGTCAAGTTTGCAGAAATTTTGGAATTTTTTCAACGAGTATACAGCAAAATTCAAGTTCATTGCAATTTTCATAATGTTCCGGACTTCGGAATAGGTTGCAAACTGAGATTTTATTGCTTTCTGGATGTACTATTCACTTGACCAAAGTGTGAAAACTTTGGGAATTATTGTACAATTTTCGATTTTTAATGTCGTCTATTTCTACTGGCCTATCGAGATTCAGTTGACGAATACTGATGTGGTCGCGTATATCCAAACAATTTAAAGAACTGATAGATTTGAGGATTTCTCAAGTTTGTAGGTGACCGTCATCAAGAATTTTATAGGTGTGGTTTCTGAAATGAATCGGCTTTTGCAGCTCAAGTTCGAAAACTGTTGTTCACATGGATTGTTGTTTAATTCGTACACATCCTATTCGTCCACTTCACATCAATTCTACTACGATTTTATCGCCAGACGTGTGGTGCACTTTGTTCTTATATGTGATCAACGTTATACCATGAAACTGCGTACATAGAACAATAAAAAATGCCATTACTCGTCTTATACTGTAAGGAACTAACTGTCAATGTTATCTGATAACAAATACTTATCATACATAATGGTGTGAGTTAAAGCTATTATATGAAAACAGTCGAATAGTCATATACCGCTGAAGCTAATTAATTTGGGTTTTGATAACTTTTATACAAAACAGCGGGGGTTCAACGTCAATTTTGAGGTCGATGACACGTTTGTAGTTTTTAGTGCATAGGTATATCGAAATTTCTTGTTTCCTTTCAACTAACTTATATAAAAAGCCATACCCCGTCTGCATATGTTTGCCTCAATTGTTGCGGATGCATTTTTCTTCCTTCAGGGCCCGTCTATTATACTGACTTTGAAGGTACTGCAACAAAGAAGGTTCACTGTGCATTCTCAATAATTTTTTCTCCAGCTATCTATTCCTATGCGTTTTTAGTAGGTAAAATTCTGTTGGCATGAAATCCCTACTAACTGAAAAATGGACAGTCTCTCTGGTCATATTGCCCCCTCTTCGTGTGTGCCATCTATCCAGTGCAAAACTTCGTGACGGGCTTGTGCATCAGCTTTCGGAGGGCCTCACAAACACTTCGGCCTATAAGATATTTTATGTATTAATCTATTCGAGGCCGGGAATTTCGAGACTTCGTATACATTTTATCAGTTTCCTGGGATCTGAGTTTCAGAAACCTCTTAGAGAAATGCACTGAGCATTCGCAAAGCAAATTTTCTACAGTTTCAGCGAAGTTCTGATTTGCTCATTGTTTGGGGCGATATCTCAGCGGGAAGTGTCCAGGGAGGAGTCCTGTTACCAACTCCAAGTCTTGTCCACTCGAGAAGCTGTTTAGGTTTCCTTGCCGATAGGATCTCTAGCCTTTTCGCTTGTCTTTGTCCTGGCACTCTATTCATCGGTTACCCATCGTCGAAACTCTTCTTTCAAGTGGGCTTTGGAGAGTCAACAGAAGGGTTCTGGGTAAAGAAATTGTGTGTTTGTGTCCCTTCTTTGGTATCATCGTTGCCTCTAACACCTCTATGACCTGACACCCACATAAAATTGATCTGGCTGCCAGTAGTCTCAGGGATTGTTTCCAATTGCAGGCCAGCTTAGACCCACAAATGTATGACTGCAGAAGTTTCAGTGCTGCTTGGTTTTCGCCAGTTTAAAGATATTTCCCTCCGGGTGTACATATATCTTAAGCATGTATGGTTCATCTATCATCAATTGCAACAACTTTTATAGATTCAAAGGAAGCACCGCGGTCCAGGTGGACTTAATTGACGTGCGGCAAAATGCTGCTGGAGAGTTATAAATCATCATTTGAATGAGGTGTCAGCATATCAAACGAAATTGTCGGTAAGGCTTTGAAACGAGATTTTATGTTCTGCATCCATCTTGGATCCATCTCAATGTGGTACACCACATATATGCATCCCTTTTCAGTTGAGGTCCGTTCGCTGTGCAAAGGACCCCGCACCTTTTCTATGTAAAATGGCTTTACTGGAATTCTGATATGTTGTAGATCCTGACATCCTTATTATACGTAGTATATTTTACAGATCGATCGTATGATCAGTTTTCGAGACACAGGGTATCAAAAATTCGAATTTTGCTATATTGGGTTTCATGCATCGATTTAATTTTTATGCTATAATTCGAAATTGGACTCTCTTATAAATGAACTCATCACATCTGAGTTTTTGCTGATGAGACTCTCCATTCGAATAAAAAATATATCACAAAGGGTATTGCATTACAGCATGGCAAGACAACACAAATAAACGGCTAGAATTTGTTAATTTTTTAAAAAAGTATTGGTCGTCATTACCTAAATGAGGACTCATATGATTGCATGCCAGCAGTGTATAGTTTTCCATATACAGGGTGACAATTTAAATGCTTACAACTGCTATATCTCATGAACAAAATTATTACGAATTTTCCAGAACTGTTACTAGGATATGAATATCACCCCATCAACTCCTCTGATATCCAGCCACCCCACTCAAATAATTTCAATAGAAATTCCTACTCGTTATATCTCATTGAATACCTGGTAAAAAATTATCTCATGTGGTAATAATTAAATTTCGAACATGGTGAAACAGAAAAGGTGATTCATCATCAATATCATTCTGGTTGGGGTAACAATGCATGAGGCTAATTGGGGGGTTGACAAGCGGGAGCCATATCCTAGAAACATAATTGAGTCATTTTTAATTTTTCTCCATTCATGGAATAAAATCCCTGGTAACTTTTCTGAATTCTCCCCCCCACTCCTAATAAATCCAGTAATATAACATCTGAGCAAACCGCGCTGATACACTGCCAGCGGGCAGACACACTGTGGCCTGGAAAATCAAACCAGTGCCTCCCAACAAAGGTAGATTATAGATTATATATTAGGGACTTTCGTGCTACAAGCCTCTACACCGCGACCTTTTCAGATCTATTGTGTTTGTCCTCGAGATCATTTAGAGTTCTTTGTCTAGCCCTGTCTTCTTTACGAGACTCCACAGGCTAGCTTTTAGAACTCCCATGAATCTGGGAGCTCTTGGTTTTTCTTCTCCCAGCGTTAGAAATCTTTGCCTTGACAAGCCCTCGCAGTGGCATAGTCTGTGTACTGATGTTTTCTCTTCTTCCTGACAGAACCTGCATAGCAATTCTTCTGCCAGGCCTATTGTACTCATATGTTTGTTGAGCCTACAGTGCCCTGTGAGAAGTCCTACTACTATTCTAGTAGTGTTCCTCTTCTGGCTTAGTAGATAGTCTGTGAATGTTGGCTGCGGATGTTTGATAAACTCTTTGGCCTGTCTCATCCCTGGTGCATTGTTCCACCATTCTTGAGACTTCTGTTGAATCCATGATTTGGTGTTTGTTTTTAGTACAGCTTTTGCTATACCGCAATACGGTTCTGGTCCATTCAGGGCCTTACTTGCTCCTTCTCGGGCTAGTGTATCGGCCTCTTCATTGCCTCTATAACCTGTGTGTGCTGGTACCCAGGCTAGTGTCAGTCTGTTCTGACTGCCCAGCTCTTTTAGGGCTTCTATGCAGTCCCAAACAAGTTTTGAGGTAACTTGCATTGAGTTGACTGCTTTTATCGCAGCTTGGCTATCTGAGTATATGGCAACAAAGGTAACTGAAAGCGATTTCATAAAATTCCATAAGAATTTCGAAAATTTTCGATTGCTTCAAAAACTAAAATTCTTTCCATTTATTGTTATATTATATTCCATCTAACAACCCCCATTTTCTTAATCGCTCCAATTTCGGAAATACCCTGAAGATAATATGTACAAGATTTCCCACTCCCAAGATTTTTGTGAGAATCAAAATTATTTTTATGTCTGTTAAGACATGGGTTTCAGGAAAGTGTTCCAAAATCTTTAGATGTCTTTGTTAGGGGCGAAATTTAGGGAAGATGAGCAGTGGATGTGTAATAGATATTTCACGTCCTTAATTTACCGAGAAGCTCAGTGGGACGTGAGTTACAAAAGATTTCGATAGGATTGAAATATGAGGTTTGATTTTCCGGAGCGTCACGGATTTATCGCCAGTGACAAATCCGAAATCACTTCGAGGAAATGGGACAACCCACTCCACTATATTACTAAAATAATAAGTAACAGATACCTATAATGGTACAATACATATATGTTTAGATATTCAGTAGATGTGTTAAAACAAAGAGCTTACGTGAAATTATGATCAATTACGTAAAAGGCCTTACCCCTCGTCATATATAGTGGTGTGGAAATCGAACCCCTCAAAAAATAGCTAGGACAAGCAAATTAACTAATGAATTAAAACACGCAATGTGCAGTCTTTAATGTTATTGCTGATTAGCATTATATGAAAATACCTGGTGGCAAATAAAAAGACAGCTTAGATAATATATCGGGTAACCCAAATTCATGTGGTTATGTTATTATTTTATTATAGTTCTGTTATTATTTGAAATTTGGTGCAGAGGATTTTAAAATTTATTGGAAAAAAATTATCGGATGGTCTATTGGAAAATGTCGGAACTTGGAGACACTTATTAGATAATACAAGGAAGGAAGTCAGGAAAAAAATATTTCCTCAAAAAATAGCTAGGACAAGCAAATTAACTAATGAATTAAAACACGCAATGTGCCGTCTTTAATGTTATTGCTGATTAGCATTATATGAAAATACCTGGTGGCAAATAAAAAGACAGCTTAGATAATATATCGGGTAACCCAAATTCATGTGGTTATGTTATTATGTTATGTTATTATTTTATTATAGTTCTGTTATTATTTGAAATTTGGTGCAGAGGATTTTAAAATTTATTGGAAAAAAATTATCGGATGGTCTATTGGAAAATGTCGGAACTTGGAGACACTTATTAGATAATACAAGGAAGGAAGTCAGGAAAAAAATATTTTCGGAGAATGTTTGAAGGAAATGACATAGAAAAAGTATATGTACTTCAGGTATGAGTATTTTAACGGGAAGACTAATCATCGAGTTATCTGGTATAATAAACGTATGTAATCAGTTCATGTCTGGATGCTGCAACTAATTACTGAAGCTTTCGAACTGAAATGATTTCACCATGATATATTAGAGCGGGACTTCTCCGCCGTTTAAGAAGTATGGAGTATTTGTAGGGTATCAAAAGATTAAACTTGGACTTCTGTTATTCCTCGACACTAAATTTTCCGAGGAAAGAGTTCTATTTTCACAAGAGTAGAGGAGTTCGGAGATAATGAAAAAGCTCAAGTTACGAGAAATGAACTCCGTTACTAAAAGTTATTCATACTATAGCACCACCCTAATATACCATCTCCTGCGAAATAGAACTGTGTTCTCTCAGTTATTAAATTTCGCTTTTCAGAGAGAATTGTGTGGTTTCTGCCAACTGTATAATTTTCCAATATCTCAGATCGTTCTGAAAATTATACACAGATAAAAAGGATTCCTTGGTTTGAAATAATTTTAATTTGCCTCAAGGGCGCTAAGCATTTGATATGGGCGAAATGCATGGATATTTTGTTCTAAAATTTGAATTTATTTGAGGCAAACGCCTCACTTTCTTTGGCACAAAGTTATATTAATTTCGTCAAAATATAAAATAATTTCTGCTTAAAATCATCATTTGTCCAAATTTGAAAGCTTTGAGGGAAATGCCACGTTTTTTCTAGCTTAAAGTCTTATGATCTTGAAGCAAGAAATCCGTAACTTTCGATCAAATTCATTAAGACATTGTTTGAAAATTACGTGCTTTTGAATAAAAAATATGATGTCATTGTCTTGAAATGGAAGGCTATTGATAAAACCAACAAATGTTTCATACAAAATCTAATGTTCATGTTGAATTTTTGTTATGAAGCCTTGCTCAAGAGGAAGAATTACTCTTTTTCAAAAAGATGCAAAACGGTATTGGGACTAAATGAATAGATGTATAGATAAAAGAGAATAGTTCTTCTGAAAGTTTCAGGGCTGAAAACTTGCACTGATTTAAATCTCACTGAAAATTTAAATTTAGTTAGGTATTTATAAAGACTTACAGGAAAAATAATTATTGATAAAAACGTATTTATTCAAAAAATAACACATACATACAATAATATTATACTATCCCTACATAATGCGACAGATGGCTTCCAGTGGGTCTTAGCTGCGTAGGTCCTCCCTTTGGGGGACAAGAGCCGGGAGTAAGTTTAACTTAATTGCAGTTTTTGAATCTAAAACAAAGCAGATATTATAGACGGCAAATATATCAGAATTCAGTCAAAGTTCAGTTGAAAATTCCTATTTTCATTTTATTCGAAAAAAAAAATGACAATGAAACTGGTTTGACACATAGAAGGAATATGTTTTATCGGATTGGTTAATCAGAAAGTTGAAATGATAAATAATAATTCGATATAACGAAAATATTTGGGTTTATTTTAATAACTAACTAATAAACTATGCCAAGTGCCATGCGTTTCTGTCAAGGTTTCTGTGCACTCGAATCACGGAAATTAGTCGCAATGGCCACGCCACAAGGTACGCCTACCGGTATAAATGGCTCTTGCTTTTTGTATTCTATTTCTACTCTATTCTGATAATCTGCGTGTTATTTGTTATATCATCAAACTAGGATAACATTTTCGTGTGAGAGGTTGCGTTTACCCAGTTTCACCCGATGGTACATTTCAAAGCGAAGAATATATAAAACTGATAAAACTACCAATCTACAAGTACAATCATTGGGTAGGTATAGGTACTTACCACGAGATGTTTTTAACATATTGCTTAAACGCCACGTTTCGAAGAGATTTCCAAAATTACCTGTTCCACTCATCATAAATATATTCACAACACAAATCTTGCCGGCTAAAACACCGTCAATCAACATCAACAAGAGAAAATACAATGGCGTTTCCGGCTTCGTTGTGAGTTGCTCAAATGGGTATCGGAAAACTTCGGGTATACTCGAGCTTATGCATGACAAAGGTGTCGGTGGTAGAGCATCTCCAAACACATTGAGAGCTTGCATCAAATATTTATGATTTTAAGACGAGAGTCAACCAAGCAGGACTGGAGACAAAGTTAATAATGTTCTCTCAAAAGCGTCTGAATCCAAAAGAATCGAAAATTAATTATAAAAGCAACAATGATTTTCATTCAAGAGCAAAGTATTTGAGAAGATTCTTTGCTACAAGAGAAACATTTTTAAAAGCATGATTCTTTTGTCTTTCGCTTTATTGATTATTCGGACTGTATTGTTGTTCATAATCATTGCCTGCTTTCAAATTGGTATGGTCGGATAAAATTGATAGAATGTTCAAAATTCACTCCAATTGGAATAGATTGAATGTATATATATATTTGAGGAATGAGTACAACCATTATTTCATTCAAACTAGTACAGAATAACGAATAACTCCTCGAAAAAAATTGCGAAAAATGTTACCCTCTTGTTATAGCTCTTGGAAATGCTAACTTTGTTGGCGAAATGCGCGTCGAGTGAAAGTGACGTAGTTTATAATTACTTCCTCTATGATATAAACAAAATGATCAGGTTTAACTTTATATTTCAGGCCAATATAATCTTTTTAAAAATAAAGAAATCGTTAATGTGAACTAGAAATAAAGAAAAAAATGTCAGAATGGCGCGTCCTTTATCCAAAATTCTGAAAACAACATTTAATGGCGTTTAGTCTGAAAATATTGAAAATATGTTCAGTTTCAAGTTATTCAGTTAAAATAATGAGTTACCTACCATTATTAAGAGTGGACGAGTGGACAATTTGAAAAATTTTGTTTGTACTGCAGCACTTTCGCTGTCATTTCCGTTTGAGGAAACTGAAATATGGATGAAATTTTCTGTAAAGCTTATAGTGAAGGATTGAAAAAACAGTTAGTAGTACTCCTGAAATCAGAATTCTCAGATGATGAGTCAGAAAATATAGACGAATTATATCTATTTCGGTAACTTTAAGGTATTTTTTGAATCGATGTAGCCGCCGATAGTTGGTAAAGTCAATAACGAAACATTTGTGAACCAAATATTGTGAAAGTCAACATTAAAGTTTCATTATTAAAAAAATTTGGTTGTTTTCAGGATTTTTTTCACCCACTCATGAATGAATTTTCAATATAAAATTTGAAAAGAACCGTTTGAATTTTTTGAAAATTATTGTTGTTTAAAATATTTGGTGCTTCTGCCAAACGAATGCAAGAGCCAGAGAGCTCCATCGATCAAGAAAACTACTTAAATTCAGCCCTCTTTAGGGCGCCCTCTGGGTGCAGCTCTTTTTCAGTCCTGATGCTTCATTTCAATAATTATTCATTGCTATTTTGTTACCGCGTACTGCTCATTCCATTTATCCCCGCGACCGCATCAAATTTCAACAGTTCGGAGCGACTTGTCCACTCTTGAATCGATTTCTTCTGACAGTTTTTGGAAAAAACATTGAGGAAAATGAAAATGATATATTTTTTTCGTGTTAAGCTAGAAGTAACAAGGGCGACATTGGGGTATGAAAGTCACAGGATTTGTTATCTTCGAAAATATCTATGACATCACGATAACACTCTCACTCCATTCTGTTTGGTAAGGATTTTTGCAATTTTATCCGGCTGTACATCTCGTAAAAACCAAATATGCGGTAGCTGTGATGCTAGAGCGCTCGCTATCCGGTCAAATCATACATGGAGCGTGGGTTCTAATCCCAGCCCGGCCTCGTGCATGGCATCACACGTTAAAAGGTAAGGGATTCATCTTCCCTAGTTCGCAAAAATTTCTCTCGAACTTCTGAGGATTGTTTCTAAGGGTGCATCCGGTTGACGGAAACAACAATTTTCAACAAAAATTACTTTCTGATGTAACAGAATATGTTAGTAGACAAGCGTGGACAAAATTCAACTATTGTTGCAAACAAGTAATAAGTAACATTGTCCCTGATTCTGCTGATATTCATGGCGCACGAGATTTTTCAAAACGTCATACCTTTTTCGTCCTTCTCAAAGGCTAATACATCTCAAAGCTGATTACCAAAAGTGTTGTTCTCTCTTCTGTGGTATTTTATTTATACACTTCAGCCTGCCCACCATTAAACCCTTGTGAATTATTAAGAACCTCTAAAAATAGCTATAAAAATGCTTTCATGTTAAAATAAAATCATAAAAGCTTTTTGGTGAAGGAGTGGAAAATGTTTGCGTAGTAATAAACCTAATAACCAATGTACAGGGTACTGCACCACGAGCTGACCACGAGCTGAGTCTATATGTATACTGTGTAGATACAAGAGTTTTCGGAAAAGCTCGGTTCAGCTGAAATATATACTATTTTCTTCAACTTTCTGTTATATTTACCAGAAGTGAGCACCGAACTCCCGTTATTTTGGAATATATGCGAAATTGCAATAACTTTTTAAAAGACATCATATGTCTGAACTCTGAAGTGAGTCATTTTTTATTATTTTCGAAATTTTTGGTAGATGAAACCAAAACCAAAAAAAAGTTATCGAAATTAAAGCTGGTCTGGTCGGATATTCTCATGATTTGTCGAGATTGAGACCTTTAATAGCTTTTCGAATCTTAAAACTTTATATATGGTGCTCAGGAAACGGTGCCGAATTTAATTTGCTATCCCAAAATTTTTGATTGTTTTAATGGCAATCTATATATCAGTGGATTCTGCTGAAATATAAGGGTAGATTGTGATTACGTCCCGATACCTGCAATAGAAATAGAGCTTTTCAACTCCAAAAACTGCAAATTTTAGCCTTCCATATATGCCTTACACTCGTCAAGGAAGTGAAATGAAGTTTTTTCACATCCACGACACGTGGGGCTGTCTTCCATGCATATTATTGATACGTTTCTACCAAAAAGCTATGCTGACCTCCCTCAGGGTTTCTGGACTTCTTGCAACAAGCAGTATCTCTCCAAGATTCGTCAGTGATTTACCCGCCAAATCGCCAAAAGCATACGAAATTCGGCTTTTTTCAATGCCTAGTATCTCAAGATCATCTGCACATTCCTGTTCCAGTGCTGATCTTGGGTAAGGGTGACATATTATATTATGGCTCTGAGTGCTTTGTGACTATCCGAGCAGACGTAGATTGTCTGCTATGGACCTTTTTCATCTCATATTTCTTTGCTACGGTCACAATGACAAGCACTTTCGCTTGAAAAGAGGCACTCGAGAAAGGTACATTTTTAAACAGATACCTGCGGTTGTCAGATGCATAACTCCACTCTGTTTCGTTCTCATTTTGTCTATTTGGGATAGTTATAGCAAACTCTGTATCCCATCTCAGCCGATCATGTGCGTTTTGGACTCTGAGGGTGAAATGGAAATTTCCTGCTCCGCCAACATCAGGATTTCTGCGTGACCTATCGTCGCTGCTTCGGTTACACAGACTCCCGAGCCCACATCCTCAATTAAGTTGCCATTGTCTACTTTTTGATATGGAAGTGGCGGTAACCTCAAAAGTACTCACAACACTGCGGTTATTTCCAACCAGGCCAAACTCTGGACCTCAGTTAGCCTCTTGCCTATTGTGCTCTGTGCTCCTATACATTCAACCAGTATTGGATCTTTGGTCTTATGAAGGACGTCGCATAATCTATGGGTTGATACCCCACCTCTTTTCTACAACTCCACTCAATTATTACCATACGATTTGTAACGACTTTTGCACAACCCAATCTACAAGCGGCCTTTAAAACTTTCAAGTCGAAGCTAGGGTATATGGCCTGATGAAATAACTCCAGCTCTTGGCGGAACTTAGTAGGTGGCTTAAATCCATTATTTTCTTCCCCCTGTTTCATAAACAGGATCATCTATTTTCGTCGGACTGACAGAGAGCCCTACTTCATCGAACCATCTTTCAATTATTCTGTAGGTGACCTGCATATATACGGTTGCAGATGACATCAATAAGTTTACCGCTGACAAACAGTAGGGGTGTTCTTTTTGACCCTTCACCATATTAACAACGTGTATTCGTATCGTCACTGCATGTGTTTGACTTGCTATCAGTAAGTCAGAATTTAACGATACAAGTACTCTTGTTGAATATATCGAGATAAATTTTTTCGCAAAAATTCGTGTTTTTTTGCGGAAATCAACAAACAGATGATATGCACGTTTCTGTATTATTTCAACAAGAAGACCTAACATAAAGTAAGACTTTACACAGAGTTGTTGAGGAGAACAGCTGGAAATAAGAATTTAGCGGCAATGTACTAAAAACCAGCAAATTTATAAGAAGTTGCGTCTGTTTATTAGTAAATTCAGTTTGCGAATAGATAGCACCAGAGTAAAATTCATTCATGACAACAGAAATACTTACTACGTCGAACTTATGAATGAAGGAGAATGAGGGTTTGTTAACAATAAATAAGACTAAGACACTATGCAGTAGAGTAGGATTGAACATGTTGACGAATACTCGTATTCATGGGTGAGAAAAAAACCATTACTTTTTATAATATGTCGAGATTAGTCATTCGTTCCGTCTTCTATATTGGATGCATCAGAATATTCATCTATTTCTTTGGTAATCATTATTTTGATCATCAAAAGTTTCTATATCACATCAATATATTTGTACAAACGATAACAATTGTCATCGCTAACTTAGCAACGAACGCCTACTCTATGAACAGGTGTTGATTTAATATTGGAATGATACATACCAAGCACTATGTTGAAATTTCCACCGAATTTTTTGAATTATACTTCCGTGTCGAAAATAGTGGTTGATACAATTGTGGAAGTGTGTTTAGAACACTGCTGTGAATGGCGTTTTCAAATTTCTGGTAGTTTACTGAACGAATCCAAATGGAATTTTCAATTTTTCAACACTTTTACGAGAAAATAAATTGATCTGACTCTGTCCCATTTCGGATGGAATTCCAACTATTTCAGTCGCATCCGCTTGGATGTATTTTTGCCTCCTGCTCGCACCTACACCCTGTATGTTTTGCCGGCCAGCTGTTAGAACTGTCGAGACTGTCTGGCTAGTAAGGAAACATCTTCCAATAGTTACCCAATTAACACATAAAATTCAGCTTTTATACTATAACGCAAGTACAGTTATAATTTATTATATAGTTAAAGGGTGTCAACCAGAATATGAATTGATTATTAATGTGGAAAGCGGAATACACTTGCACAATAAATGAAGAGGAATTTTGTATAAAAGTGTATAATTTCTAAAAGTGTATAATTTCTAAAATTGCAAAGAGCTTTCGACTTTCGTCATCTTCAGTGCTCCCTGAAAGTAAATACTCTAATTGTATTGAGAATTCTTGAATTGAAATGATTTTAAAAATTAGGTTATGAAATTTGGAGTAAGGGTGGAGTACTTACAAGTCAGATAACAGGAAATTCTACAATTTGTGAGGACATTTCAAATATAATTAGTAACATTTGTGCTTTGTTAGAAATCAGAGGCCATGTGGATATGTCAGGTTATATTTGGAAGGACACCAATTACCTGTCTGTCAAAAGTCAATGAATGAAAAAATTGGTCCCAAGTTGAGGTAGTATTTATTAGTGGAAGGGTAGACAACATGATTATGAAATTGAGTTAATTTTGAAATGTTCTTCTGAAAGAAAAGTGTGGAATAATTTTTAATGAATAATCCTTTCATGAAGGGGGAGGAAATCTCTGTCCAAGTTTACTTGAGAGTTCAAGCAGTTTTCATTACTGAAACTTTCTTTTGAAATCTCCAATTCTTCGAACAAATCCAATCTCAGATTATTCTTATTATCAATTTGATGTAACATTTTTGAATTACTATTTGGGCTAAAATTATGACTGTTGAATTTTAAATGATTACAAAATGCTGACTTGTCAGGTTTTTTCAAGTGTTCGTTGATACGAGTTATCAGAGGCCTACAAGTTCGACCTATGTAAAAAGCAGAGCAATCAGAACAGTTGAGCTTATAAACACCACTTCTTTTCAATTGGATAATTTTATCTTTGGAATCTACAAGTGAGTTACTCTACTTGTTGCAAGATTTAAAAGAGATTTTGTTTCCAGGAATGGTTTCTTGTATGAATTTAGGAATGTCATTGCACAAGTTATTTTCAAAAAAAGGCATGGAAAAATATTTGAATGTAGGAGATATATCAGAAGTAGCATTGAAGGCAAGTCTTCTGTCTCTTCTGTATTCAAATTTGTGGATTAATTTATTAATAATTGAACGTTGAAAGTTGACAGCAATTTGTTTGATTATGTTTACTTCTTCTTTGTATTTGAAAGGGGTTAATGGAGTGTTTAATAATCTATTGACATAACAGTTAAGTAAAGGCGGCCATTTTATGTTGCATGGGGTGGTTCGAATTGAAAGGGATAACATGGTCCGTCTGGGTAGGTTTCCTATAAATGGAGAATTCTAATTCTAATTCTAGTCTTCAATTTACTTTCCCAACATGCAGTATCTGATTTTACTAAAACAGACATATTAACTTTATTAAAATTTTGTACTTCCCAAGACTTCTTCTTATTTAACAATAAATTCTACCATCAACCTGATGGTGTAGCAATGGGTAACCCTCTGTCACCCTTTCTAGCTGACATTTTCATGGAAAATTTGGAGAATTCCTTCATTATCTGGTATTCATCGAAGGCAACATTAATGATGCTCAAGATATCCTGAACTCTCTCAACATGTTACACCCTAAAATAAAATTCACACTTGAGATTGAAACTGAAAATAAATTAATTTTTTTAGACCTAACTATTACCAAAATTAATAATAAATTAGAATTCTCCATTTATAGCGCCTACCCAGACGGACCATGTTATCCCTTTCAATTCGAACCACCCCATGCAACATAAAATAGCCGCCTTTAACTGTTATGTCAATAGATTATTGAACACTTCATTAACCCCTGTCAAATACATAGAAGTAATCAAACAAATTGCTGTCAACAATGGCTACCAACCTTCAATTATTAACGAATTAATCCACAAATTCAAATACAGAAGAGACAGAAGACTTACTTGCCTTCAATGCTACTTCTGATATATCTCCTACATTGAAATATTTTTACATGACTTTTTTTGAAAATAACTTGTGCAATGACATTTCTAAATTCATACAAGAAATCATTCCTGGAACCAAAATCTCTTTTAAATCTTGCAACAAGTTGAGTAACTCACTTGTAAATTCCAAAAATAAAATTAAAAAATTGAAAAGAAGTGGTGTTTATAAGCTCAAGTGTTCGGATTGCTCTGCTTCTCACATAGGTCGAACTTGTAGGCCTCTCATAACTCGTATCAACGAACACTTGAAAAAACCTGACAAGTCAGCATTTGGTAATCATTTAAAATTCAACAATCATAATTTTAACCCCCACACAAGTAAACATTGAAAGAACATCGCACATTTTCTATGTAAAATCGCTTGCGGCTAATTTTGCTGAAATTTTGATACATTGTAGATCCTGGTATCCCCACTATATCTAGTCCAGTTCACAGATCGATCCTATAATCAGTTTTTGAGTTAGAAGATGTCAAAAATTTGTTTTTTGCCAATTTGGTTATTATGCATCGATTTCCGTATTTGCCGAAAATCATTTCACATGGAAAATGTGCAGGGTCCTTTGCCTCAAAAGTATCATCTGTCTAATCTATGATACAAACGTAGCCTTCACTTAATGATGTATCTTATCATAATCATTGATGAGTCTTGTAAACAATTTTTATTGAACTAACGATTGTATACATTTCTACGATAAATCCAAAATAGAAATTTGATAAGAGATACCATCAAAAACACAATTGTTTCAGGCTCAGGAGTACATCGAATGCGCTTAAATTTTTGGCAGAAATGAGTTGTTTTCCTATTGATTTATAATAATAATGATAAAATGTCTTTGTTTTTCTTTAAAAGAACACTGACTTGAGGTACGGCGAAGTTTAGCCACAGGCTACTCTAACACAACCATATTTTACATGATGTAAACAAACTAACTTAATATCGACATTAATATGATTTTATTAACATTATGGATTAACAAATAGCTGTGATTTGACTCTAACATATTTCAACCTAAATACACCCATACACATGGCACTCATACCTATAGGAAAAGTTTCTATAATATGAATAAATATGAATCGAAGATACCTCATCGAAGAGACAGTAAATGTATTTTGAGTTTATCTTTGAAAGTTTTCGTTTCTTGTAAATGCTTTTGGAGCCACAGCGATGCATCAACGCTGTTCCAAAAAGGAAACGGCAAAAATACAAGAAAGGAGATAGCGTCTATGATATAAATATAAATTAAGAAAAATTAGCAGCATACAGACAAATTTTGAAATTCCAGAAAAAATATTCTCCTCGAGTAGAATGTGAACCCACGACCTTTGGATTGCCGGTACAGTGCTCTCCTGTGCAATCCAAAGGTCGTGGGTTCAAATCTTACTCGAGGAGAATCCTTCTGAAATTTTAAAATTTATCTGTATGCCGCTAATTTTTCTTCATTTATATTTATATCTCCTTTCTTGATTATCATGTTTGGCTAACATTTTTCAGTGATCGGAGATCCACACCCGATATCACTATATGCCAATGACGCTAGAGTGAAAGGTAAATGGATCTTGATGATCACTGAAAACGAATGAGTTTTCATACAACCCGTAACACCTTACAAACGCCGTAGTTTGTGGATGATTTACTAACATCGAAATTCTAGGAAAAAGCGGTATCCCGATATGTAGTGGAACGCATGTCCACTCGGTAGCTCAGTTGGTGGAGCACTGAACCGGCAATCCAGATGTCGTGGGTTCAAATCATATTCGACGAGAATCTTTCAAAAAAAAAACCCTGACAAAAAACCCTAAGACCAATAATAAAATTTCCACTCACTCAAATGTCTACGTAAGGTTGGTTCGTTATGGTTAGATCAGACTAAATAAATACTCCTCGCAAAATGTATGTATTAAATTTCCAAGCACTCAAATGTCTACGTAAGGTTAGTTCGTTTTGGTTAGATCAGACTGAATAATCACTCCTCGCAAAATGTATGTATTAAATTTCCACGCACTCAAATGTCTACGTAAGGTTAAGTCGTTCTGGTTAGATCAGACTAAATAATTACCCCGTCCTATTTTTACGTTTTTTTTAGATTTTGTTTTGTTTTTTTTTTTCGTTTTTTTCCCGTTTTTGTCCCGTTTTTGTCCGTTTTTTGTCCTAGATTCGTTCCAAATATGCAACGTTAGTATTTGTATGAACTCTTCAGATGAGCTGTGGTGGTCTTCTCTTAGTCCGAAAGGTGGAAGACATATTTGGGCAGGTCTTTGAGGCACTATGAAAATTTGTATAATACTATTTTTATGATACTTTAATACAAAAACGCAGGCCTGGCTGAAGGGGAGTGGGGATTAGAGTTGAAAAATTAAAAAATCCAGATTATTAGTCGAGTCTGAAACTTAACCAAGTGGATGCAAAATAATAAAAAAAACTTAAAATCATTCGAAGCACGTTGAGAGAAATATTGGTAAATGAAAAATGAATATTTTCTATCGAAAATGGGATATTGGACGCCTGTGGTGTCACTCAATGAGAACAAAAAGTATTTTACCCCTTCACCACACAAGTAATTGAATTCCTAGATGCGCATTTCGATAACAAATGCGCATCTAGGAATTAAATTACTTGTGTGGTGAAGGGGTAAAATACTTTTTGTTCTCATTGAATATTTTCTAAAGACAGATCATTTCGATGAGGTACCCTACCTGACAGATGATCGATAATGTTATATGTACAGTGTATATTCACATAAAGTATTGAATAAAATCATCACTTATTTCTGAATATGAAGATATTTTGGAAACATCGTCGGATATGTCGATTTTCTTCTCCGAAGGGCCAATTTTTGTACCATACTAAATATCTATAGGATTATCACAATTCAGTCAAAGTTGCTGGTGAAATTTTTCAACGGGACACTTAGGGCAGGTAAAATTTCCCACCGAAACGCTATGTCTTATTGAAAATATTAATTTTCAGTAGCAATTTTACTCTGTTGAAATCTCAACGTGCCTCAACTAAATGATCTGGCTTTTATATTTTTCAACTCTTCAAATAATAAATTTAAAAGTATTCAAATTTCAAAATGCCTGAAGGATATTTTTTGCTAAAAAAAATTACTATTTTAAAAATTTAAGGGTCGGTTAAGCCCCATTACCCTTCAGTCAGGTTTGCGTTTTTGTATCCAGGTATCCTAAGTAGACTTTGTTTTATAAGTTTCCACTATTGATCTTAGTTCAACAACTGCATCTGCATTTCGATCTGTTTGTAAATGCACTGTTTCAAAATCAACTAGATAAAATTAAACTGACCTAGGTTTTGAGTTCGTTGAAGTGGAAGAAAAAAAAGGAACTCACATCTGTATGGAAATCTAAATATTATTATTGGTGAATTTTCTATTAAAAATAAAGTTTGGTTTCGAATGTTTACGATAATGGAGTACTTCCATCACCATTTTACGGTATTCCTATACTGTATATTGAAATAATGTACCGGATATGACTTATTCACAAACATCTCAAATAGTCTGAAGAGTGTAAGGCCACCGTAAAGAAGATACCTATTTATAGACAACCCACATGTTCAATAATACATAAATATTTTAAAATCGCGTCTATACTGGGCAACGAGACAACTGAAAAAGTTAATGGTTTACATATGACACTGCAAAATATAAAACGAAATAAATTTTTATCCATTCCAAACAAAATAAAAGATAAACTGGAACTGTGGAAAAAAAGAAATGATATCTTATACATATAAAAATCCCGTATTCACGATGTTCGTTTCAAACTCTGAAACTACTTAACCGATCTTATAGGCCACCAGCCCGCTGCCAAAAAGTGTAATGATTTTATAACGTATGCTCTACAACTCTAGAATGTTCTGGAAATTTCTATAGTATAAGAGAGAAAACTCAATGTTCCAAAATAATCTAGAAGGTACTGAAAGATTCTAGAAAATTGTGGACTGAACCGGAAAAATGAGAACGTATTGAAAAGACTCCGAACGAAGTTCTCGAATATTCGGGCACAAGGAAGTGGGCGTGAGGTTTCAGAACTTTCTAGAAATGTCTGGAATATAAAAGGGGAAAACTCTAGAATGTTTTGAAAGCTTCTAGACGGTACTGAAGGATTCCAGAAAATTGTGAAATGAACCAGAAAGAGTACTCCAAAAATTTCGAGAACGTAAAGGAAATGGAGTATCCGAATATTCGGTCACCAAAAAGTAGGTATGAGGTTTGGAAATTTCTAGAAATGTCTGGAATAAGCGAGAGGAAAACTCTAGAATGTTCTCGAAGCTTCAGAAAGGTTCTAGAAAGTTCGAGGAAATCTTGAAATGAACCATAAGAGAAGTTCCGGAAAGTTCTAGAACGAACTGAAAATACACTCAAGTGAGGTGACCAGAAGGAAGGGTGCAAAAGGAACTTTTTGGAAAGAATAAGAGAGAAAACTATAAAATGTTCTCTAAGCTTATAGAAGGCGCTGAATGATTTTAGAAAATTGTGGAATTAACAAAAAAAAGGTATTCGGAAAGCTCTAGAGCGTATTGAAAAAGACAATCGAATGAAGTTCTTGAATATTCGATCTTCAGAAAGTGGGCGTGAGGTTTGAGAATTTTTTGAAATGTCTGCAATATACGAGAATGTAGAATGTTCTCGAAGCTTCAGGAAGGTTCTATATAAAATGCGAGGAAACTGTGAAATTAACCATAACAGGGGCTCCGGAAAGTTCTAAAACGAACTAAAAATTCATTAGAGTGAAATTCTCGAAAGTTAGGTCACTAGGGAGAGGTGGCAGTAGGCATTTTCTGAAAATTTCTGGAGTAAGAGAGAGAAAACTAGAATGTTTTCGAAGCTTCTCGAAGGTGCTAAAAGATTCAAAAAAAATTGTAGATTTGACCATATATATATAGCAGAACATACAAATTTCTAGAATGTTCTCGGCGCTTTTGGAAGGTTTCGGAAAATTCGAGAAAAATGTAACAAAGGCTCCAGAAACTTATAAATGGTACTGAAAATACGGAACTTTCTGGGATTTCAATTTTTTACCCGGGCGTCACCGGGTATTACAGCTATCTTTACCATGTCACGATGATCGCCCACGGTTATCTCCGAAACCATTCGATCAATTTTAACGAAATTTTGTAAATGTGTGTTGCTTTTGTATAGGATAGTTTTCATCCCGATAGAAGACCCTCAATATTTTTCATTGCAAATTTGAAGACCATTTATATTACAACTAGCTTCTGCCGGCGACTTAGGGCTGCCGTTCGTAGGTGGACGGCAGCTGGTTAACGGAAGAAACAAATTTAAACAAATCCAAAACAAATTTCCCATCCACAAAAAATAAAAGAGAGAGAGATATACACGCTTTCCTAACTATTGATTATATTGCTTTGAAGATTAGATAGGTTTATATCTCCCTAGAAAATTCATGGGAAAATATTTCACCAACACAGATGAAAATAAACGTGATAAAATAAAAATCCATATGCTGCCGTAATACCAAGCACGACTTTATCGAAACATAGCGCCGTTCATATATGATTACGTCTTGCCAGTTTCACTCCGGTCCATACAACATGATTTTCTTGTCACATGTATACGGCATGCGTGATGCATCCTTGGTGGGCGACCGGCCTTATAATTACCTACTATGTTCCTGCCTGCTAAATCTTAAATACCTAAAACCTGCTTTCGCACCGAATGGCTTGAACATTTGAATAATTAATGATAAATATGTCCATATGTTAATACATCAGTCATAAGATGAAGAGTTACTTAATACATGCCAAGTTGAAACGTTTCAGAGGAAATTCGCCGAGACAAAAAACTGCAAAAAACACTATTCAATCTTACAAAACTCAGTGAGCTAGCTGATTGAGTTCTGCGCTGCCGAGAACTGAATGAGAATGAGCATGCAACAATTAGGCCACTCATTTTAGCAAAAATACAAAAGAAATAATTCTTTCACAAAAGTTGTATTTTAGTGCACAATAAAACTATACAAATTTGTCCCGCCGTACAAGACCGGAAACATTGTTAAAAAAAAATATCATGAACAATAAGAGTCGCAAAATGGTGGAAAAAACAAAGATGCTATCATCTTTCATCTTTCCCCAAGTTTGCGACCATTTTCAAGTTTGGCATAAGAGTAAATAAATTACTTATTCGCCGAGACTTTTGAGATAGAAAGAAACGTTCGCTTTCTTTGTTTCCACCATTTTGCGACTCTTTTGCATTTTTTCTTCAAAGTAACCGAAATGGTTTTGATTCATATTTAACAATGTTGCCGGTCTCAGTCGAAGGAGAGATGATAGGACATGCGGAAATCGCAAAGTGGGCGGAGCAGGAAATTCCTATTTCCGTCCTCAGAGTGAAAAGCGCACAAGACAGACTGCGATGGAATAGGAAGCAGAGAACAATAGGAAAGAAACACAGTGGAGCTTCGTCCAGGATGCCTAGTATGTTACACGGACGGTTGCGTCTGACTGACAAACAGGCTTCTGGCGCAGGCATCTACCTGGAAGGAAGAGATATACGAGAAAGCTACGCTCTAGGAAGATACACAACAGTTTTCCAAGCCGAGGTGTACGCCATTCTAACTGTAGCTACGAGGCAAGAGATGAAAGAAGGGCCCGAACAGAAAATTTATATCTGTTCGGATAGTCAGGTAGCGCTCAAAGCTATCTTTCATCCTAGACCAAGCTCAGTTTTGGTACAGGAATGCGGAGATGCTCTTGAGAAATTAGCGGAAACAAAGTAAGTCGAGTTGGTATGGGTCCCTGGTCACAGGGGGGTGCCGGGAAACGAGGTGGCAGATGAGCTTGCCAGAACCGGTTCCGCTGCGCCGTTCTGTGGACCGGAGCCAGTACTAGGCATTGCAAGAGGTCAAATCTCTTCTGCCCTAGATGAATGGGTGGAAAGAGAACTAAACGAATCTTGGAGGAATACCGCCGGCTGCAAGCAGTCAAAAGACTTTGTGGCCGGCTCTAGCAAGTCAAGGATGACGTGGCTTTTAGGCAGAGATCGCCAAACACTACGCCTCCTTGTAAGAATACTAACAGGCCATAACAAACTAGGTAGACACCTGTCACTAATGGGTATAAAAGACAATCCCACTTGCCATATGTACGAAGAAGACGAAGAAACTTCGTCTCACTTCCTTGGTGGAGTGTGAGGCGTACGGGAGGCTAAGATTCTAAATCTTCGGAGTCGAAAAACTCCAACAAAAGGAACTCATCGAACTAGAGTGGACGGACATACTGACCTTCACTAGAAGGTCAGAAAGGTTCGGAAAGGAAGACTAGAAGAGGCAATGTAGTTATGTGGAGAGCAGAGGATGGAAAAAAGGGCCCATTGGGGCCTACTTGCCTGGCTGATGCGGCAGCGGCCTCCCTATGATTACTACTACTACTACTACTAGTCGAGGTGGCAAACTTGTACAGTGTTACTGATCACTAAAATACGTCTTTTGTGAAAGTTTCGTTTCTTTTGTAAATTTTTCTACAATTTTGATTTTCAATGCTAAAATGATTGGCCTAAATAGCCACTTCTTTTTTGGTAGCGTAATGGCTGGTCAACGACACCGACTCTGTCGATCTTGCGTCATCGTGTCCTCTGAGAAGATGTTTTCGTATTGCTAAAAATGTGTAGTTTGAATTTTTATCACCGAAGAGAAATACCAACACAACATAGAAGCATGTGTACTATCATTCGAAGTAGTCTCCTCTCAGATATCCGCAAGTGTTGACTGAACATAATTTTTCATCCTGAGTCTGCGTGTTGTTCACAAGTGCCATTTTGTCAAAAAGCTGAAAGCTGAACTACACCACCGGAAATTATGATTTTGGTTTCATTCGATTCAAAATGGCATCTAGAAAAAATGGTAAACTGAAAATTAGGACCGGCAGGTGGCAACAATTGCAAAAGTTATAAACAATTAAGTAAAAGACAAAAGAATGGTTTGGTTATTTGCGATTATTTCAAAAACTATTCGATATATACATTTAAAAAAATTCTTAAACGGCCGGAAACTTCATAAGAAAGTCTTTCCTCAAGTAACTGAAACGACAACAATTATAATTTAAATTTAGACGTGAAAATTGGGATAAAAATGGGTAGTGGTCATTGCAGGCGCGTCCAACGTATGGGAAGTATGATAAAAAATATATTTTGATCGATTAGATATAGATATTAAGGAATTAAAAGAATTGGTACCTACCATCCAAATACACGAGTAAACAATAATCCGTAAAAAAAATTACCCCAATTTTTCAATTAACTACCTATGCTTTTGTAATTCCTCGTTGGAAAAACTAAGAAATTACAGTATTTTAATTGATATATATTTCAGGACAAAACAAATATTTTTGAAGGTATTTCCATAAATAATAGAAAAAAATTCAATAAATAATTGAGTTAGAGCTTCGGTTGAAAGCTGAATTTGTTTATTGATTAACGGAGAATAAAATAGGTTTGAAATGTGATTATGGTATTTTCAATTGTTTATAAGATATTTGAAGTTTGAACTGAAAATTTAAAAAAAACGAGGGATCATATAAATATTAAAAGCTTCAGTTAAAAGTTAATTTGTTTATTGATAAAGAGTAAAACAGACTTGACGTGTTCTTGTCGTATCTTCAATAGTTTATGAGTTATTTTAATAACAAAAAATGAAAAACATAAAGGAAGCGAAGGATGTCCAAATGTATATTTTTCAAAATGATATAAAACATGGAAAAAATAATTTACCATAAAAAAATACATGGTTATTTTTAATGTATAGCGCAAAAATTCATTTGTTTATAAAAAAATTCATATTATGAGAGAACGTGATGACAATGATTAAAAAAATGGGTTCTTAGCAACAAACAACAATAGGTAATTCGAAAGTGCGTTTTTTAGCAATAAATTTTTTCAAAACACGATTTTTTTCTTAAAAATCATTATTTTCATGATGGATTAGATTCCTAAAGTATTTTTTTTTAAATATTGTCAAAAATGCATTTGTTTATAATAATTAATTCAACAATATTAGTTAAAGATTTTTAGCAGACACAAAATAACAAGCATAATTGAAAAAAAAATGTTTCTGATTGCTTAATTTACGATTTTCATTTTTCAATGACTTAGACTGGTAATAAATAATTGAAAAATTCAATTTTTTTATTTTTCCAACAGGTTTTACTTGAGAAATAATCAGGGTTTTTTTATGTTAACTTTCAACAGGTAAAAATTGAGTTACAAAAGATTGAGAAAATTGAGATTAACAAAAGCATAGTTGATACCAATACTTTTTTATTTCTTAATAGCCCGATTTAATAGGTTGAAATTATTTTTTTTATCATGCTGCTGATTTGGTCGACGCGCATGCAAGAACTACTAGATACCGGTTTTCATCCCAATTTTCACCTCTAAATTAAAATTATAAATATTGTCGGTTAGTTCCGGGACTTTTTTAAGGAAATTTCTTGCTTTCTTCTGCTCTTTTTTCAAATTTAGGGTATCTCAAGCAGTTTTTGAAATTGTAAAACCAAATCATTCTTGTTATTTTTTTAATTTTGCAATTTCTGCCGGCCCCAATTTTTCACTTCAACATTTTTTCTAGATGTCATTTTGAATCGAATAAGACCATCATTTTTGGTGGTCTAGCTCAGCTTTTTGACTTATGAACCAGACAAGCGCGACTTTTGCGAAATTAATGTTGTGAAATTAATGTTGTGAATTATATCGTCAGTTCGATTAGAGAAACAGAATTTGTTAATGTAACCAGCGTATTCAGTAGATGGTTACTGGCCTAACTAACGTTTTATGAAACATTATTTATTTAAAGTCCCTCCTTCGAAATGTATGTAGTCGTAGAGAATGTTGCCTGGGTTCAATATCCTCATCTATTCTTAAAGAAGGTTAAACTTCTGAGAATAATTATAAAAGCTGTCAAGAATACTAATATTCTGCAGACTTTTCAAAAGATTAACCAGAAGAAACTCAGTTTGTGGAGACAAAGATTAGGATCTCTGTCAGGACGGTAATTATAGTTTTTATCTGGCAGATTAGAATCCCAAGTACCGGTAAAAAGGCGGAATTACCTTTCACAAACAAACGAAAAGGTGAATTGAAATTTCAGATTTTTTCATTCTTGAATAATCGCGGAAGAAAATTTGCATTTTCTCGAAGGTGTCAACTAAGAACTACTGACGAGAACTTTATACGATTTCAGTGGCAGAACATTAATTCATAGCGTCTCATCGGGAACGTGACATTTACTCTCAGTAAATTTGGGACAAAATTCACCCCTATAGAAAATGACATCACTCGCCAACACCATAAAATAATCTTATTTATTTTCTCCAATATATCAGCAATTAAAAGGACAAATTCAATCGCTTCCCGAATATTAATTTGAATATAATGAATCGTACATTTATTATATTTAAATCTGATCAATCCAGTTATGAAATAAGTAAAGGGAATTGAGCATTATCAACACTATCAATCTGTCTCAATCGAGAAATTGTCAAGCTACTAATGGTAATCACTCATTGGTATTTTATATACTGTAGATTACATATGAATGAATAAATAAATAAATAAATAAATGAATGAATGAATGAATGAATGAATGAATGAATGAATAAATGAATGAATAAATGAATGAATACATAAATTTGCCCTCAGAAAAATTCGTCTCGAACAAGTTGCCCTCACACAAATGGCTCTCAACCAATTTGCCTTCATTCAATTTGCTTCCGTGTAATCTGCTCTTACCAGAACGAACTACCCTCACTTAGACATTTGAGTGCTAGGATTTTTTTATTTTAGTTAATTTTTATTTAAACCTGTTTTAACCAGAACGTACTGACCTTATGTCGACACTAGGGCGCGAGAAAATTAAAGAATTACATTTTGTGAAGAGTAATTTTTTCAGTATGTTCGAACCAGAACAAACTAACCTCACGTAAACACTCGAAGCAGGTACAAATACTACTGGTGTGGTGGGTAGGGTGGCATAATCAGTATACCTTTCTTCAATTTGAATTTCATTTCAAGGCAACTGTCCAAATAATACAGTCTATTATTTTTTGTGTACAGACAGTCACACCATAGAGGCCCTTTTTACATTTGCCAAGTATAATCCGCTGCATGAATTGAAGAGCCTACGAGTGAGAAGAGAATTTCATGAGAGGAAAGCCCGAGTGCACATAACTGGAGAGCATATTGTTCAAGGCGATATTAGGAGGACAAAAAGGTCGAAAGGATATACAAGGGTAACAAATAACTCACATCAAAAGACCAGGAAATAAAGAAAAGCTTTCGTACGTGTTCGACTTGTAAAAGAAACACTCCCAAAATATATTGTTATTCCATACGAACCTCGAGTTACTCGGGGTTTCGACAGCATTTTCAAAACACAAATCTTGGGTACTCCCCTCCCAAAGATAAGACAAAAAAAAGAAAGTCGGGCATTTAGGAAATTAAGGACTGAAAAAGAAGTATGTGGGGCAAACTAAAAGGTTTCCAAAGTACGGTTCAGAGAGCACATTTGTCATATCCGTTTTTCGAGACCAGAAAAATGGAGTTTGGCCCAACATGCTTTGGACCTTTACCATCGATTTGATGACACGAGTTTGAAATTAATTAGATAAGTCCATGACCATTCCAGACACTCGATGCATTCGATAGTCTGTAGATTGGTAAGTGAATAAATAGTATGTATACGGATAAAGTCCCAGTCTTTTTCAAATTCTTACTACAATGAGGTTTCTCATGAAGAATTCATTTAATTAGTCATTATAATTTTCAAGAATCTGTCATTGAATCCAAAAGAAGTAGGGCTTATAGAAAGTAAATAGAGTATAGGTAGACAATTTCATTTAAATGTAATGAAAAAAGAGGTAAATTCCAAGATCAGGTAAACAATGAAAGTAGAAAGTTCAGGTAGGCGGTAATAATGAGTGCAATTAGCCACTGATATGTATGGAGTTAGAATATCATAAGGAATGAATAAGCCTCGAGGTCCAGAAGATGCCAACTTTGTTGGTGAAACACGCGTCGAGTGAAATTGGCAAAGTTTTCGTGTTTTGAGCGATTTCTATTTTTCGAATTGTATTCACACCAAAGGTTCCAAATATTAATTTCTTTGATATTTATGCCTATTGAAATCATTCTGTAGCTCAAAACATCCAAATATTAAAAAAAAATCTCAATTCCCACCTCTTTCACCTTGGTTCTCACGATGATTTCCACGATGGTTCCAACAATAATCTTCCGAGGTACAATATTTTCACACATCGTTTCTGGCAGTGGGATCGGTATGTTATTCAATAATTTAATCGATTTTCAGTTCAATGGAATATATGATATTGTGCAACTAGTTTGGAAAATATTCAGTTTCCGCACGAGTTGTACACTATACTTTTCCGACGATCTACGTGAAAAACATAGGTATGTCGGAACTTACAATTTATATAATATATCTACTATAAAATGAGTTTATAAGTGACATGATTATTACTCTTCAATTATGAAAAATTCAAATAGGAAAAATAAAAAAAAGTTACTAGGCGGTGATTCGAACCTACGCCACAAATCTGTGCGTGTGTTTGTCTGTGCCTTGATGCGTTGGGTCACTGAAGGATATTATTTTTATTCAAAAAAACAACGATTTTCCGATACAAAGCATTTATCGTGATATGCAATAGAATATCGAAGAATGCTTTTTTATCGTCGGATGACATTGCAGCAAAGAAAATATTTAACACGTTATATTAACATACTGACCGTATAATGTTATGAATTTATTTGTAGATATGTCATTGTCACAGCTTCCTATAACTGAGTAAGAATTAGAGTATAGTTGACTATATTCGGTAATTTATTTATTTGTTTATTTATTTGTCCACACAAGCCTATTGGATCAACTCTTATAAATACTTGTATATAAAATTTCACAATAACAAACGTTTACTTATACCATTATCAGAACTGTAGGAGAAAAACAATAATTATAATATAATAATCGCACCAATCGCGGAGCAACGAGACTCTGTGCAATATTGTGCAATATTGTATTGTGCAATATTGTGCGAAATGATACGTATTGCAAGTAGGTAGGAAAAAATTACAAGTAGCTGATCTATGAACGTGACTATATGAAAATGGTAACGTGTTCGAGGCACGTTGAGATTGCGGAAATAATGGGAAAACATCATTTTCCGTTGAAAATGAAGACTTGACCTATATTTCTAACTACTCTTCCGTCGTGTTAAATTCAAACTGAAGTAACATTGCTTTATGAGGCCATGAGCGCCGATCACATTATTTCGGATGCTTTTTAGGGTGAAAGAGTCAATTGATAACTCAAAAACGGTTCGTCTTATCGATTTCAAATAAGTAGAGGCTTCTAGAGGACGTCTGATTCTACGTACGCTGTAATGGAAATTGAATTTTCAGTACACTATGTCACAAAATCTCAAAAATGTCCCAAAAATGCAGTTAATTTGAAGCAAAATTTTGGGTGAATGAAAAAATAATTTCAAAAAAACATTACATATATAACAACGTTTTACCTTTATTTTGATACCAAATTCATTTCGATTGGATAAAGATTGCTTCAAATTTTAATAGAAGAGAAATACCAATGCAGCTGTCTCGATTATCTACGAAAAGCATCGTGAGGTGCTGCCCCAGACATAGTTCTACATAGAATCAAACGTCCTCTAGAAGCCTGTCCTTGTTTGAAATCGATACGACGAATCGTTATTGAGTTATCGACTCTTTTACCATAAAAAACGTCCTAAATGTGATGGCGCTCATGGCCTCTTAATATTTTGCCGACACGTATGACGTGTTTATAAAAATGTCTAGACTGCATACAACTTCATTAGTATGTACACCTCAGTGCATTACAACGTTGATAACCATCACAGTATTGATTACATTCGTTCTACAAGCGTGTTTATTGTTTTGTAGTTCGTATCTTCTAGAATTTAATATATTGTATAGCCGTTTCTTTAGTATTGAAATATTGACGGATTCGTCGACTGGAGATTGGGAGCTCGGGTTGGACACAACGGAAATTAAGACTGAAATTGAAGTGAAATGAAATTTTGTTGACGGTTTCTACGGGTATAAGAAAATATTTGGTATATGATTTAAAATGTTATGTCGGTATTAGGCATTTATTCGTTTATATGTTTCAACAGAATGCCACACAATAATCCAAATACAGTTTCCGGTATGCAGAATATACTGTACTAATTAGAGTTGATCATCAGTTTTGAAAGCAACAGTACATTGACATTTTTTTTTATGTGAATAAAGATATCAACTCGAGTTTCATTTCATTAATGGTGTATATCAGCGCCTCTTCATTAATTTATTTCATCTTGAAGAAAGAAAGAAAAACGGTGGTCAGTACATTATATTGAAATATATCGAAACAAAAGTGAAAACCGCGGCATTATCATGCATAAACGACTGTCAGAAAATTTAGGTACCTCCACATATTGCGGGATCCGTGAAACGTTTTCAAAATGACAATAGCAAGAAACTGCTGAAGAAACGTCAAAGAGCATGAGACTGCGGAATAATTGTTGAGAACTGCTTAAAGTGCAATGTATATTTTTATTTCTGCTCATCTATTGTTGTTTATCAGCAAAATTGCTGAAACGCCAACTATCTTTGGTATATTTTTCAATAACCAAATGATCAACACGATAAATTTGGCAAATTTGAATTTAAATTCAATTTGATTCAATTCCTGCATCAAAAAGTTTTCGCTTTTATTGTTTTGGATAAAATACTCATATAGCAGCAAGTAAATCGAAAAAGCTGATTGCGTTGGAACTGTAAACTCTTTGCGGAGGAGGACCAGCCCTATTGAGACCCTCTGGCCCGGACTCTAGGTTAGGTTAGGTGTGAACGTGAGTTGGCCAAAATCAGGGCCCTCCACTGCGGTCTATGGCCTATTGTGGCTGATCTCTTCTGGGGCCCAGATCTTCTCATGAATTTTTCAACATAATTAATTTTCTTTAACTTTTACAATGATCCAATTTTTTATTATTGGCACGTTTTAAATTCTCCAAACAGCCACAGTGTTATATCAAAATAATATTCTGAATTGTGAACCTGGATTACCATAATAGTCAGTCATTCATCAAAATATATAAAGATCTTCAGTATTATTTAAAACTAACTCCCAGTAATTACCGATTGTCTCACTAAATATGTGAATCTCATTCGAGACAGAAGTGGCTTTGGGTGTGTAATCCAATTTTAAACAGCAAAAAATCTCGATTATATTTCAAAATTCGTGTGAAAAGTTCTAGAATTTGGTTAGTTACGTAAAATACCTCAATGATTTTTTGGCCAATAAATTTGGCATCATTTCAGTACTGACGGAAATACATTTCTATTCAAATTTCTATTGAATGTTTGATCAAACAATAGAAATTTATAATCGATATTTAGTAATGTAAATTTGGAACTTAGTGATGGCACGATTGAGTTAGTATGGTATAAGGAAGTTCTTTGGATATATGAGAAGTTTCGAAGATATTAAAAAATGGCAAAAACTGAAAGTTACATTAGAACGTTAAATTTTGAGACAATTGTGTAAAGTCGCTTCTTCGTTGCCTCTTTTATCTTTGTGACCTGGCTGTTTGCCGCCAGATGTCTCAGGAATGATTTGCAGTCCTAATTCAGCTTGGACTCAAGTGTACGACTCTATAGCATGTACCAAGGAGTTTTGAGAGCCTGGCCCTATAACTCTCACTCCAGCCTTTTCATATATCTTCACCACACTGATGCATCCCTTCTTGGTGTGCATTGGAAATTGTACCTAACTGGCATGTTATCCGTCGTCAGGTTTAGGCTACAGTTCTCTCAGTTCACCCGAAATTTTGATACTTCATCATTCAATTTCACACCTGGTCAAATGATGTTCCTAGCGGTCTTGGGAAACAATTGACTTTTTCCACAGTCAACACTACGATTTTATAAAATTGTGTGTAACAAAAAATTTATAATGAAATTACCTTGGACCAATCCCAAAAAATTATCTTCAATTGCGATGTACTTATTTACAAAAGTGACATGTGAACTAATCAATAAACCGCCTGATATGTTTAAGCAGACAATATATAGCTACGGAAAAAATATACCTTATCTGATTATGTAAAGATGTTTATGTTCATCAACGTTACGTTATCTCATACCTACATTGAAGTTGGTTTTTATGATTCTTAATAATTTCGTTCTCTGTTTTGCTGCGAAAACTGACGCATGGAATTTTGTAAATCATTCTGAGTCACTATGACTATTTCACGCACTCGCCAAATGAACCAATCAGGAGCTCTAGACAAGTTCGGATTATCGGTAATACCAAACTTGACTCTTGACTCTGATTGGCCTGTCAAGTTCGGTGTTTTTAGATTTGTCTGTGTGACAGTCAAAAATAAGTAATCACGCCGTAAAAATGAGCAGATTTGTGATATGAAATAATATGCATGTAATGCAATAATATATGCATTTTCACTTGTTATGCAAGTGCCGATTGTAATTTTTATGTTTTTATTACTATGGCAAATAATTGATTAAGGCTTCAATAATTTGCTTCCTTAGGTTATTTTCAACGGGGAATCCGATTCTGCTGTCAGATTTTGATTTTGATGTCCACAAAAACCAAAATAGTGGTGATTACATTTACCCCACCAAAAGGTACATATGGGGTAAGTGTAATCACGAAGACTGGGGTAAATGTAATCACTGATTGGCATTGTACATTGTCTTATTGTTCAGTTATTTCATTAAACGTAAATATGACAATTGTGTACTCATTCCAAAAAAAGTTTATAACTTCCTTATAAATGGAGGTAGGGGGCTAATTTTTTTTTGGTCGAAACTGCATTTTTCATACTTCATTACCCTTGCCCCAAATACTCTAGGATACGATGCATATGAGAATTACAAGCCGTGATTACATTTGCCCCGAATGCTGGGGTAAGTGTAATCAGCGAACATAACTTATTATTATTGTTTATAAAAAATTCACTGTTGCTAGTAGAACGAAATCAGTTACCTCAGTTAGTTGTCTATTAGATAGGTAGTACTACTGTGATAAATCTAAAAGGAATCTCTTTTGGGTCTCTTGATATTATCATTTAGAGTCCAACTATTGTTTTTCTGATTACACTTACCCCACTTCACCCTACTACAAGTTTGCAGAACTTTGGTAATTTTCTCAAGGAGTATACAGCAAATTTCAAGTCAATTGTCATTTTGACAATGTTGCGTACTTCGGAAGAGGTTGCAAATGAGATTTATTGCTTTCTTGATGTACCATTCACTTGACCAAAGTTTGAAAACTTTTGGAATTAATGTGAATTGATTGTATAATTCTACTGGCCTATTATATTAAAGGAGTGGGGCTTTAACATGAGAAAAAAATCGATGGTTCTGATTACAAGGAATGTATCGTAAAGACGATCTGGATTACGAATGTTAAATTATGAGATCATCATTTTTGCTAATATCCTCTAATCCTGCCGAATTGCTGATTTTTACTTTTCACACAGATTGTGAAATAGTCTAATAAAATTCCACTCGTGAGAATTTATCTCATAAGTCTGTCTTTTATTTCTGAACTCAACTGAATTGTTTCGTTCAGAAATAAATCGACTTATAGCGGAAATTAAATCACTCGTGGTTCTACTACTGAAAATAACACACGATTAATGTAATTTCGATTTGAGTTGGAAATAAACAATTTGAAAATGATCTGAACCACTGGAAGACTATTATTTTGACCACCTTTCTGTTTGGAAATAAGGAAAGTTTTTTTAATTGAATAATTTTTATAATTATTACTATTAGTAAACTCGTATAGTTCTGGACAAAATTCTTCCAAAAATGTTTTTCAAAGGCTATTACTGAACATATGGTTCAAGTAGCTGCAATACCAGAGAATTCAGCCTTTCACAACTTTTGCTTTCTAGATTATAATTCTCAACTTCAATTTTAGTCATAAAACAGACCAGTTTGATTGTTTCTTCGACTACTGTAATAATTATACAATAAAATTAGCTGTTTGTTGATAATCGAATCATTTCTCTGCTATAGTATAGGATATGCATTTTTCATCCTACAATATAACAAAAAGTCTCCATATTATGTACATATATAATAACCATCTTAAATCAACAACGCACTCATAGGTCCACCTGCTGTATGATAGTATGGAGAATAATTAATTTGTAAAAGTGTTCAATAGGGCGCAAAGCATGAATGTTTTTGTTGAAATCCAAATACCTAATACATATCAAAGCACCCACGAATGAATGGCGTGAAATAATCTGAGAGGACTGAGCTTAAAACTGTTATTGACTCGGTCGACCAAGTGTCGACAAAATAGCGTGCCCAGGGGAAAAATACATTCGCAGTTCCGGAGCTGAAGGATAAGAAAAATCAGATACTGTAGAAATACAGAGCGACTCCTCTTTGAACGGTTTTAAGTACGGTTGAGTTTTTCAATAATTAGTTTCAAGAATATTATATATAATTTTTCTGATGAAGCGTTTCATCTTCTCATGACAACCATCAAACTTCATGTAGATATTTCGCCAATATTTCGTCATCACACGTTCAAATATCGAAGGCCCTGTCAACTTTTTACCAGTTTTAAAACTTGAGGCAATTTTTTTGAGCATAAAGCAAAATGAGAACTGCGATAGTTTCAGGAGTGACAGGGACATATTATCCGAGTAATACATCATCAGCCTGCCAAATCAAATACTGATAATTGAAGTTTGTAGATAATGTCCCAAGCGGAGAGGAGGGGTAGGTACCACCACATTGATTGGGAGGAATGAGCGACGTATACACAAGATGGAAGCTAAGGTCAAGTCGGCGAGACAACACGCGTCTCGTATCCAATGAGTGGTGGACTACGTGGTGATCGATAGGCTCTTCAGGCCTTCTCGCCCGTAGTGCGGCTCACCACACACTATATGAAGGCGTTCTGTATACCATCAAATAGCACTGTCTTGATGGGATACGAATGCTGGTGGCTGCAAAGAAGTTACTATTGAGGCGGGCAAGAAGTGTCGCGGAAAACTCTCGCTTATTCTAAGAGCCTCTACGTGTCTTGTATAACCTGCCGGCCGCTGATCGGGTGGAAACCCTCTAGTAGAACATCGTTTTCCCAACCACTCAACGTAGATGATTCTGTCATAAGGAAGATCGAAGTTTTCTGTAGGACGCTTCGTCAGCCTGAGAACAATGATCTGCGCAACCCGATAACCCCGGGAGCATATAAGCAAAACGTACCACGTTTCAGTCAATGGAAGATATTCTATATCTCGGTTAGTTTTGACCAAACACTGGTGTACTTTGGCATCCAGTCTGAAACTTTGTGCAATTTGTTGCTCGGAAATTTATTCGAAAAAATTCCCTGTGGTGAACAGGCAAGCTAGGTTAGCTAGGTTTGTGTGTCAATTGCGAGTAAAAAATTAATTCACGCATTTTCGACTCGCAAGCTAGGTTAGCTTGTTCAGGTTAGGCTTGTGTGTCAATTGCGAGCAAAAAACTAATTGACGCTAGAACAAAATGCACCACGTTTCAGTCTGGATGGGCAAAATGCACCTGTGTTTGATCACAACTAATCAGAGAGCTAGACTATCTGCCGCTGACTGAAACGAGGTACGTTTTGCTTATATGCACCGCGGAAGAAGTTCGACAACAGGCCTTTAAAGGATCGAAGAACTTTGCTGGTCCAGCTCTGGTGGTACTCCAACCAACATCTGTCAAAAGTTTTCAACTGAGGAGCAACAGAAACCGAATTGGTTTGTCCAGGATCAAACCATGCTCATCCTCAAAAACAAAGATTTGTCTAATCCAAAGAACAGATCGATAACATTCTGGAATGCATGTTTACCCTCATCTTATACATGCGAGTAAACTCCGCAGTTGATCCGGTACATGAACGGATATATGAGCAAAGAGGGTCAAAGAATGGGGATCGCTGGCTGTGGGAAGCACCTGATCATCGACAGATGTATCAGCAATACTCTGTGCAGTATCCTCACTACACAGATTTGTTATTGTGTTGTGTTGTTCAGTTGATAGGAATATTTCACCAAACACCAGTCAGTAGCAGCCGTGTGCCACAAGTAATAGTCACTCACATAGGTTCTGGTACACTCAAGTGTTTATGAGGTAGTCAATCGTTTTTGCAGATACAAGTGGGAAGAAATATCTCTTCAATTCAGTTAACACATGAGGCAAGTTAATTACTTGGAATTTTTCCGATTTTCAGTTTCTAAAAACGTTCGTCCTTTTTTCACTAGCAAGAGTCGGAAGAGTGTTTACCCTGTAACAAAAACTTGAAGCAAGGAAGGTCGACGAATCGTATCACGTTTTCGAAGATGATATGAACCTTTCGTCAGTAGATTGAAAAGAAAAACTCGCTTCCTTGACCGTCAGAAAAGAAAATCTAGGGCACATCAACAATGAAAATTCTCCACTTCGTTTCTGGTATCGATTTTATTTCGCCCTTTGACCTTCTTTCTAGCCCTTTCTGAAGTGAAATGAATTATATCAGTTCTGCAACAGGAGAACTGAGCACGAAACCCAAGATCTTATCGGCTGTAAATCTTGGCCAATAAACACCTCATCGTGGAACAGTAAATCAACTCATACCCATACAAGCAAACAAGCTGTATGAAACATCGAATAAGTCTGATAAACGCATTAATCCAGAATTTTATAAATATTGCGAAAACCTATTCCGTATATGTTTCTGAGAAGCGAAGGGAACAAACTAGTATATTATGTATTATAAAGGTCCTTTTAGTAACGAGTGTTTAATAAATGAGTTTCTAGAGAAGTTCATCAAAGCGTTACACACCGTACTTTTTCTACGAACTCATAAATTTTTCATCGGTCCAATTCCGTACAAATGTGCCCATACATAATATGGAAATATTATATTGAAAATCATTTGTTCTTAGTTCCCCGTAGTCCTTTGATTCGAAGGCACCGAAACCATGCGGTAACAAATAAGCTTGGGATAGGGTAGTTTAACTTTTTATGATTTGTACTCGAATATTTTTCGGGATAGGTTGCACGTATTGTGTCAATATCGATATTCTGAAAATGCTGGGAAATTTTTCGTTAGGCCATTGTGATGTCTTGTCCGATTAGGTTAGTAGAAATAGAGAATCAATCAATTCATAATATTTATAAAAGTTTTCAAGTTTCGTCAAGTCAATGGTACATCAAGGAAGCAATAAATCTCAGTTTATAACCTGTTTCGAGTTCGCAACTTTCTCAAAATGGCAATTAACTTGAATTTTGCTGTATATTCGTTAAAAAAATTTCAAAAGTTCTGCAAACTTGAAGTAGTATTAAATATATTATTTTATATTACGAATCAAGTTTGCAACCATTTCAAGTGTACGGAACATTTTTTTTTTTATCAAAAACCAATGTTTTTCCAAAAATTTCAAAGTTCTGCAAACAGATACCTCGGAAAAATATTCCGAACCGTTTACGTTGACCGAAACATATATTTTGAAAACATCACAAAAGCATTCACAAATTTGCAACCTTGTACACGATCCGAACTTCATGCAATGTGCAAAAATCTAAATTTATAAAAATTAGACTTTTGGAATTTTTTCAACGAGTATACAAAAAAATGTATTGCCATTTTGACAATGTTGCGGACTTCGGAACAGGTTTAAAACTAAGATTCATTGTTTTCTAGATGTACAATTCACTTGACCAAAGTTTGAAAACTTTTGAAAGTATTGTTTAATTTTCGATTTTTAATGTCCATCTCTACTGGCCTAGATAAAGGCTACCAAAAATGATGCAGCCATATGTTGACTCAGATCGAAAAACTGTTGGAACAATATAATTGTATTTTTCCAAGTTCTTCTTCTTCTTCTCCTTCTTACATTTGGCTTTTTCCTAATAGAAAGTTGACCAGTTTTTTTCAAATTGAATTTTCCTAGGTTATTTTGACAGTTTCAACTGACAGACCAAGTCCTTATAGTTGCGTTTAATTTGTCTGATTGCAACACCGGTATCGCTATTTTTGTCGTTTTATTTGCAACTTTTTTATTCCAATTGCAAGAATGACTCGATCTGTCATTCATGTAATTTGTGGCGTTTTATTTGTAATTCATATCTATTCTATGTAAGTCAATCTATTCCTACACCACTACCGGAATGGAACAAATAAAACCGAAATGTGACTGAAATCTAATAGTAACCATAGTGACTTGTTTTTAAAAATTGTCTATAAACACATATTGTGAATCGCGCAAACTTAAATATTCGTAGAAGGTGAACAATCACAACTCACCAAAAATTAAATGGGGTCTGTTATGTGCGAACAAACGACATAGCCCGCTTCCTTCAGATAATTCAATTGGAATCCCTAATAGTCTTAGGTATAGTCATTGGAGCAGCACTGACAACGGTGCACGTCTCTATGTCACCTATGTCACCAGTCAAAAATATCGTCACTTGTCACCGTCAGTTTGTTTTGCAGTTAGGTGGTTCAGTGTCTCAGTGATTATTTGATAATTTTTATTTTTATTCTTTTGTAAATCGATAATGTTCATTATCACAGCGTTGATCTCTCGCGAATACTATGAAATGATTGTAAAATGAAACTGGGTCCGCCTGGTTCCCAGAGTGTTATCGCTAGTGGTAAAGTATTCCTCAACTATGCATCCCTTCGGCGCGCACAATACCTTGAGATTTTAGAGTGTCCCCAACACGCAGTCCGGGCGATTAAGCCAGGACTCCCGTGAGGGTCCTTGCAACACAAGCGGTTTACGATTTGAGTCGTGAGCTCGTCCGCAGCGATGCTTTCGCAACGGATTTAGGGGGTTTTCAGGGCCCGTCATCCTACTTATTTCTATCGCTGACCGGGGCATGCAATGGCCCCGGTCGTTCTCCATCCGCCACCTGGGACGCGCCTGGTAGGTAGCTGAACCTTCCCATATTGGGCAGGTTTGTATATACTACCAAAAATATTGGAGCATATTGGAGGTTGAAGGGGGCTCCTTCTCCCAAACGGAACACCCCATCGATCTGGCAGATGCAGGTCCACTAACAAAAATTATATTACTGAAACTGTGCATAATATTCAAATACAAAATTTTCCAGACCCGGAAAATTACTTTTTTTCTTTCTCAAATATATCGGTATCGATAGACGCCAACATTATGGCTACATGCCAATCCTAATATCCAATGCTTCAGGACTTCATTACGAATGTAATCATTCGAACAAAATATGACATTGCACATTTATCCATGATTATTAACTTTTCTATGATAGTACGCTCAAACTCTTTCTATCTAGACTTTTACCGCATATCTCAAGCACACGAAAAGATAAAACTTATTATCGATTCTTTCGCTAATTCTTATAAAAAATTCAATCGTTATGAAAATTAGGTGACTGAGTCGCACTCCCAAGAGTTCAATATCCACAACAGATTGAAAGAATCTGGAATTTCTGAGACTTGGTTCTTGATATAGATTACACATCGTGTCAGACCAAAATTTAAGATAAACACCTTTTTTTCCTGAAAGTAGAATGAAAGAGTGAACAGACATGAATATATCGTGTTCAGAGCAATTATGGATATTCAAAAACTTGTTATAGATTGTCACAATTTCAAGTGATGAATTTCAGAGGTCACGCTGGTATTATTAACCCAATAACCTCTCTTCATATTAAGAGGCCATGAGCGCGATCACGTTCGGTACGCTTTTAAGGGTGAAAGAGTCAATTGATAACTCAAAAACGGTTCGTCTTATCGATTTCAAACAAGTAGAGGATTCTTGAGGAAGTTTGATTCTACGTACGTGCTGTAATGGAAATTGAATTTTCAATCCACTTTTTCACAAAAAAAATCTCGAAAATGTCCCAAAAATGTAGTTACTTTGAAGCAATTTTTTGGGTAGATGAACAAATAATTTCAAAAAAACATTACAGCAAGTACATAGATCAACGTTTTACCTTTATTTTTGTACCAAATTCATTTCGATCGGATGAAGATTGCTTCAAATTTTAATGAAAGAGAAATACCACTGCAGGTAATTACATTTTTATGCAACTAGCAATTGCAGAGGAAGCCTTGTAGGAACTCTGCACGGAAAAGATGTAACTCAACGTTTGTCGTGGTATTATCCAGGAAAGAAGTTGTTTTCAGATGGATTTTTTACTCAATCATTGCAATGAGCAGTCCTGGTAGGGCAGGACATCTTGTTTTTTTCATGATAAGCTAATTGTGAACAATTGCAGATTCCTATATATGTTTATATGTTTAGTAGTCACGCAAGTGTGGGTATTGCTTTTGGTTGGAATGCTGAAGTTGAGATGGCACTAGTAGTTTAGTGAACGCTAAACTGTGGGCGCGGTTTCAGCTGATGTATTGAAATGGAGATGTTCTTGAACCATTTGTTGCAGACATTAACCTACCCTTTACTGATGAGGGCAAAACCCAGAAATCGATCTTCAGGTGGTCCAAATGTTTAAATGTTAAATTATTTTTCAGAATGTATGACTCCTTGTGCCAGTTTTCTTCTTTATGGATAACTCCGGCTTCAGTTCATTTAATATTTGTTGTTGAGTCGTCCAGACATGATCTGCTATCCCTGATTTTGATGTTTCTCCTCGTTGAGTATTTTTTACACATTCACCTAAAATTCCAACATTCAGAAGGAACGCGGTAGATGCAGTTCTTGAAGTCACTATTGGCGTTAGGTCTCATTTTTGTGAGTTGGCTGCGGATGGTGTTGCCCGACCTGAAGCATGTTCGTATGTTGTATTTCGCCCAATTCGTCTAATTCTTTCCGATAGACCTCTAACATAAGGAAGGAGAGGGTAACAATTCCTCATATTATTGTTACTGGTTAGATTCAATTATGGTCCGGGGTGGGTTGGCTTTCTGTGAACTGATGTTTCGCACTATCATCTGTGAACTGATGTTTCGCACTTATCATCTGTTTTCTGAACTTTCACATCTAGAGAAAGTAACCCGTCTTAGTTCTCCTTTTCCATTGTGAAATTTATGGACGGTCTGATGTTCAGGTTTTGCGGAAAATATCAAGTTCCACGTCTCCGTTATTCCATACGACAAAATTATCGTCAAAATGTGCCAACAACATCCTGTGTTTGTAGCAAAAACTTCGAAGCATTCCATATGGATATTTGCACGTCCAGTTATAATGAAGATCCCATTGGTAGTCCATCTTCCTGGGCGAAATAGCAATTCCGCAGGCAACATTCTAGTAGTTCCATAATACCCAACACCAGTAAGTTCCTCCTGTTATCCAGCTCTGCGTCCTGTTGCAATTTTTTCCTGATAATCTGTAAGGCCTCTTTTACCGGGACGTTAGTGTAAAGACTTTCTAGGCAAAACTGACGAACTGGAGAAACCAACAAAATATTAGAATCGCTGAACACGAGAAAAATATTCAACGAGGAGAGACAACGATATCAGGGATAGCAGATCATGTCTGAACGACTCAACACTCAACATAATATTGAATGGACTGAAGCCGAAAGAAGAAAACTGGTATACAAAAAAATTCAAAGAGTCTGCATACAGTCTGAATAACAACGTGTTCAGATATTCGTAATGTGTGGAAACCCTAATTAGTGATCTAGATCACCTGAAATTGCGGTAAACTATTTAATTAAAATTGGTATACCTAAGGGGCCAAGGTGAGGTAAATAGGATATTTTCCTAATTACAGGCCATCCACCTCTAATACGTTGACACAAATTAGCTTTGCCTATAGATGCTGAAACTTCGTGAATAATAAAAAAAAGAATATAATTTTATTGTTTCTCTTAGACAAGAGAAGTCCAGAGTCCGGATCACTTTTTTTTTGGTGACGGTTCAGATTGCACTTGGAGAGGCATATGTTTTGAGGCTGCCTTACCTCCTTGGTCTTCACAAATGAAGTCAATTGTTCATTTTATTAGTGCAATTAGAGGCTATATACTCTCTGGTGGAAAACCAACCGTATTCACATCTTACAGCAAGAATTTGCAAAAATGGAACACAGAAGCAGCCTTGACAAATATTTACACAGCTATTCAATGAGTTGAACGCAATTTGGAAAGCAAGAATTCATTAATAATTTGAAACCTTATTATATTATTACTTTTTTCATTTATCTCTTGTAGTTTTTCTTCTTTACAAAATGTTTTGCCTTTCATCATATATAATTATTATAATTTTGTGTTATTCATATCAGTTGTTGAACAGTCTATATTTTTTCCCTAAAAAATAGAATAAAAGTTTACCGTCAGAACGATAAGCATATTACGCAGAGATTTGTTCGAAAATGGTCGAAAATGTTCCAGTTTGAAATGAAATTCTTTTGGGCTTCCATTGTCTAAATGAGGAGAAATCAATTCTCAATACGGGTTGAGAGATGTTTCAATTGTTCGTATCTACAATTTCACTTGAGAATAATTATAGAAAAACACCCCCTCTCACTTTATTCCAAAAAATTGGAACATCATGATTTAAATCGTAGATAATTTATTTTTCTCTTATTTAGACAATGCAAGTCACCACAGTGATTATTTCTCTTTCAATTAAACAGAAACGCAAAGCAAATCGATACACAAGACTCAAAAGCTATTTCAAATTCCACTAAGCCGTGATTTCATCTGTTAACTGTTTTGACACAAAGAGTAGCGCAAAATTGAACTGAAGTAATAATTAAACTGAAATCCACAACTATACAGCAGACAATGCTAGCTCTGAACGCTCTCTCAAACAATAAAGCTCATTCTGAGTTATTTTCCATCCGCTTGTGCTTTCACATAATGTTTGCTGTTGGTACATATCATAACTTCACAATTTTGTTAGTCATATTCATTCATATGTTTTTCGTTGTTTAGATTTTTTAGATTTTTTTATAGTATATGGAATATAAATAATTGTGTATTTTAGAAAATTGTTCTAAAAAAAAATACTGAGGATTACTCGTTGAAGCACGAGATTTCATGACGAACACAATTTTTTTGAATATGAGTTCTGGTGCCCATGAAAAGGATAATCCTGTATTTTTCAGAAAACATTGTGAGAGCCGAGAAAAACAGGGTACATATTGGTGTTCTTCTTGAACTTCTGAAATCTTTATACGTCAGGGATCACTTTCCGAGACAGCTTTGCCGTTCGTTCGAAGAACGAGCACTGGAAAATACATGTTCGGCATGTCTCCAAAGAAACGGCATATCGATGTGAGGACTGAGCTCGATGGGTCAGTCTCGATGGGACCGCTAACGGTAGAACGATTGATGATATCTCGGAAGAGCACCGTCCTTGAAATTATCTATAAAACAGAGAAGACAGATGACAAACCTGTCTGCGGTGTTCAAGAGAGGTGAAGTATCACCGATAAGACAAATGGCTCTTTTTCGGACAGGTCGGATTTGTACATAATAAATCATAATCAATTGACGGAAAATGAACTACTTCTTGTCTCGAAACACAAAACCAAGTTTTTTCTGAAATGGTACTGCTGATGCATTGAAATGAAATATTTCATTGCAATGGATACTCCTGAAATATTTACGCTAGCTACTGTGAGATTGGCCTTTCTAGAGAAAAGACATGTTTTTATTTTATTCGCATTGAATACTACTAAGTTCTTGGATTATCATTCTAGAATTTTTGTTGAGTCCGATAAAGAATTTCTGTGAACTTTGCCCATCAAGCGAAATGTATTTCTTCCCTAAAAACGATCATTTTCAGCAATTTCTTAGGTGAAACTAACAACCCGCCCCAGCTTCGCACGGATGCAATTTACATGAGGTGTCATTTATATTAAAAAGTACTGTACGATCTATTCAGAGTTTATCGCTTTGACATGATTTTAAAGACAATTTTTTTTTTACTGTAAGTCAACCTAGGAGATAGACATTTGCAATCGCGTTCTTCTCCCTTTAGGATTTTTGAAGAACTACAATTCAATAACACGTTATTTTGACGTATCTGTCAAGGTTTAGCCAGCGTTAGCTACGTTGGCGCCAAAAATAGATTTTTTTTTACTTAGCGATCGGAAAATCTCCGCTCTCCATCGGTGTGGGAACTTCTGGAGCGCGGCGCGGCTCGGCGCGGACTTGTTCGTCCAATTTCGGCAACACTCGGTACCCTCCGATTCTGTGATTCACATGCTGATTCACACCTCAGACATGTCTCTTCCGGGGTAAAATATATCTTCGTCTTCCGAATCATGGAAAACCGGGAAAACGTAGGAAGTACAATTATGTGTTATCGTCGCGAGACTGGTTGTACAGTGAAACCAATTTCATTATGTATATTCATTATTTTAATTTGCGCGGTGCGCTTATGTTGAGTGCCTTATCACTGGATATATTACGGACTATCATCCGTTGTCGGACAAGTGCGCAACAAGTATATCCGTCTAAAGCTAGGTTGGGTTTACTGTAGTCGTTGGGGCGGCCGATCAGAACCGCTCTATAGTGGACGAACCTCGAGTTTTCTGCCTGCCCCGCGTCGCACCGCGCCGCTCTGCCCCACCGACCTAGTGGACGTCGAGCTTAAACATGGTGCCATTTGATATCTTCTGCGGTTTGTACGAAAGCGCAGGAGGGCCACAAGAGGTTTATTTTCATCACATCGACTTTAACGCCGAAATTTCGTAGGTTTGTGTGCGCAGAATATTACAATCTTTTCACTATCAACATGCAATCCTATTATTAAACGGAAAAGCGTGAGAAAAAGTACACTTTATTTTACGGTTGTTGCTAGGCGACAGAAATTGTATACGACACCAATGGTATATCCAAATAACAACGAAATCCTGTCAGCGAGCCACTTCTTATTTTCTGTGGCAACTAATAGCCTATGAATATCTGATATGCACATGTTTTCCGATAATATTTATAGCGTTTTGTCTATTTTGACCATAGACCAAAAATCGCGGAATATTAATAATATAAGTAGAAATGGAATGTGATGAAGATTGAACAGCATGAAGCGTGAAGAAAAAGGCATTCGTTGCTGTACGAGTATTGTTTAATCAGAAGAAATATTCTAGAACATGAATAGTTTTACAGTTGTAGAAAAAAAAATATATGAAACTCGTGGGTAAAGTGTTTTTTTAATCGTTGGAATTGCCGAATTCTACCAATGGCGTCGTGCGTCAACATTTCCTACACGTAAAAAAAGTATCACTTTTCTCACTAGATACATAAATCAAGTGAGCAGAGTGATACTTTTTTACGAGTTGAAAATGTTGACGCACAATGCCGTAGGCGGAGTGCGTCAATTCCTACGAGTAAAAAAACACTTTACTCATGAGATTCATACAGTATTTTTTCTACAACTGTAAAACTTTTCATTTTTTCAAATTATTCTTCAAACTAAACAACAATCGTAAAGCTAGGAATACCCGTTTGTTTACTCTATATCAAGAAAAACTCATATTCGCACTCTCCACTATTTTCTGTGTTCAATCTTCTTCACTTTCCATTTCTACTTATGTTAAACTGATAACAAGAATTCGTTATCGCGAGAGATGCAAAATTTCACCAATTTGATTAATTATTAATGTCAATTACCTAGTTTCTGAAGGTCAGCCACAGCCACCTTGGATTACCTAGTGTGAATTAGTCCCGGTACGTTTATATTATTGCTGTGATTAATATGCTGTGATTTTTGATAACACTTACCTTATTGTTGAAACGCTATGAATATTATCAGTGAAACATTTGTAAATTAGACATTTATAGTTGCCACAGAAAATAAGAAGTGGCTCTTTGACAGGATTTCTTTGTTAATTGGATCTAGCAATAAAAGGGTACCTTTTTTCACACTTTTCGGTTCAATAATGAAATCGTATGTTGATAGTGAAATATTGTAATATTTTACGCACACAAACCACATAAAAAAAGAAGACTTTCTTGACAGTTGTAGAAAAAAATATATTTGAGCACAATTTAAAAATGTTGACTAAACCTTGAAATACTCCATTTTCCGACCACCTATGTAGAGTTCTACCAACGTAGCTGAATATGTGAAATTTTCATTTATTGCGCGAACGCTCATGTAGTGATATTACGGACTATAGTTCGTTGAACAACCAATGTGCATCGTGGGCGTGCATATTCTCACATTATACGCTATGTTTTTTTACTGTACTGCTAAGATTTTTTTAGATTTTTGGCATCGACTGTACTGCTAAGATTTTTTAGATTTTTGGCATCTGAAAAATGATTCGGCACCGGTCTAAAATCTTTAGCATCCTTCCCAAAGATCTCACTACTTCTAATAATTCCGAGATTTCTTTTCCCTTTGTTTTCACGCTTTTCTCCAAATATCACAAAATGAAAATTGTGCATGCGATGGATTGAAAATGTTGCCTTTCCCAAAGCAATTATATTTGCAATTCCATAACATCACAATACGAAGACTTTTCTGACGATGTTTTTATCGAAAACTCCACGAATAATTTACACATGAACATTCCCACCTTTCATGAAACTAATTGGTTATTGATTTTTCTGTCCCCGTCTGCACTATGCAAACAATTAGGGGTATATTGATATGTTTTTCTTCAACGCGGTTTCAGATATTACATTTTATACCCTTTTAATTAATTAATTCGTGTTTACTGCATCATGAAACAATATATCTGAATATGATACATGATTATTGCATAAGAACACGCAAAATTGATGGACAGCCAGAAACGGGAATTTTCTCTGAATTTAATAATGTTGGTTTTTCGTAAATTAGTCGATGTGTACACAAACATACTCTGGTCAGTCAAGCGAATCGTAGAACAGGTGACTCAGGAGCGACATTAAAGTTGTAGCATTTATCGGGGTAACAAAATGGATTTATTAAAGCTGAAAATTGTTATAATAAAAGTTATGTAGGTCACTCAGTCATACAGGGTGTACCTAAAATTGTAGCGATTAAAAAAATGGGTTGTTATGTGGAACATAATGTATCAATAAATGGCAAGAATTTTCGTTTTTGAAGCAGTCCAAACTTTTCTTCGAAAAATTTTATGAAATTTTATGAAATCGCTTTCAGTTACCTTTGTTTGGGAGGCACTGGTTTGATTCTCCAGGCCACAGAGTGTCTGCCCGCTGGCAGTGTTTCAGCGGGGCACAGGCTGAAGACCTCTTATCAGTGATTACCAAAAAAATTCTGAATATACAGGGTGTTTCATAATGAAATGCTGATCTTGAAGGGTGATAATCCTTGAATGATTTTAATAGGTCCGCCACCGCTTTATTTTTGAGATACAGGATGTTGAAATTTAACAAAAAAACTGTTCTTCCTCAATATCTCTAAAACCTCTTTGGGTTTTTCTTTCAATTTTGGTAAATGCAAAGTACGCTTGAAAATATATATTTTCCATGATAAAGGTTTTCTTAATTTTCATTAGTGGCGTCCCTGCCCGCAGCCATAGTTTTCATCACTGTTTTTGACCAAATAAATATTATTTTTGTCTTCTATCTTTTCATAAAAATGGTCTCTTGCCTTTTTTTTTCGCCTGACGAACGGTTTTCGACCTGAAAAATAAAATGCCTTCATTTGATTATACCTATGCCAGTTTTTGTTGATCTCAATTTTTTTTTAATCGAAATTGTTCGCCGGAAAAAAATAAGGCAGGAAACCATTTTCATGAAAAGATAGAGGACAATTACAAAAATAATATTTATTTAGTCAAAAACAGTGGCGTATCATTATTTTGATGAAAAATATGGCAGGGCATGTTAACAGGGACGCCACTAATGAAAATTTCGAAAACTTTTATCATGGGAAAACTATATTTTCAAGCGTATTTTGCATGTACCAAAATTGAAAGAACAACCCAAAGCGGTTTACAGATATTCGGGAAGAACTGATTATTTTGTTAAATTTCAAAATCCTGTATCTGATAAATACAGCTGTTGTTCTTGAAATCATTCAAGGATTATTACCCTTTAAAATCAGCATTCACTTACGAAACACCCTATATTTTTGGACTGACTGCTTAATATATGAGTTACTGACCTACAAACTTTTATCGAAATGCTTTATAGAAGTTGTGTAACAATTGTCAGCTTTAATAAATTCATTTTGTTACCTCGGTAAATGCTACTTCTTGGATGTCGCTCCTGAGTCACCTGTTCTACGATTCGCTTGACCGACAAGAGTATGTTTGTGTACACATCGTCTATAACAAATTAACGAAAAACCAGCTTTACTAAACTCAGAGAAAATTTTCGACTCTGTCCCATGGACTAAAAATATACGGTCATGGAAAAACAAAACATCCACAGTCCTTCAATCTTGAAAAGTAAAACAAAACACTTTTGTTTCATTTTCACCTAGATTCCACAATTGCCCTTTGTCTCCAAGAGAGCTGTCGCTTGCCGGTGGCTGCACTGAAGCCCGAATGAAAAAGTTCTTTCACGAACATTTCACAACCTCATACCTACTCACTTAAATGAACGAATGTTTGTTTTTGACAGTTAAGCGAATGGTTCTTAATTCTACGAGGACGTTAGTTTCGATCGCACCTGAGTTACTTCATAACAAAGGAGAAATTGTACAATAATTTTGTTTATGGTGAGTTTATACAGCAAGTAAAATAAAATAAGAAATAAAATAAAGTAAGATGTAAAGTAATAATTTTTGGGGTGTTTATACAGCAGAGTAAAATAATATAAGAAAGAAGCTACCAATCAAAATTTGGAATTTTATATTGGCACCACTTCAAAAACACGAAATGAATGAATGAAATCTCTGACGTTTTCTGTCGGCATATTTACTAGGCTACAGAAGTTTAATGGCGAGTTTCAATATTGACAATACAAATGATAAATAATGCAATGAGAAAATAAACAAAAACAAGCACTCAGAACCGTATTACGTATATGTATATGTGTTCTGTCATCTGTCAATTGTCTTGTCAACTAATAATAAAATGAAAGATAACCATGTTTTATTTTGCTATGAACTTATTCTGTATGAACTTTTTATGAGTGTTTTGCAGTTTTATCTTTTTATATTATTTTATGTCTTATTTTATTTTACTTGCTGTATAAACTCACCATTAGTGGTCGCGGAGCAGCAAATGGTTTTTTGTTAGTATCATTGATAGAGACAGATAATGACAGATTTTGCTGACACATTTTCTCTTTTCTGGGATTTTAACCACTGAAAATTATGCCAGTGTTGAGGTCAAAAAATTAAAATTCAGCGATCGGACATGTGCTAATGGAAAATTCATTTTCCTTCTGCAGAATTTTTTTTTTTTTTTTCAATCTCTCGTTGATGGCATTTTAATACATTAACAGGTATAACAATCTAATAGTGAAAAACCAAAGCCATAAGGTTTGCACGTACTTATGAAGAGTTGAAATAAGGGCGCGCGATCTTGTAAAAGAATACTCGGTTGCTGATGCATTTTCTCGCTTATGGCAATCGACAGAAAGACATTTTATGTCGTTAGGCACCCGAAAAAAATCCAATAAGAACAAAATAAAGTGCAATAAAAATTTGTTATATAAAAGTCTTTCATAATAAAAAAAGCCGAAAGTCCAGTTCGTGCTCATCAAAGATGAAACTAGAAAACTTACAGGAAAATCAAAGGAAATTTTGTTAATTTTTTCGTTTATGTGAATTGGCATATAGAAGGACAAATTGATTTCAAGACCAGAAAAAAAAGCCATAAGTCGGAAACATGATATTGACGTTTTATATAAAATACATACAATTATTTGAAAATGCTGCTGCGAGAATTTCTTCTATGGGTTTTGGTATATACCTATATTGCAAACTTTATTATTAGGCCATATAAAAAAAACCATAAGCCGGAAGCATGATAATAAGTAATATTAAATACACATAATTCATTTATTTAAATACTTATGTATATGTAAATCAGTAAATATTACTTCTGGAAATAAATTTATATATCTTTATTATTATATGCAAGTTTGCCTTATAAACCCCTATCCGGAAATGAGCCGTTAGGACACTATAAGCAATTAGTCCACCGGTTGCAAAATGTTCGTCACACTCACTGTCACTGTATAAGTTTAAAAACTCAACTGCGCAATTTCTCCGTGTTCACTGGTTTTGCTGTGACAGGATGTGGTTGATCATAGTTCACAAAAAAGTAAACACAGCAAAGCCATTGTGCGCCGGAAAATTGCGCACTTAAGTTTTTTAACCTATACATAATACAGAATCTGAAGAGAGGTCTAACTTCACCCATCTGCCTACCGGATATACTTTTTATGAAGTTTCATAAATAGACGAATACGTCTAAAATGTGTTGCCTATCAAAATGTGGTGACTATATACAGTGAGTTTCAAAAAGTTTGCACCTTATGTAAAGTTGTATATTATCCACTTGTCAGAAACTGTTATTCTTGATGAAAATTGGTGCATTGCACAATAATTGCATATAACCCAAATAAAGTATTCCGCAATGCAACAAATTTTATGAGAAATATAATATTCTTACAAATCGATAATAAAAAAGTTTCCCATATGGTGCTAACTTTGTGCTAAACTTTTTTATTGACGCATTTCAACGTAATTTACATATGAACCATTTGAAAATGTCGCGAATCCAGTGGAGTAGTCAGATTTTTTCAGAAAAAAATTGCTAGTAATTTTCCTAGATTTTTTACCTTGAAAAATAAAATTAGTTGGCCCTGGAAATTGAGATTTTTTCATGAAATTTGATGACCTATCAGACTTCTTGGATGTCTACCTAATGAAACAAAAATCATTCCAATCGGTTGAAAAATGTAAGTTTTATATAGGTGCTTCCATCTTAAATGGGTCACACTGTATATATTTAAATAAGTAAATTATGGGTATTCGATATTATTATCATGCTTCCGGCTTACGTTTTTTTTTATGGCCCAAGAATGAAGTTTCCAATATATATGCCAAATCCCGTAGAAAACAAAATGAGCATTTTTTTTTAAGCAGCATTTTGAAATCTTTGTATGTATTTATTTATGTAACACGTCGATATCATGTTTCCGACTTATGGCTTTTATTCCCATTTCCATAAACAAAAAAATTTAAAAAAAATCCACAAATTTTCCTACAAATTTACAACTTGACTATTTTTAGGTATATGCAAAGCTTATGATAAGTTTTGTATGATGTTTATCCATCATCAAACTCATATGGTTCAAATGCCATAAACGAGAAAGTCTGCCGGAAAAAAAATTTCATAAAATTTTCCGTTCGGAAAAATCTTCATTTTTGAGCTCAACACTGACATAATTTTGAGTGGTTGAAATCCTAGAAAAGAGTAAATCAGTCAGCAAAACGTGTCATCTGACGGTCTATCTGTTTCGGTTGATGAGTCGCGAAGAGTAGATAGATAGATAGATAATTTATTGGTTCTTGAAGATCATACATGCATGATATAGAACAAGTCAAAATGATCCTATATAAAAATAGCGTGACATTATAAATGACAAAACTAAGCATGAAAAATACACATTTGACAATCACAGCAAATATTGATAACAAACAAAATAAAAACATACATATTAAAATAAATACAGGTATACGCAGCACCTAGTCACATATTATACCTAAAACAGATATATTGAAAACTTAAAATTATGTTAAAAATTGTAAAAATATATAATGGTCATATGAAGTTTTTGTCCTCAAAATACTCTTTCAGTGAATAGTGTCAAAACTAACTTTATCTGTCTCTTAAATTCAGTCGGTGAATACTCTTTGAAAGAATTAGGTGTGATTGAATATTCTTATAGCCATATACTTTGGACAGTATTCGGTGCTCTTTAGTTTATGTACAGGCACCTCCAAAATATTAGAGTTCCTTGTTTCATACTGTCCTGCACCCAAGGTTTTGAAGGAGTTTATCTCATTTTTAGCATATTGTAGTACATGGAAGATATACAAGGAGAACACGGTTAATATTTTCAGTTCTTTGAAAATATTCCTGCAACTCATCCTTCTTCCACCTTTAACAATATTTCTTACTGCTCTTTTTTGAAGCTTTAATATTCTATTGGTTTCATGAGATGCACCCCAGGTTATAATACCACATGATATTATTGCTTGAATGTGAGCAAGATATATCTATCAACTGTTTTACTTAGTTCATCTCTTGCCAATCATATCTACCTGTATCACCACGTGTCATAAAAAACGCCAATATCTGAACTGATTTATAATACTTGTATTCTTTTGTTCTAGGATCAGGAAAATCGTACACGATGATGGGTTCACAAGACGACAAGGGTATCATTCCACGGCTCTGCGATTCACTATTTGGCCTCATAGCAAAACAACAGAGTTCGGAATTAACATATAAAGTTGAAGTCAGTTATATGGAAATTTACAATGAAAAGGTCAGTTTGATAAAGAATAACTAGAAACGGTACTTGAAAGGGTTTTCAGGGATATTTATTCATCGTGTTTCAACATGAAACGAAGCCGTTCTTGGTGCATTATGTACAAACTGCAAACAGTCTTAAAATAACTTCCTATCGTCTACAAAAGTCGTCGTTATATTGATTCATGAGACTCTGTTCGCTTTTCAACGTTTATAATAGAATTGATGTACTCCCGAAAAGTTCAAAAGAACGATTACAAACACAATTACACCAGCAAATGAAAATATTTTTAGAATGATAGGAATGAAACTATCAAGAAATATTTCAGATTTTCCTTTACACAATACTGGGTAGGTTTTAGCGTTTAGTTGCGGCAGGGATATCACTTAATGATTTCCAAGATCTATTTGCTGTTTCCAAAAAGTCTCTCTCTAAGCCAAGATACAAAAACTTAATCTTCAGATGACAGTTTGAATTTATATATTCATTATAAACATTATTTCCAGATAGTCCACAAATTTCCATGTGAATCTACCTCATACCAACCAGTTTAAAATTGAAATTAGCTGAAAGTGTGAAATTCCCACTTCTTGCGCGAACGCTTAATGTTAGGTGCCTTATCACTGGATATATGACGGACTATTAAAGTCCTTCGTACGACTAATGCGCACCATGTGCGTGCATATTTTCACACTTTTAGCTATGTTTGTCAAGCTGGAAATATAAATGAAACGAATGATTTAGATTAAGTTAAAATATCCTTGTCCCCCACACATTCCCAGCAAGTATTGCGAAATTTGGATTCATGCAACATCACTAAAACTAAAATGAATTTAAAATTTAGATGAATTTTAAATTAAGCATATGACGGTGTTCAGGCAGCATCAATTTAAAGAAATTAAGAAAGTACTAAACATGCGCATATCGTTCCAACTGTCAATTTTTGAAACGTCTTAGGGTATTCTTTGAAGGTGAACCCTAACCTGAGATTATCGTGGTTTGTTGTTTTTTGTTTTATCTATTCTGGTCTGGTGTTTACAGTACAGCATGAAAACTATCACCAAGAGAAGTGAGTATGGTTTAGTACTGAGTACATTATTGCTTCTGCGGGAGCCTCTGGTGTTGCGAGGAATAAAAGATATAGAAAATATGGCGTCAAACCTATGCTGAAATTGCGAACATAACATATCCTCTCTCCTCTTTGAAAGCAATCAGCTGTGAGTAAAGACACTACGCGTGCGCCGTTTCTAATTTATGGAAGAAATTAAGTTATTAGTTGAAAGTTGGCCATCTTTCTTAGTTTTAATGTTAATTTTAATTGCTTAATTTCTTGCGTGAACACCTCCATTTCATTACATTATTTTATATTCTTAATTTTAGTTTTAAATTCATTTTAGTTTAGATTTATGCTTGCATGAATCCACCTCAATTGTTCTTTTAGTTTGTTAATTAAAGTTTAATGGAATTGAGTTTTCTATTCATAGGATTGATTGTCTTACCACGCTAGCTCAGATTCGACTCAGATCTAGCTGGATATTTTTTGGTGGAGGTGGTTTTCTTATACTTAATTTCATATGTTGTTTAACTCGATCTGTTCTGACAAAATCACTGGAGCTAGTAAGTATTCCAAAACAACCACAAAAATACCCGGTTAAATATGTGCTGTTGTGGTATTACCCTCAAATATTCTGGTCATGCTCTCACAAAAGAAGTGGCACTGATTGGCACTGTTATTCGTTCAAATTAATAGTTGATTATGCAACAAGTGCAAAGAGTAAGTGTTTATTGCACTCGACGTGAAAATGTTGAGTGCAATAAACAATTTTTGCACGAGTTGCATACAACATTTTTTCTACGTTTGCAAAAGGCAAAAAATGATTTATTAAGCTACGGCACTAGGTGTTGGAAAATGAAAAGCGCAACTTAAAAAATTGATTAATCAATATCATCTATTTTCCATTAATAATACTCATTTTAAAACTTTCAATTCTCTAATTGTCAGAAATAATTTTTGACTGATGTTTCTATAACCACAGTTGCATTATAAAAATCAAAATCATCGAGGTGTAGTCATAGTACAGACAGTTTGCTCTATGCAAATGGCGGTTTAGAACAAAGCGGATCAGTTTTGATTATGGAGTTTTTCTCGGGAAGGCATTGTTTGTTAATTAATACAAAATAATATAAAATATGTAACTGTTTAAAACGTATGGCCAATCTCACAGAATATGTGCTAAATATGTAGTGGGTTTGAACATTTATGTTTGTCATGATGACAGCACGTTGAAGTTGAATGACAGATGAGGTCAATAAAAACGTTTGCACTAGTGCAATAAATAACTTCTTTTTCCACTAAATATAGTTCAATAAAGTTTTGCTTTTTGCATGAATGTATAAAAAATTAATTTTTTTAACAATGCAATGACAATACACGGGTATCTTTTTGAACCAGACTGAGAGGAAGGCATTATTATTTATTTGTGTCTCTCCTTTTTTTGCAGGTGCACGATTTACTGGACCCACAAACGAATAAACAATCATTAAAAGTGAGAGAACACAATGTTCTAGGTCCGTATGTCGATGGGCTGTCACAACTGGCTGTGACATCATTTCAGGTATGATAAAAACTTAAATATATCTATAAAGAGGTCATTTTCTTCAAACTTTAATGATAAAAAGTATTCTTTCCACACGCACACTTACACACCCACACATGCCAAAGATAGCCTCATCAATAATCGATTTTAAGAATATGTTAAAAAGATCATGAAAGAAAAATTATCATCTTTTTTGAATTCAAATTCCCAGTGATTGATACCCTCTAGACAGGGTATACCGAAACTATGGTGCCAAATTGAAATGGAAAATTTTCGTCTAAAAATAAATAGGACTCTCCTCATAACTATTTTTCTCAAATTTCATTCTTTGCGGAGATACAGGGTGTCGAATATGAAAAATCAAGAGTATTTTTTATTCATTACTTCCACAGTTTCGATTTTTTTTTAATTAAATGCTTCATTTTGAAAAAAAAATCACAGTGGCGTACAACAAGGATACCATGGTCCCTATTTTTCCACTTTTTTACGCCACTGGTGGAATCAGAAAAATAATTTATTATTCGAATTCCGCATTCAATTTCGAGTGAAAAATGTATACTCGTTTGAATCCGGAAAAATCAATCAAGCTAATTGCGCTTTTATGAATACAAACATATATAGGTACTATAACTAATAACTAGTTCAAATTACAACTGGATATACTACAAAAAAAATTAATGACACTTTCACATGCATCTGCTCACAAAGCTGCTTCCTTGCAGATGTATAAGATATAAGGTGTTGAAAATGGAAAATCAAAATGAATTTTTCTCGTAACTTTCATAGTTTTGAAAAACAAATCGATTAAATATTAAGGTGTGCTTTCCTTCGATGAGTACTCTATTCTGGATGAAAAATCAGTTGTCACAGTGACCTGCAGAAGAGTACCATAGATTCTTTTCCCACTTCACATACTACGAGACTGATATATTTTTAGTAAGTGCGAATTTGCACAGTCCAATAAAATTCATGAATAAGTGAAAAATAGAATTGACCATTATTTTTTTTATTTACACACGACAATTGATTCGTCAATTCTGGTGTTAGTTTTTATGAAAAGGTTCAACCTAAGAACTTTTATCCAACGAACAGGTATAATAACAGACTGAAAATTACCAAAAATTGTCGTAAAATTTACAAATTATTGGTTAAGACAAGTTGATATCTACCTACCAATAAAATTCAAGGTCTCAAAATTGATCGGCGTGTAAATTCGCACTAAAAAGCGCGAAATTATTTTATACAGAAATGCACTTTTCAGGTGCATTTTTTTTTCAACTCGCATTCACCATAATATTGGAATAATAATAATTTCTCTTATGAGAATATGTAATAAGAAAATTATATCTAACTTATTCTCTAAGTGCTTACTGAATGGAACCGATTGAAAAGATAAAAGCACAACAAAACCATTTGATTATATCCAAGTAAAGTAGAAAATTGGACTAGTTTACATCATTATTGATTTCAGTAAAATTTTGCAATGCACTCCTATCCGCAATAACTGTGGCAACTGGTTCTTTTTTTTTTCAAAATAGAGCGCCCATTGAATGAAATCATACCTTCAAATTCAATAGTTTTTTCTTCAACTATGAAAGTTACGACAAAAATTCATTTTAATTTTCCAGTTTGAACACCGTATAAAATACCTCTGCTGAAAGCAGCTTTGTGAAAAAATGCATGTGGTAGTGTCACTTCCGAACAATTTTTTCATTATTAGTATTTGAAAATGGTTGATTTTTCCGGAATCAAACAAGTTTACATTTTCTACTCAAAACTGAATGAGGAATTCAAAAAATTATTTATTTTCCACCAGTGTCGTAAAAATAGGGGGAAAAAGTGAACATGGTTTATTGTACGCTAAAATAAACTGGAAGTTATGAATAAAAAAAAACTATTAATTTGAATATTCAACACCCTGTATATCTGGAAAGTCCTATTTATTTTTCGATGGGAATCTTCCATTTCAATTTGGTACCCTAGTTACTTGGTTTCCTTCCTATATTCTACTCTGCAGTCTTTCTAGTTATCATTGGGTTTCAAAGGTAGGAGAGTTGCTAGGTTGGATATGAAACTTTCTTGCAACTTTCCTTTCAGGACGGAAATACCTCCTCCAATCTATAAGAGAAGTTGAATAACTCACAAAAAAATTGGTGTTAGTTCGGAAGCATATTTCTTGAGGACGATCGCTGCCAATCGGTGGAATTCAGTCAGATCCACTACCTTTGTAGGTATTAAGGGGAAGTTGTACTCTGCTATTATAAACAGTGCATGCAAGGGTTTGGTAGTCCTTAACTTTTTTGGTTCATTTTTCACTTTAAGTGAATTAAAAAATAAGTACATATTGGGTAAAGATATTATCTATGTTCCCTTTTTCTCACTTTTTCAAAATTTTATTTAGTTTTTTTTAAAAAACAATTGCAAAAATCCATGTTTTCTGATATTTTTGATGATTGTCTCATTTTTTATTTTTTTTTTGAAAAGAACCAAAGCAAATTTCGAAAAAGTGAAAAAAAGCATAGATTAGATATTTACTAACATGTCAAAATATTTTCATCCACTAATAATGAAAGTTAGGGACAACGGAACCCTTGCATTGCAAAATTTTGTATGCGGATAGAGGGTCACAGGTCTGTAAGGTATCACTTCCACTTAAGACCTAGCAAAATTCGCCTGATTGTTCATTGACGAAAGGCGACTGTCAATGTTATGGGGTTGTTTTCCCCTATGAATTTCTCACATTGGCGTTAGACAAGAATGCACTCCAGTAGGAATTTTTGAAATACAAAATGGTATATGTAACAGACTTGTTTCGAGGAACACTAAATACTGAACCAGTGACTGAGCCAGAAGAAAGGTAATTTCAGTTCATTCAGTAACACTGATTCATACTAGGCGTATGAAGCCGGTTGACAAAAAAAAAACAATTTTAAGTTAACAATTTAACAATATCCATCAATAAGATTCATGTCTGATGAGGAAATACAAAAAACTCGAAATCTAACTCATATTTTTTTAAAGTATCCCGGCACTGAATACAAAAAGAAATTCGTTGGAAATCTCAGATCTAGCCAAAAAGCCGCAGAAAACAACACTGACATTATAAACTACCAAAATTATGCAGTCATCGTTGAAGTATGGAAGTTAGTCAGAAATATAATCCTCTGAATAATTCACACTGAATAAATAAAGTTACATCGACCTCTTAAGTCGATTGTTGACCAAAATCAATACCCAGCAAACAAGGACATTCTCCTTCCTAGATATTCCTCATCATATCATACTCATTTATCATTTAGGACAACTCCCTGCACGCGATTGTTTCCCAACTGAATGGAATTATTCATAGATTTACAATGAGACTCACTTCATCTATCAACAAAAACGGTGTATCAAAACTACAACCTCAGTCAATTCAGTTGGTGGTTCAGTCGTTCGATTATATTTCTAATTTGTTATAATATTAATGCTGGCGTATTAATGTGATTGTAGATCTCACCAATAGCAATATTGTTAACATCTAAATAATTGCGTTATTTTTAAGATATTACCGACAGTAAAATTGTTGAAAAATATATATGTAGTTATCAAACCATATTTATTATCATTGTTCGGGTTGGCTAGAGCTTCTTTGCTCCTCGCTGTCAGATCTATTTCGTGAGTGCTCCGGATTTTTTGATGAATTCCCGGAGAGGTTTTCCTATACGATGATATCTCCTGCACTACAGTGGCCGAACATATCCATCATCATATGAGCCAGATTTTCCCATTCAAACACTATATGGGAGACTGTTTCTTCCTCCTCAGCGGATGCAGGTGTTCTTTCAGATGACAGTGTCCTGTAAGCAGATCTACCAGCTTCCTGAGAGAGTTTTGACTCATTTCGAGATGTTTTGGCAGGCGTTTGGTTGTCCCCATCATCATTATCCGTGGGTATTGCCTGAGGCATTCTCACAGGAAGATTGACGATGGTTCTGAACCCAATTTTCGTGTCTTGCTAAATGTCCCCACATGCCGGTTCTGGTCCGATGAGAGTTGTTGCTGCCCCTGATCTTGCTAGGGAATCTGCGGCATCATTCCCTGCATGATCGCAAGGCATATATTGTCGCCTAACCGAGAGAATGACTATGTGTTGGTTTCTACGACCCCTCCTTAGAATTTCTGCTGCAAATTCTGAGCTGGATTCATACACGGCTCTCACGATGTTCTACTTACACGCTCCATCCATAGTACCATTCATTCATTTTCTTATGTAAACACTCCAAACTCAAAAGTTCACGGCCTCCCTGTTGTCTGGGTAAGGGTAACCGTAGAACGGATAAATTAGGAAGTAAGCTACTATGAAAATGCATAATTTTGCGAGTTCTCTTGAGATTGCACTGCACTGTTTGGAACTTTTGGTGTAGTAATGAGTTCATCTTCTAGAGGAAGATCAAACTGTTGAATATTCCGCTTGAAGATGATCACTTGGTGATTGAAACACGTGTAGAGGTGTTAAAAATAGCGGTTTGGTGTTGGGATAAAACTCCAATATATTCTCTTGAGATCATTTCCCCACTCCCAAGGAGTAGAGTAGGAACCGAACGGCAAGCCTATCAGTTGCAGCAACTTTCCTCTTCCCCGACAGTTCTGGTAACCAGATCTGTCGGATTTTATGCTGATAATTACCGCGGCCTTGTTCCACTCCTAGGCGAGTAAGTATAAGTCACTCAGGCATAGTTTCTGTATTCCTCTCGCTTCGTCCTCTTTGGAGATGAATGAGTTTTGAAATTTACTTTTTGGTATTTCTCGATACTCACAACTCCTAAAAATTAGACAGTACCTAATACTATTTGTTTTATTCTGTCCATGGGTTCTTACGATTTTTTGTGAACTTCAGGGGATTTTTTCGTGTGAACCTACGGATCAATAAAAATCACCACCTACGCCACTGGGATAGTCACGACAATCAAGGACATTGTATATTTCAGCTGCGTTTTTGCCACGAGTTCATAGGCAAGTTTTAATGCTTTATAATACAGAGCAGGGCCATCTTCAATCGAATAGCACAACTATATTAGAAAGCATTTTGCACAAAGTATACGCCATCTATATTAATTTGGTTGAACTGATGAAAAGGATATCCGTGGTTGTATATATATTTCAACTTTCAGATCATTAATCTATTTTTGGACCACAAAATGAGTTCGGTGATATTTTCAAGTGTTCATAGTTACAGAATTAGAAAAATTAATTTTCCTCACCTATCAGGTGTATTTGCTCAGTGTCCAATGTTGTGTTGTCAAAGGCAGACAAAGTTTATTTACATTATTTTACAATCGAAAATAAGGAGTTAAGCAAAAAGTGGCAATGCCTGTGTAGATGAAAATTTCCGATCAAATCATTTCAACTTTCGACATTTTCAACAATTTATTCAAATTTGAATGAGAATAAAATAAAACACCATACTCTTGATCACCACCATACTGTTTGGCGCTTAAATTCTGAGCGCCATCTAGCGGGAATGCATTTCGCGAATATTAAACTTACAGTGGCAAGTCATTAGAAAGTTTGGCAAAAGGTGAAGAATGCCAGAACGCCCTAACAAGTTTATGAATGAATTACTAATATCAAAAGGTTGAAAGTATACCCTCTCGTTTCGGATGTCCACCGTGTTAGTATATTTTGATTATTCTAACCCTTTATCGCATCGTGGTGCAAATTTGCAAAAAAAAATTATTATTGCCAAAAAATATAATACACGGTCTCTGGACGCCAAACGAATTATATTGTCGGAAATGGGTCCGCTTCTATATACATATGTATATTGGTAAGGGCTACAAGAATAAATTATTTTGGAGTCTACAGGGTGACTCAAAAAAGTGTGACATCAAAGTTGTGTTTTTTCAAATAGATCACCATGTAGTTTGTTACATTTTTGAAAGGGTCAGCAAAAAATAATATGATTTTGAATGAGGTACTATGTACCCAACTCTTACAGTTCTCAGTTTCTAGGGTGAAACACAAAAATACAAATTCCTTCGCTCCTTCGGTACCGTATTGAGATGCACCAGGAATTATATCAAAATAGACTTTCATCGACGAATCGGGTGTTGTATATGGGTTCTGGAAAAGTTTAGTGGGGATGAACATTTTTTTGATTTCATTTTATTTCCTGATTAATCTACTTTTCAAAGCAATGGCTTAGTAAACAGACAAAACTTCCATTATCATAGTGACTTCAATTCTCATTTTCCGCACTCTGGATCACCAGAATAGATGGTATTTTAAGTTCACTTGAATGGTCAATTTTCAAGAGATAATATCTCTGAGTTTCTGGAGAAGGTGCCACTAAATATGACACAACGAATATGGTTTCAATTGGATAGAGCTCCGGCACATTTCAAATTCAGTATTTGAATATGTGCTTTCCGAATAAATGGACTGGTAGGGAGGATCAACTATTGAGGTTAGATATAGGTAACCCCAATATCAAATGAAAGATAACCAAAAAACTAGATGGTGTTGGTTCTATTTGAAATAACAATTAAAGTTTTCTCTGTTCGAAATTATAAAAAAGCGACAATGATTTTTGAACATTCGGTATAATGTTGACAAACGGGTTGTATCGAAATCAATTGCTCAACACCTTCTTGATCCATGGTTGGACTTCGAAAGGATGATTTCTATAGATTTCGATGTTATTTAGTTTCCAATTGAAACTAGCATTTTTATAAAAATCAATAACTCGAGAACAGTTACAGTTGAGTACATAGTACCTTTATAAAATCCTATTATTTTTTGCTGATTGTTTCAAAAATGTAACCAAATATAGGGTGGTCCATTTGAAAATACACAAATTTGATGTCGCAGTTTTTTGAGCCACCCGGTAGACTCCAAAATAATATCCTCTTGTAGCCTTAATCAATATACATGGAATAAAGAGATATTCCCGAAAAAAATAAATAGTTTGGCTTACAGGGACAGAAGTACTTGGCAGTTATACTTCTACTTGAAAAAGCCATTGCATGGCGAAAAATATGTCGCGGTTTTGTTTATAAACCAAAAAGTCAATATTGAAGTTTTATTATGAATGTTAACACGGATTTTCATCAAGTATCGGCTACATCGATTAAAAAAACAATGAAAAACAGGAAACAGCATTATTGTGTTTAGCCGTAGAAAAACAAAATTGTGCATTAAAGAGCTGAATTTTGCACCTTTTCTATGAAGTAAAAATTAAATGTTGTGGAAGAAATGTCTTGGTCGATACCATTTCCATTTTCTGCGGTTGAAAAGCCGATAAAAGATTTTTCCTTTTCCTGCACGGCATCACACGGTAAAATATGAGGGCTGCGTCATCCCTAGCTCGTACAAGTCGCAACCGGTTGACAGATATAACATTTTTTTTAACAATATAAGAGCTCGTGCGTACAAGGAATATGCGGAACCGGTGGCCAGTGCTGGGAATTATTCTCAAGTTGCTTGTGTGAGAAGCGTACACTGTACAATCACAGCCACCACGATTTACTTCATAAGTCATCATTCATTGGCGACGTTTAGTAAAAGTGCGTAAGGTCTTGAATATTTCTGTTCCTATTTTGCATTTACCTCTATCGAAACAGTTTGACTTCCATGCACATAAAAAATCTTCAAAACCCACTATTCGATAACAATTTATGAAAAAATTATTCATTTACAGGATATCGATAATTTAATGGCGGAGGGTAATAAATCCAGGACAGTCGCTGCAACAAACATGAATAGTGAATCATCTCGATCTCATGCAGTGTTCACTGTTATTTTAACGCAAACTTTAATAGACACTAAAAATGGAGTATCTGGAGAAAAAGTTAGCAGAATGTCACTTGTTGATCTGGCAGGTTCTGAGAGGGCTGTGAAAACAGGGGCTGTTGGGGAGAGGCTCAAAGAAGGCTCCAATATAAATAAGTAAGTATAAAGATATTTCGTCATTGTGTTTGAAAAGGGCTTATGTGTAAAAAAAACAATTTCACCTTCATTACCTACTGGATAAATATTGAAAGCAATTTCTTGTTTTCAGGTCTCTAACGACATTAGGTCTAGTCATTTCGAAATTAGCAGATCAATCAACGGGTAGCAAAAACAAAGACAAGTTCGTGCCATACCGAGATTCTGTATTAACGTGGTTGCTAAAGGATAATCTAGGAGGAAACAGTAAAACAGTTATGGTGGCAACGATATCGCCAGCAGCTGACAATTTCGAAGAAACACTTTCAACACTACGGTATGCTGACAGAGCAAAGAGAATAGTTAACCACGCAGTTGTGAATGAAGATCCGAACGCTAGAATTATTAGAGAGCTGACACAGGAAGTGGAGGCATTGAAGGAAATGTTGAAACATGCAACGGTACTGTAGCTTTTTTATTATATTTAAATTATTTCAATAGTCAACTTCAGTTTGCAGATGAAGATCTATATGTTTAACAATTATCAAGAACTTTCCTTATAATGACTTTGGCTTTCAGAATTTCAATTCATCATATTTTTTTAATGGTTTTATATAGGTTGAAGGGGGGGTTGTAGAGGCTACGGCCTCACAAGCACTTCAACCTATTAGATCTTTTGTGCATGACCCTATTATCTATTTGAAGTCTGGGATTCCGAGACTATGAATTTTATCATTTTCCTGGGAGCTAATTTCCGGACATCGGAAGGCATTGAGAGGGCCCCTTTCAGGAACTTGAGCCTCTCGCCGAAAAGCGCTGGGCATTCGCAAAGGAAATGTATTGTAGTGTCAGCGAAGTTATCGTAATAGCGGCAACTATCAATCCTTGATTTGCCCATTTTTTTTGTGGTGATACTTTGGACGGCTGTATCCAGTGAAGGATCCCGTTACCGATTTCAAGTCTTTCTTGTCCAACTCAAGATGTTCAGCTTTCCTTGGCGATATGCTCACTAGACTTTCCGTTTGTCTTTGTCCTCTGGTACTTTATTCCTGTGAGATTTCATTTCATCGGTTTTCAAGCGTCGAAATCTGCCCCTTGTTTGGCAAGACGTTCTGAGAGGCAACGCTAATACCTTTGTGGCCTGGCATCCACATCAAAGTAATCTGGTTGTTTCCGCTAGTCGTCTCATGGGTTGTTTGCAGTTTCAAGTCAGCTCTGACTCACAAATGTATAGTGTATTTGATGTCTCTGAGTCGAACGTTATGTACTGGTGGTCCAACATACAGGAGTCCGCGAGATCCGCGAGGTTAAATCAAAAAACTCTATTCCAATTGAATTTATACAGATGGGTTCTTTCCCCCCCTATGGATAATGTCGATGTTAGTGGCCGACAAATATTCTAGAAGGTACTTACCCCTTGCAAAAGTGTAACTTCACGATTTAATGTTGACTCCTCGTATCCGACCTCCGTTTATCAGGGGTTCTTGAAAAGTTGTCTTCAGTAAACCTCCTAAGCACACTCGTGGGAATTATGGAGGTTCATTGGAAAGCCATTGGGTTTCAGGAGGGCTTTTTGCTTTCCTCTCTTCGTAGCTCCGCCGGCATGAGGACTCTCCTGTGTTCGAGCCGAATTCTTCCTTTTTTTCAAGTTCTGTCCATCGCTTGCAAATTTTTCAGCACCTCTGGCAGCTTCCACGGCCTGCTTCTTAGTGCTATCTGCACTTTGTTTGGTAACCGGAGTACCAGGTTCTGAGGGGTCAAGTACGGCCGATTTGGATTTGTCGCCTCTTCTCCTGAAAGTTGTGCGATCAAACTTGTAGTTTATCATGAACCATGTCTTAGTTTTTCGGCTGACTGAAAATCAACCGAATCAGTAAGAAGTTTTGGAGGGCCTTCGGATGTTCTCCTTATTACCCAGTTGGTTGCGTTGATGTTGTCTTTCTAAGCCTCTATTAGTCCAAGTTAAGTAGTCAACCAAAATCAGAGGGCTAGCCAGACAGGTCTACTGTGTGAGCTGTGGAAATATGGCTTTATTCTAGCCTTTTTTTTCCAACTCCAGTATGAGCCGCAGCTTCTCTTCCTACTGAATGCATCTGTAATCTATATTGATTAAATCTGGTTGGAATGGTTGGGTTTCCAGTAAATTTTCTTCTGATAATAGGTATTACATTTCTAGGGTTCTCCAGTAGGAGACATTCAGAGAGTCGATATCCATCAAAAACTGAGTGAGAGCGAGAAATTGTACAAGGAAGTTTCCCAGACATGGGAGGAAAAACTGATGAAAACCGAACGGATACAAAATGAACGGCAGCAAGCATTAGAAAAAATGGGTATCAGTATCCAAGATTCTGGCATCAAAGTTGAGAAAAATAAATATTATTTAGTTAATTTAAATGCAGATCCATACTTAAATGAACTGTTAGTTTATTATTTGAAAGATGTTACTGTAGTTGGTGGTAGTAATAATTCTGGTGTGCAACCTGATATTCAATTGTCAGGACTAGGAATTCAACCTGAACACTGTATAATCACAATAGAAGATAATGGACTGTTTCTAGAACCTCTTGCCAATGCCAGATCTTGCGTTAATGGTTCTCAAGTTAGTCAGAAAACTCCCCTTCGTCACGGAGATAGGATAGTCTGGGGTAATCACCACTATTTCAGAGTAAATTGCCCAAGATCAATATGTAAGTTCAAATGTTGATGACCTTGTATCAATTTTTGACCCCAAACTATTACAGCAGCCACATCAGAACCTCACACACCCGCACAAAACATCGACTACAATTTTGCAAGAGATGAACTCATGACAAATGAGATGAGTAACGATCCTATTCAAACAGCAATAGCCCGTTTGGAAAAACAACATGAGGAAGATAAACAAGGTTTGTAACTTTTTCTGTATATACTTCATCAATTAATTCTTTCAACGGTCTAGTTGCTTTGGAAAAACAACGCATGGAATATGAACGGCAATTTCAACAACTACGTAATATGGTATCGCCCTCGACACCTTATTCCCCACATTCGTATGACCCTCTCAGGATTGGTTTGAGCAAAACTGCTCCATGTACTCCTACAACCCAGATGAAAGTTGAGCGCTGGGCCCATGAAAGAGACGAAATGTTCAGGAGAAGTATAGGGCAGTTAAAAGAAGATATTTTAAGGGCGAACTCTTTAGTAAAGGAAGCCAGTTTTCTAGCAGAAGAAATGGGGAGGCAGACTAAATTTAGTGTAACTTTACAAATTCCTCCAGCTAACCTGAGTCCTAACAGAAGGGTAAGAAAACTAATTTCTAGAAATAATCTTGAACTTTTACTTTATTTAATTTTCAGAAAGGTGCTTTCGTGAGCGAACCGGCAATTTTAGTTAAACGAATTAACTCTAGTCAAGTATGGTCAATGGATAAATTAGAAAATAAAATAATAGATATGAGAGAGTTGTATGAAGACCAAAAAAGTAGAGGTGAACACGACCCTGACAGCGAATTGAGAGGTTCTGATCCATTTTTTGAGTCTCAGGAAAACCACAACCTCATAGGAGTAGCTAACATTTTCTTAGAAAGCTTGTTTCATGACGTTTCTTTAGATTATCATACTCCAATCATCAGTCAGCAAGGGGAAGTTGCTGGTCGCCTACAGGTATGTTGAACCTTTCACTTTCCTTCAAGCAATAAAAATAGTCCTTCTTAGTACATCTTATGATGACTAGGTCCTCTTTAAAGCTAGAGCGACTCCTATTTGATCAAATATTCGTTTGTGTTCACAACTGCAGAATCCACGTATATTAGGCTGACAGCACACCGAAAAATCAAATATGCCTTAAAGCAAAACGTTTTTGAGAAATGAAGACTGACCACACACCAATAAATTAAAAACGACTGAAAGCAAAATGGTTTCATCAAACGTTTTGCTATACAGCAAAATATTTTGCTGTACAGCAAAACAGTGCAAATAGAGTCGGCGCTTCTACGTGTTGTTTACAACAAGGTTTCCCAAACGCTTTCATTCAAAACATCTTGTAGCAAGACGAAACATTTTGAAATACACGAATCACACAAAACAGATTCATTCAAAAACAGTTTGTTTCGAGAAGTTTTAAAGAGCCTGAAGGTGTTTCCCTGTTTTGCCATACCAGTGTGTGTCACTTCATATAATTCGTGAAGAAAAAACAACTTCTACCTAAATTAGTCAAAAACGTTTCGCGTTTAAACGTTTTTTATTTCCTGGTGTGTAGACAGCCTTATTAATTTCTATATTTAGCAAGTTGCTAATTATAATTGTTACAATGCATGATAAAGTCATATAAGTTAAAATATATTTAGTTTGAATGCTAAATCTATGGACTAATCGATGTATAAATAAAATAATTCTATATAAAAAAGTTGACAAAAACAGCTACTTAAAAATCACACTCTAGTTAAACTTAATCTATATCACAGACTCTTATACTGTCTCTTGAGATGTTATTGGCATGATCTTTAAATAAAAACCGTATGTCGATAATGACGCCCAAATACTTCAGTTTCACATTCACTTATACTACCTCCAATATTCACAGCATATCTATTATAACTAAACTCTGCTATAGTTTTGTCAGTAACTACCTATGATCATACATTTACTTTTTAGTACATTTATATTGAGACGATTGGCACGGGTATATTAACAAATATTTTTCAAATCCTCATTTATTTTGTTGATGGAATCGTTTAGTTCCTGTGATGAAGCATATATTAGGATATCGTCAGCAAATAAATGTATTTCAGCTCCACGTAATATGTCAACCATGTCATTTATATAAATTATGAAGAGCAATGGTCCTAAAATACTTTCTTGTGGGACAACATGATTATTTATATCACCTCATTGGAAATTATTCCGTTCAACTCTACCTGTCGCTTCCGATTCCTTAAATTCAGAAAACCATTTTAAAGCTATGCCCCCAATATAATTTTCTGTAATTTTGTGATCAGTATATCTCGATCTATAGTTTCGAAAGCCCTTTGTGAATCTAAGAAAACAGTAACAGTACTTTTTCCAACATTATAATCATTTTTCCAGTCATTCAACACCAGCTGAATTGCTGAATTGCTGACTGGCAACTGTGTTTCTGTCTAAATCCTCATTGTTTTTCTGTTAAAAGTTGGTTTTGATCAATATGTTCTAATAGTTGTCCATACACCAATTTTTCAATGATCTTATATTGAAACTTGCATGATGATCGGGCGTAGACATGCGACCCTAATCAAATTTTTTTTTTTTTTTGTACTGGTATGATTGTTGAAACTTTTAACAGAGAAGGTACTATACTCCTTGCTCTAGAGACAAATTTATTAAATGCAATAGTGGTTTTTCTATGCTAATATTTTTGAGAAGCTGAAAGTGAAGTTCATCTGGGCTAGTTTTATTAGGAAGGGAAAATTGAGTTAGTCTTAAGAGTTTTTTTTATCAATTAACTTAAAATCGGAGAATAGTGATTTGAATTGAAATGTATTATCAACACTATCAACACTCTCATTGACTTCATCTATACTGTCAACTATATCCTTGTAGTGTGTTGTATTTAAAGACCACAAAATAGATTTTTACTTTATTTATTTCGGACAATACTTCCAATATAGTATTTATTGAGTATATCTGGCAGTGTACTAATTTCAGTGCTGATGCCATTGTCAAACTCAATACCTACTATTCACAGAAATTGTTTTTATTTTTAGGCATCAACATTTTCATCGTCTCCCACATGTCTGACGTGTTATATTTACAGCCATCAATTATATAATATATAACACTTGATCGAATAAGTTATCAGTTTTGTTTCCTACACAACAACGTTTTAAACATTGGTATCTTCAATATAATCAATCATTTCAGGTTGAGCTCAGTAAAGTTGCAGGAACTTTTCCACAAGACCGAGAATGTGAATCAGCTTCTGACAATTCATCTGAAAGTAGTAACGATGAAGATGAACAAGGGAGCACCCAAGTTACCATACGTGTACACATAAAGCAAGCTTCAGGCTTGCCTTTGTCTCTTGCGAACTTTGTATTCTGCCAGTATACTTTCTGGGGCCATCCAGAACCTATAGTGGTTCCTGATGCCACTGATCCCCATTCAAACAAACAACCAACTACTGTGAAATTTGATTACTTTCAGGATTTCACAATTAATCTTTCTGAAGAGTTTCTGGAACATTGTGTGGAAGGCGCACTTTCAATAGAAGTATGGGGTAATAGAAGTGCAGGTTTTTCAAAATATAAGCCCGGGTGGGAAGTAGTGGAGCAACAGCTTGCCACAGCAAGGTCGTTGCTAGATCGCTGGTTAGAGTTAACGAGGAAAATAGAATTATGGGTGGAAATTCAAGAGCTCAACGAGCAAGGAGAGTATGCTGCTGTCGAGGTTGCCATGAGAACAGACATGTTAACAGGTGGTATCTACCAACTTAGACAGGGTCAACAACGAAGAATACAAGTGAGAGTTAAACCAGTTCACAACTCAGGGACACTGCCTATTATCTGTCAGCAAATAATCAAAATTGAAGTAGGTGGAGTATTGGTCAGAAGCAGACTACAGAAAGCACTGGATTCATACCAAGAGGAAGATTTGACTGTTTTAAGAGAAAAATGGAATGATGCTCTTCAGAAACGCAGACAATATCTGAATCAACAGCTTCAGAATTTGTCAGAGAAGGATGATAAAAGTGACCAAGATATAGAAAGAGAAAAGAGTTTGATGGATCAACTGGTCAATTTGACTGAAGAAAGTAATGCTGTTTATATACCTCAACCTGGGACTGGAATACCAGGGGCCCCAGCTATGTGGAGCCCTTCTCCTGGAATGGAACCACATGTACCTGTACTATTCTTAGACCTAAACGGTAAGATCAGAACTTCGGATGACTTATAGCATAGTTCATAAATTATAGATAGTGATTCATAGTTTGTTTGGGTCACAATTCATATCAAGCATATCGAGAAATAGAACAGAAATGAGAGGGTATCTAGACTTAAAAAGCAGTTTTATTTTGCCGATATATAGTGCAACAAGGAATAATTTTAGCAAACCAGATACACAATTATCACTTCTACGTTGCAACACAGTAAATTTTTGATATTTAAATCTATCGTAATCAGTTAATCATAATAATAATTATTCATGATGATCCATTTCAAAATACATTAATTGATACACATATAAATAATACAATACCTTGTAATACAAAATTACACCATTTAGGCTCTACAGTAGAGTCCATAATCATCAAATAGAAGAGATACAGTGTCGTAGAATTGATTAAAGGAAAAAATATTGAGTTTAATGAAACAATGTTGAAAGTTGAATTGCTAAATTTGCTTGACTTCATAAAAAGAAGTATGTCAGGTACGTGGCTGACGAAATGGCACAGGAAAGAGGTGTGATTGTGCGTCAATTGGCTCCATACCACTACGAATTTAAATGCAATTGAGCTAATTTGGACAAAAATCAAAAACGAAGTGGCAAGAACAACCAAAACTTTTGAACTGACAAATGTCAAAACATGCTTTTTTATGAATACATTTTTCGAATGGATTAAAACATTAATTTTTCATGTTTAATAATTCAATGGCAAATTCAATTAAATATTGTAGATGCAAAAAAAAATCTAAAAAATTAATCATATTCTATAATTCCCGATTTTATTCAAAGAATAAAAGATGTCCACAGTGCACGCCCTACATCATCAAAAAATGTTATTCGTGGTGTGAAAATAAAATCATTTTCATTCTGGTATCATATCTTGGAGATAAATTAATGTGATTTTCCGATGTAATGGAGAAAGAAGAGAATATCCAGAGAGTGATTTCATCATATGTAACAATATATACCATCCATCTAGAATAGTATTACTTATATGGGAAAAAATTAAATTGGTCATAGGTGGCTACGATTTAAATTTCTGGATTACCTTTCAATTCTAATAAATATTTCCTCTTGACTTTCAATTCTACCGTGAAAAAGAAAGTGATGGGATCATAATATTACTTTGAAAACAATGCGTGTTTTTTAATCTCCCTCCGTATGGGCCGTATAAAATTCAATTGCAATCCAGGGGTTTTTATCAAGATTTTTTTTTAGAGAACAGTATATTTTTCCATATGCCGGACATGGTATAACAATGCAATAACTTTGGTGAATACTTAGTATTTATTTGAAATAGATTTTAATCTTAATAATAATTATGTGCTTATTTGATTTAAAATGTATATTATATGTGTACGCCACTGATCCTAGGCATTCCGCACTCTGAAACCCCGTAAACTGACGATGAGTAGTGACTCTACAATATCCGAACTCGACTATAGTGTTCATAACAACGTTAAAATTACTTCATAATGAATGAAATGTTGCAATATGAGTATGAAGTTGAATCATTTTCAGCTGATGACTTATCTACCCATCCCTCTGGAGAGGACGTTACCGGTGCGGGAGTAAATTCCATTCTTCCAAAAGAGGATGGGCGCCAATTCTATAGTCTTCACATTCTCAGTCACTTAGAAAAAGATGTGTGTGCTACAGCTGGTTGGGACTCATCTATTCATGATAGCCCAAATTTAAATAAAGTAACAGAAAGTAAGTGGCATATGATATCCAGGACAACTGAACTATTGTTTGAAATTTTCAGCGAATGAAAGAGTGTATATGATTTTGAGAGTTACCGTAAGATTATCTCACCCAGCTCCTATGGATCTTGTATTGAGAAAACGCTTAGCAATTAATGTATATAAGCGACAAAGCATAACAGACAGAATCAAAAATCAAATCAAATCAAAAATAGCTCGGACTGATGTTGTAACATCCTGTGGTGTTACATATTTAGTTGTTTCAAATGTTCCTAAAGCCAGTGAGGAGTTGGAAGATAGAGAGAGCTTGGCACAGTTGGCAGCTTCAGGAGAAAATTCGTCATTCTGTGATGGAGAAACTTATATAGGTAGGTACTTTTGAAAATGGTAAGTAGAATATTTTCAAAATGTGTTTTTTATAGAAAAATACACGAGGGGGGTCAGTGCAGTGGAAAGTATTCTAACCTTAGATAGGTTAAGACAAAGTGTTGCTGTTAAAGAACTACTTCAAGCTAGAGGTCAGCCGCTTATGAGGAAGACAGTCAGTGTTCCCAATTTTTCACAGGTAAATTTGATGTATTTTTTCAATTAGTAGGAACATATTTAGATTTAAAATTACGATTCTTTCAATGTTCACAAATTCAAGAAATGTATGATTTCTTGAAAAGCACAATGTTGTACAAGGAGCCAGCGAATGACACGTTATATTACTCTTATTTTGTGAATGACAAAAGCTGATGAGATTACTTGCGATATTTTGAATCCAAAGCTAGATTGCAGGATCTCCAAAGCTCATTTCAGGGTTTTATTTCATATAAAAACGGCTATTATCATTTACAGAATAATATCTCCTTAATAAATTAATTGCTTGGGACAGCTTCTGATTTTGTCTGTCATGTACTTATATCACTTTTTTGTTTGGAAATATATCACAATACAACTGTTTGATAAAAATAAGCTTTCTAGTATACACACCCTAGTTTTTTCACGAGTAATAAAAACCTATTATTATTTCGCTGCACAGACTTTGGAAGCCAAAAATGGGGTAGGTCTATAATTCATGTTCTTGCTTTCAAGTTCACATCACGCATGTGGATTGTAGTTTGAGGTGATAGCTTTATTTGTTTTCCTGTAGAAGCATTTACAAAGATATATGATATGGCATAATCGAATAAATTTTATTTCCATCTTTGTTGACAAACCTATTAGTTAGAGTGCCCACCGGCAAAAATTTTACTGATAGATACTCTCTCCAAACTTTCAGTATGGCTTTATTGGACCTAATCTGACACCGTTTTACTCTGTGACTTTTTTGTTTCGGAGACATTTTTCCTTAAAAAACCCTTTTCAAAAAATAATCCTAAATTTTTTTTAACGTGTTTCTCTTGTGTTTCCTAACTACGGTGCGAAACTACAGAGTGTGATTCATTAGGTCATTTTAAGAAAAAAAAAGTTCCTATGAACATATGTCCGGAGTTGTTTCGTTTCTAAGATACAGGGCGTTGAAGTTTTTTTTAAACGCCCTGTATCACAGAAACGACATAACGAATCACCCTCTGTACTTTCGCACTGTAGTTAGGAAACACGAGGGAAACACAAAAAAGTCACAGAGGAAAACGGTGTCAGACGGTCCAATAAAGCCATACAGAAAGTTTGGAGAGAGTATCTATCAGTAAAATGTTTGCCGATGTGCACTCTATAACTATATGTTGACTTCTAGAACTGAATAGACAGTTTTTGTATATGGTGACAAACAATTGGTTCACTAGCATTAACAAAATCTGAATTGAAAACAGATTATTGCAAGATTATAATTTTAAAGAAATGAATATAATATCACCGATTCATATTTGCCATTAATACCATCTACCTTTTCGATTAAAATTTTAACGAATTTTCATTTACGAAATGTTATGAACTTTTTTTTAAGCTTATGAGACTGGATCTAAGTACGGAATCTCTCAGCATGTCAAGATCAGAAAGTGTATCCGAGTTGAACAGTGACTTGAGTACAACACCACTTAGAAGTCGAACATCATTTGGAAAGGATCCCGAAGTGACCCCACCCAAATTTGGAGGACTGAGTAAGTCAGTGTCAATGTCTAGTGTCTAGTTTACCATGATAGTAAAATTACGAGGTAGAAAAATACTTCAAGTAAACGTTGATCTTGATTTCAATATAGAGCTTATGGTTAGATCGGAATCGAATCTAGATATAAGTTTGTTGTAATATGGTTGACTGTTATAGGTGAAACATATAGTGTTATTGGTTTTTTTGATATAGGTTTCTGCAACTAAGGAAGAGCTGAATGTAGTTTTGATAAAAAAGTATTTCATATTTTTTTTTAACGGATGTAATATATTTTGATTGGTCTGTGTGTCCTAGGCTTCATCTCTATCAAGTAGGATTAGCTTATTACACATCACTCTGTTAGTGTATGATATCTGAGAAACTGTGATATGTTGCAGTCGTCTGATAGCAAATTGAATATTATCAAGTGAAATAATAATAATAATACTCTACTAGTGGAGTGTACCCAAGCCTTACTGATAGAGGACGGCTATTATTATTATTATTTGACGTGGTGGAAAGAATTTTTCATCGATTTATTTTTATAATAAAACTTTAACTTCGATTTTCAAAGATAATGGGTATTTGTACGGGTAGAGGACGGCTATTATTATTATTTGCCGTGGTTGAAAGAATTTTTCATCGATTTATTTTCATAATAAAAGTTTAACTTTGATTTTCAAAGATAATGGGTATAAAAAACCACAATGTTTCACCATAGATTGGCCGATACTACTTTTCGAAATAAAATACATTGTGATTGCTCAATAGATATCTCAGGGGAACATCAACTTGAAAATTCCAAATGGTATGGGGGAATCAAGTGTCACAAAATTCAGTTTATACCTCTCCAGAAAAAAATTAAATTTTTAAGAGGTATTTCGGGGGCCATTCATTCAATGAATCAATAATTTTATTCGTTGTGGCATTTGAAAATGAGCCAATCCCAACACGTATTACAGCTAGAATATTATTCCAAAAGTTCAAGAAATAGGGATGTGTTCAAAAATGAAAAACAAAAATTGTCCCACAGAAATAACTAATTCGTTACATTCTCACAAGGCAAGAATATAGTAAAACTGATTGAAATAATATTAAGCAAAGAAGGCTGTGAGAGGGACACAAAAATACCTCTTCCTAATCCCTAAGGCATTCAACGTTGCGCTCATCATTTCCCTATATAGGTATAAAAGAAATGTTGAGTTTGTATAAGAGTAGCACTAAAAAATTATTTTGGTTTACTTCCACCTGAACCATTGCATCTGCGAAAATCATTGAAGTTGAAGTTTTATTATGAAAGTTAATAAGGATTTTCATCAAACATCGTATTTAAAATTTTTATCGATTGTATTGAGTTTAGACTGGAGTGATTCTGATTCTGAAAGAAGGATACAGGACATTCAAAGAATGTTTAAACTATTTTTATGGTTAATCATGTTGCATTGGCATACTTTTTTGATTGATAAGTGCCTCATATAGAACTCGAAAGTTTACTCAATAGTTTATCACTTATATGAAAAACACTTCTTTATCTTTGGATAAACTGTTTCGTATTAGTAAAATCAATAATTGAAGAAATTAATGTGTGACTAATTTTTTATTTAATTTTCCTCGTGCATTCACTAGGCTCCATTCTATCAGGTAAAATGGAGACTTGCCTATTGGGACTGCTATATTAGGTGGAAAACATGATGTGACGGTTGAAAAAATTATTTGCTTGAAAACAAAACAAGTTTTGAGATAATTGACTGCATCTCAAATCAATGTAAAATCGTAGTTAGAAAACAAGTAGATATCAATACGTAGCATGGATTGGGTATAATTTGCCATTTTAGTTTTAGCTTCGCCTCGAAAATGATACGGTTAATCAATAGCTGAATACTGACTGTGCTTCGTAAGAGAGTAATTGCCGAAAATATTCGAAGAACTGAATTCCGTCGTTATCATGTCCATTCTATTCATTGTAATGAAGTCACAGAGACTTAGGCTATTCTAACCAAAGAAATTCCCGCGTTGCATTTTGAGCATGTGTAGTGATACTAGATATAAATGCTAAAATAAGCGCAAGATTGTTTACCCTGGACTTTGTCGATGTATTGGGCATCATTCATACTCCAAGAAACAATACTCTATCAACTTCAAAATTTTTTTCGAAAAAGTTAGAAATTATCCTTTTCCAGCCACTTTCAGCATCAAAATTGAATGTTAAAGACAATTTTCCATATAACTTAAAAACTCTACAGGATAATTTTTTTAATGACCAAGATTCTGGGAAATAATAATAAAAATTCTCCCTCATGTACAGTGAACCCATAATGCATAGCTTGTGCGGGTCGAGGATGGCTATTATTATTATTTGCCGTGGCGCTCCGGGGCTACTTACTGTTTTTCTGTGGCTTATTTACAGATGAAATACCTGTCAACTTATATTAACAATCCTGAGTAGTTTCACTACAAACTAATAAATAAGAGAGAAAAATCAAATTAATGTCAAATCCACCCTGCTCGAGTTACTCATAGTAGAATATAGATACCAAACACTTCTCCATATAACTTTATAATTTTTTGTTTTTCAAGAATCTCTATGCCCTTTTGGGCATCGTACATTATGTAATTACCCTCAGAAAAACATATTCACACAAATTTCAAACTTTGTAAATAATTATACAGTTCCGTTATCAGACTTACACACTCGAAAACCAATTGGCCAACCTGCATGATCTGTTATCTGTTAGATTGGAACTATGTCTCTTTGGCTTTAAAATGATACAATTATCATTTTAAATGTATAAACTTTGTGGACGGGATCGTTGTATCCAGAAGCACGCCAAAATGTAGAAAATAGACGAGTTTAAAAAATGTTTTTGATATTTCAGCCCGCCCTACATTCTTAAACCTCAACTTGAACTTGAATTCTCTGAGGTTACAACAGCCGACAAGTACAAAACGTATGTTATTGTTAGAAAAGTTGGTGTTATAACATTTTCACACTTTTTATTTTATTTATGTATATTCCGAACAAATATTTTGAAAATAAAATGATCTGGGCTTTTGAAATATTTGTTTAACGATATTTATAATTGGAATATTCAGATTCAGGTGATAATTGAATCAATCAAAATGAATCGGTATAATATATAATCATTGTGTTGTAGTAATGAATATTTTCAGGAATAAAGTGAAAAAATATTTGTTCATGTTTGTAGTTCTTGGTTACTTTTGTTTTATGTAGCATGCTATTTTTTTTTCAGTTTTCATTACATTATCAAGGGTGATCTAAGTGTTTGTAAAATATGTTGAAAATAATATGGGATTTAAAAAAATCAATAAATTTTTGTCAAGGTTTATCATACACAACAAAAAAGTAGATCGACAAACCAGACTATCAGATATGATATGATAATAAGTTTCCTCTTTACCACACAGTCACTATTTCAAACTTCATAACTGCAAGATCTTATTAGTTCCTTCAATGACGGTTCAGTTACCTGTGAATGCCAGTAAATAGCCAACTTAGGGCCGGTATATCAATATACCGGTAGCGCAGTTTGACTTCCAGCTTAATTTGACTATTGGTTCGAATGAATGTGAGATTGGCTTAAATGAAATAATAAACTCACATTCTAATCATTAGTCACGTAGCAGAAGCATTTGACTGACCATGGATAAAGCGGCCGGTATCAAGCCTTGGAACAAATTAAAATTCAGTGGAATATTATCTGTACCGAACAAGTTCTTATATGGGTTTTTATTATAGTTAACAGTACTTTCCTAACAATTTAAGTCCTGTTATCATTGACGGTTTTTATCAATTCTCAATTTTTAATATTAATCTTGTGTTCTATTAAATGTTCTTCGAGAGACTTGTAAGGAAGACAAATCCCTACCTTTTAACATACGATCCCAAGCAAAAAAACGTGTGTGATTATAACAACTTTAACTACACGTAAAAGAATGATATTAAATATACCTCCATAAATAATTTGTCTGAACAACGAAAAATTACGCACTGCTAAAAATTACGATTTTTTTCAGTCCCATAACATCTTATTGAATCAATCAATTAAATTCAGTATTTCAGCAACAACACTATTTCATGCACTCATCATAATGTGATTTATGTATTAAACAAAGGAATTAATTTTGAGTTGGAATGTTTTGGAAAGAAGCCGAGTTTTTAAAAAATTGCTTACTTACAGTGTTTTCCGGTATGCCATCACCAGCTAATACGAAACACAGTTTGAGAATGACAACGCTGCATGAAGAACCTACAAAAGCACTCCCACGTAAACATTCATTCGACTTATTGATGGACAATACAATTGAAGAACAAACTGAAGAGGGTACTAATGGGAAAACAGAAGTTCACGTAAGTTTTTGACTCTGCCAAGTCAAACTCTCAACTTCGAATTTACCGGTCACATTCAATTTTGAAAATATACGAACCGTTTTTTCAATATTTTGATTCTTACGAAAAGGAAAATCCTGTAATGTTCAGAAAATATCGCTGACGAAAAGTAGGTAGTAATTAGTGTTCAATTTCTGCAGGCTGTATGCCGCAGGGAACACCTCCAGAGGCAATGAGTTCCAAAGCTTTGCCATTTGGTGAAAGAACATGCCCTGGTAAAGAGATGTTCGGCATGTCTCCAAAGTGACGGCAAATGGATTGGAACGATTGAAGAAATTATTCATGAAAATATCTATAAAACAGAGACCGATCGCCAACCTTTCTGCGAGCTTTTTTAACACAAAACTTACCAAAGCGATATTCACATTAAGAACTTTCCAAGAAAACAAATTAACAGGTCTTAAAAATTGTATATTTTGCATACTTTCGTAGTATGATGCAATATGATATTTAATTTTGGGGTAACTCCGTCGGTATACAATCCACGTTTATAATTCAGAGATATTTATATATTTCAATGTCAATGCTTGTTTTTTCTCTGCTTCTACCAATATTATTATTTTATAATTATTATTATTAGAAACGGGAGATCCGTACTCTATTTGAATTAAATTATTAGGATTCATGTAGATACTATTAAATACTCACTTTAAGTAAAACATATACCTATATACTTCAATAGTGATGCCTTTTGGGCGATTTCTTGAACTATAATCTCGAATCAATTTATCAGTTCAAAAACATAAACGACAAAGTACATCAGTTGAACTCGATGATTTTAAATAACTTTGATGTTCATGCCCCTTTAAGGACTGTGCGTATAACAAAAATCAATGCTTCTTGGTTAACCGAAAATTTAAAATTAATGATGAAACTACGTGACAGGGCTTTAGTAAGATTTTAAAAAAGTAAATCGATACACCACTGGGACTACTACATTTTTTTCCGAGAATACTCAACGAGATAATATGAGCTTTTCTTTTCAATCGACAACAGATTGGCAATCAAATCAAACGCGGTTGGCGCTGATAATATTAGCATTAAAATGTGTGAACATGGAGTCTCGGCGCATTCTTCATGCTTCTGTATTATTTCACAAAATAATAACTCAAAACAAACTAAGTTATCTTCACAACAAGATTAAATTCCGTACCGAAATCCATAATTTAAATTTAAGATTCAGAAATATGCTTACGCCTCCTCACCACCTAACCTCTCATTATCGTGGTTCAATTTCTTATTAAATAACTTGGTTATACAATAGGTTACCGCATTCGCTGAAAGATTTATCTCCCTCGTTGTTTAAAATAAAACTGAAAAATTTGCTTCTCTTGAATAAAATTCCAAATATTTTTGACTTCAAAAGCTGAAGTTAAATTGTTCTTCACAATTCCTTCTACACTAATTGTTGTTATTAACGTTCATTTGTTATAATATCGTTGCATGTTTTAGTATAGCTGTGTATATATTTATTTAATACTACTCATAAATGCATTTATTTATGCGTTCCCCCTTTTTTTTGCTTGGAGCAAGGTCTGACTGTATCACTTGTGGTATGGTCAGAAATTGAATCCTGCCATTTGACATGGTTATGAATGTAATTTTGTAATTTTTCCTGTCAATATAATCTATTATTATTATTATTATATTGAAAATTTCCCTAATAATTCATTCACATATTCAAGTCACCATCACCAGTAGGTACTACAATTATAAAAAACTCGAAATGGATCCCTGTGTACAGGAATAAAAGTTTACAATTTAAGACATAATGATTATGATTGAAGGTGGTTTTTGGGCGGACAAAACCATGGGCATATAGGCCTCTAAGTCGGGCCCGTTATGCACCCATCGCTGCTATTGGAATTATATTTATTGTTCCGAGTTCCCCAAAGTGGAGCCCGTCGGAACGGGAGTGGCGGACCCCAAGAAATAGTCTACTAGGGTGGGAGATGGGAGGAGGGGTGGACCCTGGATATGAGCCTACCGCTATTGGGGTCGGGGAGATTGTAGGGTGAGGTTGCGAAGGACCCCGTATTGGAGCCCATCCGCGTGGGAGGGAAGCAAAAACAAAATATAGGAGCTTTCTTATAGTATAGGGCAACTGGTGGGCCCTTGAAGGGGCGTCTGGTTCCCAGAGCGCTAGTGATTGAGTGCCCCTCAACCATTCAACCCCTCGGCGCGCACAATACCTTGAGATTAGGGAGGAATTTTATAGTGTCTCTAATGCGCAGTCTGGGCGGTTGAGCCAGCACTCTCGTGCCCCTGTGACGTACTGTCGAACACTGGGTGTCCCACGGGTCCTTGCATCACAAGCGGTTTACGGTTCAAGTCGTGAGCTGATCCGCACTGATGCTTTCGCTAAGGATTAAGGGGGTGTTTAGGCCCCCACACCCTACTTATGGCTATCGCTGGCCAGGGCGTGTAAAGGCCCCGGTCGTTCACTATCCGCCACCTGGGACGCGCCTGGTAGGTACCTCAACCTTCCCGTATTTGACAGGAACGGATATGTGTTATTTCACGAGCAGGCAGGTGAGGTGTGCACAAAATCGCATCATGAGGAAGATTATGAGTTTAACAATTTCTATAATTAAGTCTGTCTGTTTCCAATGTATTGTAATATTAGGATAGCTCGAACGGTGGAGCGCGTGGGTCATCGATTTCTCGAGCCAAGCAACGCTATGCGAAGTTATGGTTTGGATGGGTGACTTACGGACGACGTCCTTTCGAGATCTATTCTGCTCGGGTCGTGCTAGGAATCGCACGTTGAAAGGTAAGACCTCGTTAATTCTCAGCTCGCACAAGTTTCGACTTTTGAGGGCTGCCGTTCGTAGGGGGGCGACAACAGGTTAACGGAAAAAACAATTTTAACAACAAAACAATTTCAACAACAAAACAATTAAAGTGCGTATTCACTAGAGCATTCGTTCCGCATGAGCACCGAATGAGCACATTTGGTGCTCGGTTTAAATTCAGACTTCGTCATGCTGCGTAATATAAACACTCATTCTGTTCGTGCTCAAATCAGCGTCCACACTATCCGAGCATTTGGTCGTTCGGTGTTTTTTCGGTGCTCATGCGGAAAGAATGCTCTAGTGAATACGCACCTTAAAAGTTCTAAATGAGCAGTACACGAAAAATCTGCGGTGAACTCGTTTCAGGTTTTTTAAGGGAACTCTTGAGCATAAGGGCACCAAACAATTGAATCATATTCAAGATGAGATCTTACCAATAAGTTGAATAAGATTCTCAATGTACTGATGTGAATAAAATCTCTGGAATGTCTCTTTATAAGAACTATATTGTAACAATGTTTTTGTATAGTGAAATCTATCGAAGAAGTTGAGAGTTTGTAAAAAGCTTCGTTATTTTACATTGTAATACATTTTCAAGTGATATTTCAGTACGTACAGAGGAAGAAGAGTCATGCTAAGAAGTCACTTCCAACGTCTCGTACATTGGATTCTTTAACAGAATTTGCCCCAAAACCCAACACACCCTCCTCAACTTCCAGCGGTTATGGATCACAAGCAGTTTCAACTACAAATCTTTCAAGTGATGATTCAATTTCTCTGAAAAGTTTGAATGAAACTCCCGATTTTGAGTGCAAAACAAACAACGATTTGCAGACGGTGTCAGAGGTAGCCGTTGTTAATACAGAATTGGATGTGAGTTGAAATTACCACTATTAATTTATTTTTATAGTCTGAGCTGGAGAGAGGTCGCCGTTCACCCATCTGTTAACTGGATGAAACATTTTTATGAAGTTTCGTAAATAGATTAATACAAAATGTGGTCATGACTTTTTTTAATTAAATAATTTTTTTCTTCGGTGCTGCACCATTTGTTAACCATCGAATTATTTCGTTTCAACCGTTTATAATATAAAGAATACGCCTAGGTCACAATGGGATTAAAGTCTCGGTGGGAATACCACAGGGATCAGTTTTAGGTCCTATATTATTTTTACTATACAGTGTCCTTCAAAAAATTGGCATCATGGAAAAACTTTTAATAATAATATATTATCAAATTCGAATTGGGCATCGTCATGCTATGAAAAAGATGAGAAATGGCCTACTCGGACGGGGTCACGTGACTTTAGATATCGGTCAATTTTTTTTTTTTTTCAAAATAATCGCTGAAAATAGGCTTATTTGTTTTAATTTCGAGACATTTTGAAGAAAAAAGTTGTTTCTATTTCGATTGTACACATCTGTGCCAAATCTGAAAGTTCGGATGCAACTTTGAGTTTTTGCAATTTTTTTAATATTTACGAAATTTCTGATACATTAAAAATATTGTAACTTCTACAAAACTGTTTTATACCAATAGCTTCATCATGATATCAAGTTTTAATTACTGAATATCGATGCAACCATGTTTTTCTTTTATGAGAAAACCATTGCAAATTTCTGTTCTGTTCAAGCATATACAGTATAAATTTATGGGTCGTATTTAACCGAGCACCAAAGTAATGATATGATTTCCAAGTATTTATCTTGTGTCACCGAAAATCATAGTTGAGCACCAAAATTGAATCACCAAATTATTTATTTTTGAGTCCCAAAGTATTTAATTTTTGAAGTTCATTTATATATTTCAGCAGCAACTTATTATTGTAGCACCAAAAACCTTACTTGAACACTGAATATTTGAGCACCAAAATATTCCTGCGAGTCGAAAATGCGTGAATTATTGTTTCGCAGAAACCTAACCTGAGCAAGCTAACCTAGCTTGCATGTTGAAAATGCATGCATGAGATTAATTTAATGTTTTTGGCGTTTATGTATTACATTAGGTACGACTTTAATATTCATGCCAACTTTTTAACATTTCAGGTGCTCAAAAGTTATATTTCTGGATGAGGTTTTTTGGTGCTCGTTTATTACTTTTGGTGGCAAAATATTATTTTGGAGACAGAGTATAAAACTTGGCACGTAATGTTTTAGTACAATGATTATTTTGGTGCTCGTTTAAAATATATCCTAAATTTATTTTAATCCTTTTTTTGTACTTAAATGATACCAAACTCATTAACCAAAAAATCATCGAACTTCAAATCATACAACAAATTTTGAGCGATTTTTTTTTTTTTCAAAACGTCGCTTAAAATTTGTATATGTTGAAGATACATCAACTTTGCATCAAACAAAACAGAAATTTTAAATGGGTTTTCTCATTTTCTTAAAGAAAAACATGGTTTCATCGATATTCAGTAATTAAAACTTGATGGCATGACGTAGCTAGTGGTATAAAACTGTTTTTTAGAAGTTGCAACTTTTCAATACCCACCTTTATCAGAAATTTCGTAATTATGAAAAAAAAAGTCAAACAATAAAAGTTGCAGCAACGTTCAAATCTGGCATAGATGTGTATAATTGAAATAGACAACTTTTATTTTTAAAATTTTTCGAAATTCATACTAATAAGCCGATTTTCAGCCAAATTTTTCGAAATTCACACTAATAAGCCGATTTTCAGCGATTATTTTGAAAAAAATTAACTTTCGACAAATCCGACTAGGCTATTTTTTATCTTTTTCAATGCACGACTTAACTCCCAAGTCCAATTCCATAATAAATTATTATCAAAAGTTTTTCACATATGATGGCAACTTTTTGAAGAACACTAGTGAACATTAGATATGACCTAAAACTGATCCCTGTAGTACTCCCATCGAGACCTAGACATATTCCTTTTACAGAGTGTCTGGCATAAAGTTTGCAGCATATGGAAAACTTCATTATTGATTTCCCAAAAAAAAATCATTCTTTATAAAATCCTCTGCTTCGTCCCAAACCTGAAATGCAAAAACCAGAATTGTATTTCTTACAACGAGGGAGATAAAAAACGTGCTTTGTTTTGAACAAAACATGATCCCATCACTTTATCTTACACAGTAGAATTAAAAGTCAAGGGGAAATATTGTTCGGAATCAAATGTTGATCCAGAAATTCAAATCATAGCCACCTATGATCAATTTGATTTTTTAACTTTTTTCCCCATTTTCATCGCCCTGTACGACATTATTTGCTAGACGAATTGTTAGATATGAAGATATTACTCTCTGTATGTTCTCTCCTTTCTCCCTCCCATCGAAAATTCACAGTAATTGAGATATGTGACGAAAATTCACAGTAATTGAGATATGTGACGAAATTTCACAAAATATTGCTGCAAATAGCGAGTCAAACTGAATTGACTCCAAGGTGTGACACCAGAATGAAAATAAATTTTTCACACAAAAAATAACATTTTTTTATACAAATATGCCCCATTATTCGTGAAAAATAAAGTGATGGTATCTTATGTTTTTGAAAACCAAGCATGTTTTTTAATCTCGGAAAGGGGTCGTATAAAATTCAATTATGGTTTTTGTAGTTCGGGTTTGAGATGAAGCAGAGGTTTTTATCAAGAATATTATTTTTTTCGATAAATCAATAATAAAAAAGGTTTCAATATGCTACGAACTTTAAGCCGGACACTGTATTACAAACTATTGGTTACATGGTTACAACACAGAAGAAAAAAAAAGAATTTATTATTTATAGGCGTATTCGTCTATTTATTAAACTTCATAAAAAGTATGTTTTATCCAGTTAATAATGGGTGAAGGTCGACCTCGCTTCGGCTACTGTACTCTTTTAATGCGTTTCAACTTCTATGATCAATAATGCATATTGATTTCAATAATTTCAGAGACTTTATATTCACGAAGACCAAACGGAAGGGTCTACAAATAACGAAGAAAGCTCTGATGATTTTGTGAATGGTATCGATAGCGACTCAAATCAAAATCAAATGGGTAGTGACCTTGCAGAATTAGGTTCTATAATAAAAACAAACCTATGCCCTGGCAGAGTTGTACGTAGAAAAAAACAAACCAGAAATCAACAATCTCACAGAGCATCATTCCCACAAGCGCGTTTACATATGTCAGAGAGCAAATCTGCTCAAAACTTACTGAGTAAAAATAGTTCGATGTTATCTACGGAGGATGAGAGTTTATATAGCTCCACAGATAGATTAGAAGGTAACCAATACTATACATAGATTTCACTAGATTTCAAATACATTTTCCAATCGTAGATGACCAGGATAATAGTTATGGTTCTCGTCCTGATCTTTCAAAAATTCATGATGTTCCCGTCCCAGATTGGGTGGTGCTAGGTGAAAGTGTGCTAATAAGGCCTTACAATTCCTCTGGAGTTGTGGCGTATATTGGAGAAACCGAGTTTGCTAGTGGAACATGGATTGGAGTAGCATTAGATGCCCCAAAAGGTGAAAAATTGCAATATTATATCTAGGTGACATGCTTAACCCCATACTATCAGTCAATAATATGTCATTTTGCTGTGGAAAATGACAAAATAAGCTACTCTTAAACAATATGTTGTTGTTATATTGCTGACTTCACCTGAAATTTTCATTCTTCTCCTCTGGAACGGACATAATTTTTGTAGAAAAACTATTTTTAAACAATTTTTGTACTATAATAATTCTTCATTGATATTTAGACCGTAAAACGAATAAATCAGTTACAATTGAAGTATGTACTGGAACTGTACTACTAATTATCAAATCGGAGATAAAAGATATAAGTATTCATTGGATGTTAATACACATTATTCGTATATGTATGAAAACTTTCTGCAAGTATTTGTTGATTTGCATCTCCAATGTGAAATGCACGTTACCCCAGACAATCTGCAACTGAATTGTTTTGTAGAACATTTTTTACATGTACATTTAGGAGCCAATTCCTCGATCGTCAGGTGTAATATATTTTTCTTTTTTTTTTAGGTTCAAATATATATTTGATAAATACATATATCTCAATTTTTATATAAAACTAAATATGATCTTCTTTAATGTCATCCTGCTCATAGAAGAGAATATAGGCCTCTCCGCTTACTAGGGATTCAGATGAAATTGGGGACACTTTTAAATCATTATACTGATGCCACGGGCCTGCATAAGGATGTCTAAAGTAGGCTGTGTAGTGTCCGCTATTGGTAGTCCCACGATGATTAGACAATGCATATGAAATATGCAAATTTCAAAGGATCTACGACTGTTTAGTAACATGATTTCTTAATTTTCTTAGGAAAGAACGATGGCAGCATAAAGGAAACAAGATATTTCAATTGTAAGCCAAAGCACGGTATGTTTGTGAGAGCTGATAAACTAATATTGGATAGAAGAGGCAGAGCCATGAGACTGGATAAGGCTGAAAGTCTTGCTAACAGCAATAAATGTTCCATGAGCAAAGGTAGGTTAGTAAGAAGAGTAAGGTAACTGGGATCTCATTTTTTCCGATCATTTTCTTTGAAAGATTTTTTTGATGATTACCTGTGATTGTATTATAAAAACTGTTGGGTAACCTAAATATTCCATTCGGTAAACGAAAACGAACCATGTGTTTCAAAAAACATCATTAGAGTTGTCATTACACCACAGGCTGTTTTATTTGCTACAATATTTTAGCGATGGACTTCACCTTTAAGATCCACCCGCCAAAAACAATCACTGTTCATTTCAAGGAAGCTCACACGTTGGACTGAAAATTACGTCACGAGTCTACACAGTGAGGATGTACCAAAAGGTTCGCATAATATTTTCCAATTCTATCTCATACATTTTTTGAATTGGCCGTTAATGAAAAAAAAAAAAAGAAAAAATAGGATGTAGGTTGTTCTATTTAAAAAAAGATCAATGATATCAAGGATACTTTTACTTATACTGTACGATGTGCTATGTAAAATAAAAGTTAACCTGTCCTACGATTTTTCCCAAATTATCTTTATTTTGGAAAATTATGAATTCATGCAAACTTTTTTCATCCTCACTGTATATTTCATCTAATTCACATGTGTTATTGTTTTTTTTTTTAAATTAAAACTCTATGATTGCAAAATAACCGTGATTGAATCACAATAAATACTGTTCAATGGGTTTTGGGACCGCCGTAAATTGGAATTTCTTCCTAACGTTTTGCTAGCGCGAGTTAATTTCTATATACCTAGGAAATTCTAACTTGCTGTGGATCTTAAGTTACACTTATTAGGAATAGGTATTACCACTATTTTTGTTACTACCTTAGAAGTATTCTATGCCTTATTCTGAAGATTTTAGATAATAATCGGATGAGAATATATTAGTACCGAAATTGAACGACTTCCCGTCTTCGGCTGCGCCTCCCAAGGGAACTTGTCTCGCGCGCATGGAAAAAGCTTATTTTTTCGACTCCTACTACTAACTCATTTGATAACATTGAACTTTTTGCAGAAACATTGCCGAGATCTCGATCGCGAGGAAATGGGTTGAATACAGTTGGCACCCGGCCAAGTTCAAAAGCCAAGTAGAATGAAAAAGCATCGACCACCTCTCCATTAGTCGTCCACCCTATTTATTGCCATTTGCCGTGTTTTACGACACAAATCTGTGTGCCGTCCATCTACATGGCGTAGTGTTATTCATCCTTGCCATTTCATATATAAATATTGTCACATTGTATCTTGTTTGGTTGCACTTTCAAAAAAATGCGAGCACTAGCTTGGTATATATTGTCATAGTTTTCTTGCAACTTCCACACACAAATGCCTTCATGTTATCAAGTTACATCGAGAGACACAATATTTTTCAGACAAGATGATATAATTTTTTACCTATTCTCTCGTTGTAACCTTTTAAAATCATGAGAAACCATATAAGAAATTATTTTTGAGCTGTGTTGCACATGCATAGAAACCACTCGAGTTAGACTTGACTTGAGTTAGTGGGAAGGCGCATTTAGTAAAAGATGTAAAATTACAAAGTTGGCTCACTCAGAAACCTAACTAGCAACCACTATACTAAATTTTATATTTCAGTATTTTAGATATTTCGACAGGTGGTCACTGTGTATGAGTGGGACTCTGTTTTCTGGACACCAGTTTGGAAATTGGCGGAAGCAAAAATTTAATTTTTCATACTTTGGAAACCACTCGACCTGAAAACTTGATCTTGGTGTCTGTCATATTATATATTTTTGGGGCCAAAAAATTCAAAGCACTCATTACTTCCTTCATACATATATACAACTCATCTTCCATTTTTCCAAATGGAGACCAATATACAGGGTCCAGCAACAAGGGTAATAGATAGATGGATGACTTTATTAGCAAAATGATACTTTTTTCTGAGCTTTACAAAATAAAAATCTTGGCACTCATACAATAACATTCCCAAAATCAATGATTATTTTTTTTTACTTTTTTTTTCGGAAAATAGAAATTCTTCCTATTTCTTCAGCATAGTCCAAAAATAGAGCAAAATCATTTGACAACTACGATGGAGGAATATCTTGTGTTTGCAACACATTTCTCGTAATGAAACATCTTTTAATTCCTTCATTTGACGCATAGTTTTTGTCCAACCCCTACTTACTGTAAAATATCGCTCCATAGCTATAATAACCCAATAAGAAGATAAACGAGTTGTATGTATGTTTTGGAATATTTACAATAATTTCAATTATATCGAAATTTGTGCCATTACTGTGGTGAAGTACCCTAGGATATGGTCAGTACTCAGGGTATTTGGCTCTGGGTAAATGAATAGAGGTCTGTTCAGTACAAACAACTTTACTTGGACTTGGTAGAGATCGAGTATCTTGGTATACTGAATCGTGGTATATCAACATAGTACAATAATCTAAAAATAATTATTAGTATAAACTTCAAATATAGCCAACAGTGAAACGTGTGAACTATTAAAAATGACAGAAAATATTACAAGTGCGATAAGGAAAAACAAACCCAGCACGTCTAGTAATGTTCAGGCTTTCGAGAGAATTCAGATAATGTGAGACCAACAATAATTCACAAAACAACTTACCTAAAAGTGCAGGCCACATACACTATAACAATTTAGGCATTCTAAGCCAGGAAGCACTCGATAGATTGCAGACTAAATTGACTGAGACACGTCACTTCATATGTTCTAAACAAGTATACTGGGATCGGTATCATCCCATGATTCGTATCGACAATTCGTGGATTTGGCTGAGCCAGGTAGGGACACACAAAAACCATCAAATGAAATAAAACAGTGGCGGAGTTCGTAGGTCACGCTCCGCTACATTACCTTCTTGGCCTAGAATAATTTTTCACGATTTATGTGTAAAAGTCTGTATTGAATGGAAAAATAGGTTTCCCATTTAGAAAAATGTGATACATACATATCAAACAAAAATGAAAACATTGTTTGGCCACGTTCTATGAAATGTACATAAGGTATCTTTTAATTATCCTTATAGGTCGTCTCGAATGGATTTTGCGATTAAAAAAGTCGTTTATTGAGATTATTGTGAAGAAATAGGAAGAATTGACAATTTTCGAAAGAAAAATGTTTAAGAAAAACTACTGATTTTAACCATTGGAAATATTAAATGAAATTTCTAGAGCCTTTGTTGGCGCTTGGTATTCCATTAAAAATGTGTGTGTCAACCTGTTTTCGGCAACCTGTATATCACAGTTCAATCTGTTACCATAATGGAGATATGGAAGACCACGTCGTTGGTTTCCATTTTGAAAAATGAAAGATGAGTTGCATACATGTATAAGGTGATGAGTGCATTGAATTCCTTGGCCCCAAAAACATATAATTTGAGACCGAAATCAAGTTTTCAGGTTGAGTGGTTGTCAAAGTAATAACAATCATATATCTGCTTCCGCCATTTTCCAAATTGGCATCCAGAAAAGAAGGTCCCACTCGTACACAGTTGGAAATAACATCTGTACTACTGTAATATAAAATTTAGCACAGTGGTTGCTAATTAGGTTTCAGGGTGAGCTAAATTTATCATTTTGGCCATCTGCCTTCCCATTAAGTGGTTAGTCACGGTATTACCTTCTTTGTGCTGGGAAAGAGTCCTGAATGAGGTTTTCATGATTTTCAAGGAAATATTGAGGTATTTTGAGCCATAAAGATGGGTGTCTATGGGGGTTTTTGTAGGCTTCTCAAAACATGAATACCTCTAGTGGTCTCTATTTTCAGGAAACTTCACAAAATACCAGTGCTGTGGTTGGATACGTTTCAACCACATAATTAAATGATCCTCACTTATTTTGTTTACAAAGTAATTCCCAAGACGGTAATAAATAATTTTGTTGAATAGCAGTTTCTTTATTTTATAATCACTGAATACATCAAATAACTGAAACTTCTTTAACTCTTTAAAAAATGTATGACTGTTTTCTCACAAATTGTAACCACTCGCAATCAATGAACTTAAAATTCAGTCAATTTCCAATTAATTGCCTTCAGGCAAGTAGTCAGTTATTAAAGAAGAATTCGTTTTGTAAGTTCTGCACTTTATTTGAAAAAATAACGCAGTCAGAACGTAGGATGGAGATGAGGAGTTGTGCACTGATTATGTTGTCTGGTTTCCATTATCAAATACTATTCACTGTTTTACTTTAAGAATTTCTTTCTGTGATATAGTTAGTGTACACAGATCACTTCGGTTCTAACTTATATGAATTTTATACATATTTTTTGCGTGCTGTATAACTGAACAGAATTAAAATAGAGTTATGTAACTGTAATAGACAAAAAAAAAATGTAGCTTACAAGTATTTAACTACTTCTGTGTGTCTAGAGAGGAAAAATTTAGTATTTAAGATAACATCATAGGTACAATAATAGTATTCCAATTATTTTCCCATTTCTAATTTAGCTTGAAAACTGCCAATGGTATCGCCAATGAACTCAGCTGCAATAAATAAAATCCCTATTATAGGATCAGCCAAGTATACTCTTAATATTTCTAGAAGTTTCAGTTGTGGAAATAAAAATAAAATATAATATTTTTATATTTCTTGTTTCCATATCATTCAACTCAATTTCTCCTCAAATAAATAAAAATTGATCATAACAAAAGGCAGCATTTGTTAATTACTTTAAAATTCTCATTGCTTTTCATAACATGAAGTCAAATATAGATTTTAAGAATGTCGCGTGCGCTCGACTTTGGACGAAAATTTCCACCATTTTCGGCAATCGATTATCGAAACGATGATATGATGATAAAAAAATATAAGGGTTGCTTATGCTCGGCAACCAGGGGTTCAGGCAACGGTAGGGATGGCAACCAGGGGTCCTGGCAACGGTAGGGGTGGCAACCAGGGGTTCTGGCAACCAGGGGGTTCTGGCAACCAGGGGGTTCTGGCAACCAGGGGGTTCAGGCAACGGTAGGGGTGGCAACCAGGGGTTCTGGCAACGGTAGGAGTGGCAACCAGGGGTTCTGGCAATGGCAGGGGTGGCAACCCTATGCCACTTGCATAAGATGGCAACCCTCACACGGCAGTGCACTTTTTTATTAATTGAGCTTATTCACTGAAGTTAGTTAAAACATTAATAAATACATTGAGGTGGTGCTGTAGGTTTACCGGGATTTCCTACAGCTGAAAAGTGAATATGCCACCAAAAATCAGCAAGTCGCCTCGGAGCATCATGGCAAATAATAATTTGAAATTGTAATTTATACTTTAAATGGGCTTGCCCGTAAATAAATAAATAATAGCCGTGCTCTACCCGCACAGGCCATGTCTTTGAATATACTCTACGAATCTTTGTGGTGGGAGTATTATTATTATTATTAAGCCATTAAACAACATTCCGGCAATAAAAAACAAAGCAACCATCCAGCAGAACGATCATATGCCTGACAGTATTACTGGCTCATGTACTATAAGGTTAATTTGCTCCAAACGGTTCACCTGAAGATCTATTTATGAAACACAGTGAAAAGTTTACATCAATTATAACAGAATATCAAATATATGATGTATAATATATAATTTTGGAATTGAAACCATCACGATTTTTTTTTCATAAACTTTAGGCAAACGCTTGATATAGGGTAAATAAAGCTGTAAAACTTTATTGAAAAATTTGGTTTGAATAAGTGTTTTGATGATGTTAACCCACCGAATTTCAAGTTTTGATATTTTCTCCCAGAAAAAAAGCGTTTCAAAATTGAATTGCAGCTGAGTTCGGATGCATCTACTCAGTTTGGTATTCTATCACTAAAACATTCCATGAAAATTAACCTAATTGTAAAAAACGCAATATGATCTAGTCTGTATGGTTTATTTATTGCTCAGCAATTTTGAGGTTTAGTCGTCCAATGACTGTAACTGAAGTATTAATAATGATGAATAAATATCAGTGTGAAAAATATTTCCTATTGAGTAATCATAAGTACTTTCACCTTTCATAGGGATGGTAAAATGCCCATTGATTGAACCCAATTAATATTTATCTACCATTGTTTTTACTTCAGTTGTTCGTTCCAGTCAACAGAATAAATACTAGACCTTTTCCTGTCCAATTTAATACATTCTGTCCAGTTTGTTATAAATTATAATAGTGTATATTATATCAAACCTGAAGTAACATTTATTTATTAAATCAATAATTTGTACAAAATAAACTATAATAATCATTGCATGTCAAATACAATCGAATTTCATGATGAGTCATCTCAACTAATTAACTATGATGTGATCATGACAACCATTTTCAAGGTCTTGAAATCAAGTAACCAATAATATCGGAAATAAAGAAGATCAGTAAAATCTCATTGAAAGTAAACTAAAATACCAACAAGAAAGTTCAAGTTATTTTTAAAATATTCACAATTTCAAATTTGAAAAAACATTCAATACAAATATGTCCGTACTCAATTTTTGATTAACTGATATTCAGATGTATATTTTCAGAACACATATTATACTTAATATTTCAAAATATTTCGACTGTAAAATAGTTCCCTTTTCTAATGTAATTAATTCATTCTCTATTACTCATTTTTATCTATTTCAGTTAGGTGTATGTAGTATCAATAAAACATATTTTGAATAATGCAATTGAGGTAACAAATGTCCTGACATACTGTAAAACTAACCAATCTGATGTAAACCCTACAGATAGGACCAAAATAATTCAACCCCTGAATTTCTGAAGAATCTTTATATCATTTTGTTTTCAAGATCATTTAATGTCAATATTTCGTTTCTGTTATTACATTCAAACCCAATATGTGATAACTATTGATATAAACAGTAGAGTAGAAATTCAAAACCATCGTTTGTCCAAGTACAACCATGATTTATGTTTTATGTGCATTTATCAGTAAATGTTTCCAGACAAATCTGGTTATATTATTAAAATATGGCCAGCATTTAGTTGAGAAAATATATCATTTTGAACCAGAACTCCAACAAGAAAATGTTGAATACATTACGTATATTCGGGTTTTAAAACAGAATTCATGCAAAATGGTCCTGTTGAAGAAATTTTGGAGGTCTAGTTTTTTTGGTCCGTCTGTGTTCACCTGTACATTTGATAATGTAAATAAAAATTCAATATTTTTCATTAATCTCTATAAAAGCATTTCGTTGATCTGGAATTGTTGTTTTTTATGTAACTAGAATGAAATAGTTATAAAAATATTTTATATATATATTGTGTACATTTTTGTTGTTTACATTAAATTATTTTACCTTTATATTTTAATAGTTTTTAAACTTAATTTGTAGCTGTGGTCCTACAAGCAATTACAAATATGTGAATATTCAATAAAAATGTTTTTTATTCAAAATAAATCACAAATCCTTGTATTCTTCAGCTTGATCAACAACAGCACTGGCATCGATTCTTCTTAGTATTCCCGAAGAACATATACTCCTGTGGAAAAAAATTCCTTCAGATAAACTTAAGTAAGAGTTGACAGTGGCAGGCTATATATGTGGTTTTAATTCAAATTGCCAAAAAAAAATGGAAAACATTTGTTGAATTAACTTACCAAAAGAAACGCAGATCCTATTAAAAGAGCCTTATATCTCGTTTCTCGTATATTGCTTGGCATCTGTAACAGAATATTGTAGGATACTTGAACTTGATCCCACTGGTAAATAATGCTTCCTATCTGAGCGGAGCCATCAAAGTTGTATATCTGCAATAATATTTTTATTAGGTATTTCATTTATTCTAAACTGCTCCAGAGTGATATAACCTGAAAATTTTGTGCTTTTCCTAGCAGACACCCAAATGAAGTGGGCCCTTCTATTCTGTATAATAACTCATTGTGTCTGTTATGAATGTGAAAACTAGGTTTCATTTTGAAAGATATATTCTGCGAAACAGTTCCCACTAGTTCCCCAGGGGGTATCCAAATCTCCATTTTCTGAAATCAAAGGAGATAATTGTTGTGACCTAAAAGTTCAACAAAAATTCACATATAAAATTGATCCATTAAATCAATGCCAAACCTTATGAAGGCTTCGTTGTTATGAGACATAAAGGAAGTTTTCCAAAGTCTATAAGACATGGAATAAAATAGTGGCTTTGCTGGCATGAATGTTCAGTAGATAATCGGTGAGATTTATAAGCACACACATGCTTTGATTTATCTTTTTTTTTTGTAGACAGATCTATTACTTTTGTTGACTCAGAACAAAGATGACTCATATTAGAATGTTACTTTTTCTTATTGGTACTGATATATAAAATTCATGAAGTAAATGAAGTGGTTCTAGCTCTCAGATCAATAACCCTAGATAGGCCTGATGTCCAATATACAAGCAATGTTTGAACCAAAGATAACTATCGTGAGGTTTATTCTGACAGTCAATTCAAAAACAAAACACCTCTTGCAGAGTGCCGTGCTTTTTCAAGGTGATCAAAAGTTCTTTTATCCTTATTTTCGTGAAGAAATAAGGAAAGTATCTTGGTATGTCGAATCTTGGGAGAAAATTTAACCTATACAAAAGCAGTATACAGCGTGTCTGCTTAGGTTCTCTACATGTGGGAAACTTTTATTATTAAATTTAAAAATACGACCATCATCTCAATTTTTTTAAACTGTATAGAATTGTCAAAAAATATGAAATTTTCTTAAGAGTAATGTACCTTTATTTTTGACAAAATCGAAAACTGTTATTAAAAAAAGTTGACAAGAGATGGAATCTAGGTTCAGATGTCCAATTGCACCTACAATGAAAAGTTTTATTATTACTCTATCTCGGTAGATTCCGCATCATGCATTTGTTTCAAAAGAATACTGATCATGTGTCTGGACAATAAAATTTGGATTAATTTCACTCCACCAACGACAATTTTGTGAACTGATAGTACCATTAGAGGTGAAAGGGTTAGCTTCTATTTCTCCATGAATTGAAGAACAAAATTGGATTCGTCGCTCATAATCACCTTGATTTAAGATATGTATACATTTTTTATTTGTATGGGCGAAATTTTTGTTTTTAATACTTCAGTTAAAATGCACTGTAACACTCTGACAAATGTATTCAATACTAGCAGAATACAAACAATACTTAGTTCATTTATTTCAACACTTCACTCAACTATAATTTATATGCACTATTCTGCTTTGCGTCACTGGACTACTATATTTCTTCTCTGCAATCCAAATTCAGACTTATGAAGCGGCCGGTTGTGTCGTTATATAGCTGGGAAGAAACCTTTCTGAATATTTCTACATTTTCTATTCGCTTCTAGACGGCTTCGCGGCTTTCCGGCGTACGTGAGCGGTGATGTCATCTTATTTACAAATTGGCTGTATTGTATTCTGTTCGATTTAACAGTTTCCCATATGTAGAGAACTTAAGCGGACACATTGTATAACGAAATGCAACAATTGATTTGACGTTTTTTCTGAATAATAAACTCCTCAAATGAATGTGATTTCATTTATCTTCACCTAAAGAGCACAATGCATTGTGAGTTTTTTTTAAATAAAAAATGGTGGATAGTTTTGTAATTTATGGACTAATTAATTTGGAATTGTTGTGAGGGGATTTCGAAGTGAAGAATTTGTTATCAAAATTTGGGGATTCAAGATGGCGGATGAGCTTGGTGATTTATGAACCTATATACATAATTGGAATTGGGGTTTCCGGTATTCATAAATGAAGTATTTATGGTGTAAATTGAATAATTCAAGAGTGCTAACAAGTTTCTTGTTTCAACTATATTGAAATTTGTTCACTGTTTATTTTGTGCAGATGACCTTTTTTTATAATAAAAATATTAAAGACTTGAATAAATATCAGTTAAGGAAGTTTTTCCAACAGCTATTATTTTATAGGGCATGATTTTTGTGACAAAATTTGTTGCCTTTTCTGCCTCACTGAAAATATCTACTGATTTCAGATCTTCCAGATTAATTTTTCTTTCTTGTAAAAATTGTGTTATTGTTAAGATCATTTCTACATTTTGTGACATTCAATTCATATAAAATGAACGCCAACTTTCTTGAGAAATGAATATTTTCGAAAAATATTTAATGAAACAGTTTTCGATATCATGGAATTTTCAGCTTATTTCTGTAAGGTGAATATAAGTTGACGATTAATTGAATCATTTTTCTATACAAATAAATCAATTTATAAACGAAGTAACTTTTTGAGGCAAACTTGTAACGTTCTCTGGGTGCAAAAAATAAAGGGAAAAAAATTATTTGTTAACCCTTCACACTTCTATGGATTTTTTGGGTTCGTTTGATTTTTCATATATAGTGTGGATTCATTCATACCAAATTACCTATTGAAGAAAGAAATATTAAGTAAGCATGAGTAATAGTCATAAGATGAAGCCATTTTATTTTGCGCTGAAAAGCATAATTTATTTCTATTTTTCATTTGTAAATATCCACGTTCCCCACAAAATAAACCCAATATCCTATAAGCAGTCAAATTTTGTCTGAGTAAAGGTTAATAGGTTTACCTTTCATCATCAGATTGACTAATCGGTGGTCATGCATACTAGTTGCACAAAAGAGAGATATCTTGGTCAAATAAATTGAAAAAAATTAAAGTTGACCAACTCCTACTTGTTAATTGTTACTTTAAATAATCAATAATTTTGACTGCATGAAATCCACACTCATAGATGTGGAAACTTACATTTCCAGAAACATGTATAGAGTTAATAAGTTGAACAAATTGTTAAACATGAAGAAATAAATCCTTACAATATTAGAAAATATAGTTTGGTAGTAGAAATTTAGCCAACTATTTCATTTGATCACACCATATTTGCAAGTTCTCGTCAATTGCAATATTCCAATATTCTATTCTACGTTTGACGCCACTGACTCACCTGTGGAATGTAATAAGTTGCCTATCGTTTGTTTTACAAACAAAGGAGTGACATTGTGTCTCAGTAAAAACCACGGAAACTGTTGAAATCACATAAAATTTCTTAACAACTTTTCGAAACAATTACGTCAAGGCATAATTGCCGGTCCTAGTAGCGGTGTTGCCAAGCGTGAGATAATTCTGGTAAAAACTAACATTTTTATCAGTTCTACTTAGATTTTTTTTACACCTTCATGGAAATAAATATTTCTATAGAATTTTTAGAATAATAAATACTGTTGTCTTTGCTTCACTGAATATTATGATGTTAACATAGCATCGGGCCTAAGGGTTTTTTATTGACCTGAGTTCTGCATCTGTGAAAATTCACAATAAAACCTGTTCATATCATCTATATAGTCATACCCTAAACCTCGATCAAACATCTGATTATAATGCAAAGTAATATTCTAAATGACTACCCTCATAACAGGTTGACTCTCTCATTGAAAGATAAAATTAATTTTGACGTAAAGCATTTATTTACCTGGAGATGGCACCAGAATGTGCAAGTTCCACATGCTAGCCTTCTTTCTAAAATGAGAGCTTCTTGTTGTGTCTTATCATACAACCTCATACTAAAACTTCTACCAGATCCAAAGCACATCCTTTGACAACCCTCTGAACTCTCTGTAGCATAATAAATTGTATCTCCCCTAGGAACTCTGACAATATATCTATTTTCTGAAGATACAGATGACACCACTAAAAATAGAAATGAATAGTTACAACAGCTCATTGAAGACGTGACGGCATCAAAAAAGGGGCGACGCGCCGAGGACACAGAGAACCCCCACTTTTTTCCCAAGTTATCCTTGAAAGATTTTTGTTACACTCTGGCCCCTCAATAAAAAAAAATAATTGAATATACTCCAAGTGCCCCCCCACGCATCGCCCCTGCATCTCAGTGCATGTTATTCTTACCTGAATTTGTTAATATTGTACAGAAGCATATAACGAAAGCACATTTAATCACACCAAAGCATGTAAATATCACATTTTATAAGATTAGTACATGGGAGGCTAAGCTTCGCCCGGGTTTTTCTTGTAACATCGTGATTTTTGTGAGATTATTTCGATGGATGGCCAGGTAGCTCAATGGTCTCATGCACAAGCCGTTCGAAACTCCAGCATAGCAATAGTCGGTTTGAGCCCGATGTAGGTACAAGAGATTTTTTCTCAAATACTTTATATCGGAACGATAGGCTGCCACATGCCTTGTTGAAAAGCAAGTGTATTATTGTGAGCTGTCTAGATGCCAATCTCGTCTATTGCTAGCTTGGAGTGCACGCCAGCCCCCAGAGGTGGTGCTGTAGGTTTTCCGGATTTCCCTGCAGCTGAAAAGTGAATACGCCACCAAAAATCAGTATGTCGCCCCGGAGCGCCACGGCAAATAATAATAATAATAGCCGCCCTATACCCGCCCAGGATATGCCTTTGGGTACACACTACGAGTGTTTATGAGGAAGGGAGGGAGGGAGGTTATGCCTAGGATTTTTTGCTGGAATGAGTAACTTTCATTGAATTTGTTTGCTTGACTCGTGAAAAAGCTCTTCATATAACATGCTCTGCATAACATACTGAAGTTCTTAAGTCTACTCCAAATTCTCTAAAATTATTCACAAAAACAAAGATCCTCTTGCAGATTCGAACCCAGTACCCCTTTTTTTAAAGCATAATGGCTCAAATATTAGAAGGCTATGCCATCACAGATTTACGAATGAAATGTTTACATGAATAATTTACGCTAATAAAAATAATCAAATCTTATTATCAAGTCCTTCAATAATTTTTTTGAGAATAACCAGGCTGCTGATGGTGACTGTCAGAATCGACTTTGATTGTTCAATTGGTAATTATATGAGATTCAGCATCTGAATTGTCACGAGTTATAAAATGACAAATACGTTGCTGACAATAGCAACAATATGCAAATAGGCATCACAAAAATGTACGAGATAGCACTATATGACATTATTAGGACTTTTATTAGCAGAAGAGCAAATAAGAAATGTTTTTTTGTGTAAAATCGTGTTCTTTCAGGAAAGACCCAACATTGATTTGATTAATGAAATAGTAAAATGGACAAGGAAATTGATTTGATTGCCTAATATGCAAGTACCCCACAAATTCACAAGATGGTGCCTAATAACATCTTTTTTTGTTAAAAATAGCGTTTTTTCACGGCTTATATGGATGAACTTAATAAGCAAGCTACATACAAAATTTGGTTGTTAGAGCCGTTTCCGAGATCGAAAATATGTATATACAAAAATAGCTCCTTTAATATAATATAAGATACCCATGATGCACTAAATAGAAGTGAATCGTAAGCATACGCGTGGGTCAAAAGTGCGAAGAAAATGGGTTTTGGTGTGACGCAAATGGCCTATACTACTTATAATAATATATTTCGTAAATATAAACCCCGGTTTTCGCCCCAGCAAAATTGCTTTGTGGAATTTTAAACAAGTAATAGTGAAAAAAATTACAACTTTTGGATTCTGTCCAAAAAAGAGCCATTCGGTAATACTTCGCTTACTTCTCTGGAACACCTCAGAAAGGTTGGCGATCTTTCTCTGTTCCATATTTTTTTTGTGATGCTCTTCCGAAATATCATTAATTGTTCCACCGTTAGCGGTCCGATCGAGACTGACCCGTCGATCTCACTACTCACATCCATATGCCGTCACTTTAGAGACATGCCAAACAGCTGATCACAGGGTTCGTTCTTCCAACGAATGGCAAAGCTTTGGTCTCGCTGGGAGGTGTTCCCTGAGACAAAAAGCCTTCAGAAATTCAAGAACACCAATTCCTACCGTACCTTTTCTCGGCTCTCGCGATTTCTGAACAATACAGGATTTTTCTTTTCATGGGAACCAGAACTTATAATTCATACAAATGGCATTATGCAAATTCAGTTTCATCAATAGACGACCCCCAACATTGAAAGCTCTACTTTAGCATGAGGAGAATATAAATTATCACTTACGATCTGCTAATTCTACACTCTGTTGAATTATCAGTTGATTGACATCATGTAAAAATTCCAGGCCTGACACTGGAGAAAACGTTCTGTTCGAAAATTGATCGATCACAGAAACTGGTATTGGTCTTCTTGGTCCTGTACTTGGTCCAGAAAAGCCTGAAATAAGTTAACTGACTCAGTCATGCACCCTCCAACTATTTTTTTCTTGATTCTCACCTGCGTTACTAGTCGGCTGTGCAGTTACCGGTTGATCAAACACAGAGAAATCTGAAAAACAAATACTTCGTTAATACGTACAAACTAATAAAATCATTTAACATTATTACAATTTCATCTTCTGATAAAAATACTTGAGAATTCTCAAATGCGATGAAACAAAATACAACTTAGGAATCATGGATTCAAACTATTTAAATTTTCACCGAGTGACTACCTCACTCCTGACAGTGCTACCTCACTCCTGACAGTGCTACCAACAAAAACTGTTTTTTAAAAGTATTGGTGAACTTAGCACAGAGGTGGGATTCTGTGTGCCATAGAATTCTTTTGTCGATAGAAAAAGTGAGATGACATTATGGTTGAATTCATGGGAGAGAAAGAGACAAAACTGTTAACAATAGAATTCTATGGTACACAAAATTCCACCCCAGGCTTTAGCATTAGGTCACGACGCCTGTAGGGAAATATTTGAATCTGTCAAACAAATGCCAGCACCAATGACCTGTAACAGATGGCCAGCACGTGCTAGTCAGCTGTTTTTTGTTCAATAATAATAATAATAGTCTTTATTGAAAAACAAGAAGATAGTTTAAAAGACGAAGTTCAAATCTGAAGAGCCAAAAACTGCAGATTTGTTCTATATATTACACTTATTATTTTCTTCGATATTTTGATAACACTTCAATCTAACACTGAGGGATATGAAAAACCACTCGAGGGGATTACAATAAAATCACGATAAAATTGAACGAATCTACAAATGACGGATGATTTCATATTTTCACATAAACAAATGTAAATAAACAGAGACTGCTCAAGTCACCATTTTCCTAGGGATAGTAGCGACACCATCGGTCGATTTACTCTCCCATTACTAGACGGTATGAAAATCCAGGCATTTTACTCCCAACCCATTGATAATATTAACAAAATCCCCCAAAGACTGTTCAAGAAATTGAACTGATAATGATCATGACAGATATTAAATATCATGATAGATATATAGAGGCATATAGAAGTATATTCAAACGATGATTTATTCCAGCGAGATATTGGTAAATACCATGGATAATATAGAGACGCGGTCGTCGCATCCGCCATATGTTTGTGACGTCAATGAATTATAATTTTTGTAAACATACTTCTCATAGTTTGTTCCTAGTATCTTTAGCAAAAAAGCATCAACTCTTTTTTGCTTTACATTTTGTTATTGTTTGAGCTGCAGTGGTTTGAGAGTCAAAATATCGAAAATTGCACCGTTATTATTTAAAAAGAGCGAATTTAACAACCCTTGGTTCTAGTTTGAAGGGTATAAGGGACTATAGGGACTATAGGGAGTATGATCAACTAATGACCACTGCATTTCGGTAGTTCATTCAAATTTCCCGCGCAAATATAATTCAATGCAAGCGACGACAGTGTCTGTATTATCCATTGATAAATAGCACGGTCGTGTTCTTGGTTGTCCTTGGTCATAGGCGTCATAGCCATTTGAGTCAGTTGAATGCCTTCGACATAAGTTGGTTGATACCAACGTCGAGTGGTATTTTGCGATCATTAGCTTGAATGCCTTCAATTACTTTTAAAGTCTAATAAATAAACTAGGAATGAAATAATAACTAATAGAAGGTGCGTTTTCTTGACGCTAACCTTATTCTGTAACAGCTATTCCAAGCGTTTTCTTGACTTATTCTATCGATCCGCGCCAATAATTTCAAAAGTTATTCGCCAATTTCGAGCGATCTGCCAATCGTTATTGGTAATTACCGAAACGATTTGATTCTGAATTGATGACGTCGCTAATCAGATATTTACGTTATAACCAGAAACATTTTGGTAACTACAGCCGACTTAATCTCCTGAGCCGTGGTGAGAAAATCGGCAACATTACATGGAAAGCAATTCGAAAAACTAGGAAAAAACACAGGAAAATGAATTTTTAGCGAAAAAAACGACGATTAATGTGGTTATTTAATTTTTTTCATCACAAACTGGAATAGCAATATATTTAATTTCTCAGATATTGGAAATCTGTCAAGTTTGGTTTTTCCATGCACTAAAATCCACATTTCGGGAGATTTTTTTCAACTTTTTTTTTCTGGTAAGTACAGAAACTACACAGATGATCTCTGATTTTTTTTCAGATTTTTCATTTGAAATGAAAATAATGTTATTGGAAGGTACCTATACAGAATGTGCCAAACTACCTGAGTTTGGTACATTCTGTATAATGTATAATATATAATGTATAATGTATAATGAATGATGTATAATGTATACTGTATAATGTATAATGTATGATGTATAATGATCAGATGATCCCTGATTTTTTTCATTTTCACATTATACAGAATGTGGCCTTTTCCATCCTTGTCTTGAAGTCAACATAACTTTTTTTACAAGTGAGGGCCTTATACATGTTAAGTCCATATTCAATCGTTTAGTTTCGTATATGCCCGCTCATTTTATTCGGATCAAGTTATCAATCTTCGTTTGTATTATGGTCCTACTTATTCTAAATGTAAACAAACTGTCCATAACGTTTCGCCACCCGTCACCCCCCTCGCCCAAAAATTGTATAGAAAAGGATAGTTCATATTCACTTTAAAACAGTAATTTGTGTACGGATAGGCATGGCATCCCTATGTCTTTTATTACTCTGAGATACTACTTCAGATGTTGATGCAGCAGTTCAAATTGTTTTTAAATTAATAACTTGATAAACTCTACGTATCACACGAACTATGAAAATTCTAAACAAATCAGCAACTGCGCCAAATGAAGCGTGGTTTGGTATTACCAACTGCATTCAAGTGATAAGTGTAAATTTAGCTTTTGTGACATCACTGCTTCATCTGTCACTTCAAACCAAAAAGTAACCGCGGTAATAACCGTTTATATTCGGTTCTTCGCTTTAATTTGACTATTTTCTCAAGTTGCTAGATGGGAAAACAAAGAGAAAAAACAAACAATGTGTTGTGTGGTCCATATGATAGTTTATTTTAGTTATCTTTTGTCATTTGTGAATCTGAATACAACGTTTTTTGTTATATCCAATATTGTAATAAAGTTATAGATAGTGTTCAAAGTAATTGGTGAGGTTTTTGTTATATCACCAAAACGGAGTGACCTTCAGAAAGAAAGAGGCCACTCTCTAATTTGGAAGTGGAACTGACCTAAATGTTTCGTTTTCTTGCACATCGTTTTGATTCTATTGTTCGGGTTACCAATAAAGCGCACCTAGAGAAGTAATGCTGACAATTATCAACTGCCAATAGGAATTCTAATGGCTCCTAATTTCTCGTTAAAAAGAGACAATAACAGTTCTTAATTTTTCCATACTTGTTATCAGGGGCACAGAATATATATATTCTGTGTCAGGGGGATGCAATCTGTGATTGATCACTGTAATGGCGGGCAATTTGAATGACAAGACAGCATGTAAAGTCGTTTGCGTCTCTTGAACACGTCTTGATATTTATACTATTCGCCAATATAAGCCGTTTTCGATTGGCGTTTGGTTCTGGTAGCGGTTGACACAAAATGACAGCGGTTTACTTTCTGGTACTGTTAATGACGTCATAGTGAATGATGAAACGAATGTGTTGGTTAGTGGTTGCGGTAATCAATCATCGTCATAGTGAATAATGAAACGAATGTGTTGATTGATTACCGCAACCACTAACCAACACATTCGTTTCATCATTCACTATGACGTCATTTACAGTACCAGAAAGTAAACCGCTGTCACTTTTATGTCAACTGCTACCAGAACCAAACGCCAATCGAAAACGGCCAATCATAAAGGGCGTCCCCTGCAACAAAAATGGAAAAATTAAGAACTTTTGATTCTTTTTATCGGTGTCTGTGGAGATATCAGAAATCTCTATAATAATGATCTGTTCAAGTTTGGCACAACTGTGAAAATATGCATGCCAATAATACGCGCATTAGTCGTTCGATCGACTTCAGTCCGTAATAAATTAAGTGATAAAAGGCACTCAACATGAACGTTGGCGCAAGAAGTGGGAATTTCATATTTTCAGCTATGTGTGCCGAACTGTACCTATTTATTGGAATAATCTATAACGAGATTGTAATAATATCCACGTACCTACTTAGGAATATTTCACGAATACTACATGCCATTTTATTTTTCTTATTGAATATAGTGGTCAAAATTCATATAATTTCAACAGATTTTCCATAATTAGTTTAAAAATCTAAATATAACGAAATCGTAAACCTATAAAGCTTCAGGTTATATGGTTGAATGTCGAGGATACAGTCTCAATCACTATAATGCACTAAAATGCAAATGAGGTTTCCTACTATAACTGATGTAATTATAACAATTTTGGATGAATATTCATTATATCATTAACAATTCTGTATTGTTATTCTGTTTAGATGAGAGTATTGAGGTCAGGTTAGATTGGGGATAATAATTTTTGCACTTTTAACAATTTCAACTCCGTTTCCAATAATTTGCATGTAGTATTTTGTCATTTAAACTTTCCACTATTACAGTGACCAATCACAAAGACTGCTTTTAAGTGTTGTCTCGGCTGTAGTTTCGGTACAATCTGATCTAAATTCGGTGGTTCCGTGGTTTGTCCGAATTCACAAAAAGTTAAAATATTTGGACTTTTATTACTCCATGAGTGGTACTCTGGAACTTGTTTTGCATAGCGAAGCGAAGTGAAACGAAGTTAAACGAAGCACACGCTATCACTTTGTGGTGTACGGGAAAGAGATGCTGATGATTGTTTCGTCCCACTGCATGTCTGGGTAGCCATTTTGCTCATAGAAGAATTTCTGAATTCGGAAAGGTATGTTTCCGCCCTCAGTGTTGTACAGCGATTGAACCTGAGAGTAATAAAAGACATAGTGATGCCCTGCCTATACCTACACAAATACGTACCTGTTTTGAAGTAAACATGAACTATCCTCTTCTATACAATTTGTTGGCGAGGGATGTGACGTGTGGTGAAATGTTATCGACAGTTTGTTTACATTTAGAGTAAGAAGGACCATAAAGAAACGAAGTATGACAACTTGATACGAATGAAATGAGCGGGCATACACGAAACTACCCGAATGAATACGGACTTAACATGTATAAGGCCCTCGCTTGTAAACAAAGTTATGTTGACTTCAAGACAAGGATGGAGAAGGCATCTCTATGGTTCACTTTGAGAATTGCACAGCTTATGAGGTTAATAAACACTATGCTCAAGCTGTGGCGATTGTATACACAGGAGCACAGCCGACTCAAGCACATAATGGCAGTAGCGTAGGTTCTTGGTTTTTGAATATTTTTTTTTTTGAAAAGTCATCATCAAGAATATAGTACCTCTATTTTTCAAATTATGGAAAACATTCATTAAAAATATTTCGTTGCCATCTAATGAACTATTCATATTTTAAATATCGAAAAGATTCTGATGAAACGGATTTTTCATAATTTTTTTTTTCATTTAAATCCCACTGGTACATCTCATAATTCAAACCATTTTCGATGAAATATCCCCTGATTATTGAAATATTGGCATCATATCATGAATTCATAACAATATCTAAGAGACCAATCGCTTTCGTTTTTTATCTTGTTTTATCAACGATTGCTGCAACAGTTTTTTTTCACAGGCCTCCATGGTATTACTTATTCAAACTGTAATTCCTCAGTTATAATCCGTCTCAATTTGGAAAGTTTTCGTCACCTCTATATATGAATTGACAGGAATTGGTGCCTATAGTGATGCTGAATATCCTAGAAAATTGTACTTACCTACTAGAATAGTCCAATCAATAAAAATTGTATACCTAACTGATAAGAACTATGCGTTTTATTTCAGGTCCACATAATAATCAATACGGTAAATCTTACGGTACTTATATCTATCTAAACCGGCTCTAGCATGTTTCACTGGAAGTTTTCCCGAAAAACGAATTGCCACAATTTCTTACCTTCCATATTGCTATAATAATTGGTTTCAAGCATTTTGTAACGAATGGACAATTTTCGAAAAAGGATATGTTTTTGCACTTAACAATCACTAAACTGTTGTCAATTTTTTATCTTTCTATAATCATTATTTATCTAATCTATACAATAATTTTGTGTTGTACATTGTTTCAGTCCTCCAATCATTTTTCAATTTTTGTTTATCTTGTGAACAAATTGATCTACTTTCGTATTCCGACATTTCCCGATTGAATAAAATAAAGTCATGGAGGAATAAACCGCTAAGATGCATCGATTCCATAGACGTACCGTAATTTCTGGGACCGCGGGTATAGGCATAAGTACGAAACTCGCCATAATCTTCTAAAGACCAGTCCTTTTTATAGCTGTAGGTACTGATAGAAGGGTATAAAAATTGGTCACAAGCAAGAATTGTGGTATTAGGTATTCGGTATCGCCGGTATATATTAGTTCTTTCTGAAATTTTTTTGTGAGTGCTTCTGTGTTTAGCTTGTGTATATACAGTGACCGCCAAAAAGTATGTACCATATGGGAAAAAAGTTTATTATTAGAGTATTGAAAAAAAGATTCTTGTGAAAAGTTTGTGCATGTCCGATAACCTAAAAATCGATTTTGACACATGTCACGTGATCGCTGGTATGGCGGCAAATTGAATAGTCAAAAAGTTGGATAAAATAGCAAGATATCGAAAAAAGTTATTTGAAAAAGTTGCTTAGAATTCAATTTTATACACATATACAAAGTTTGAAAAAATTATGTGGGAATATTGAAAACAGCAATTTTTTTAAAATAGTTTTCTAGCTGTAGAAAAATATTTTCTTATGAATTGCTTGACCATACTGAAATATTTGTATTCCGATGATAATAACAAAACTTTCTCATTTTCTCCACACCAGAGAGGACTAAATTGAAAAAATTGAATTTTGTCAGAACCCTTCCTGTTACATTGGTTCGTATCTAATAGATATATCACAATTCCACTATTATTGCGATGATAGGGATATCCAAAAATATCATGTTTTTCAGATTATAATCAATTTTTGATGATAATCGTGCACGAACGTTTCACTTCGCACATAATCTTAAAAATAGTGCGTCAAATTAAAGAGGCTTGAGTTTTCAACATTGCATGCGAAGTGAAACGCTCTGGCACGATTATCATCGAAACTTGATTATAATCTGGAAAACATCATGTTTCTGGAGTGTCATGTCATCACAATGGTCGTGGAATTCTGATATAACTGTTAGATACGAACCAATGTAACAGCCAGGGTTTTAACAAAATCCAATTTTTTTAATTTAGTGCTTACTGGTGTAGAGAAAATGAGAAAGTTTTGTCATTATCATTGAAATACAAATGTTTCAGTATGGTCAAGCTATTCATATGATAATAATTTGATATTTTTATACAGCTAGGAAAATATTAAAAAAAAAATTCCATTTTCAATTTTCTCTCATTATCTTTTCAAACTCCGTATATGTGTATAAAATTTAATTCTAAGCAACTTTTTCAAATCACTTTTTTTGATATCTTGCCATTTTACCCCACTTTTTGCGTTCTCATAGTGATTTTTTTCAATTTGCCGCCATACCAGCGATCACGTGACATGTGTCAATATCGATTTTTAGGTTATCGGACATGCACAAACTTTTCCCAAAAATCTTTTTTCTAATACTCTAATAATAAACTTTTTTCCCATATGGTACATACTTTTTGGCGGTCACTGTATAAGATTCAAGTATTATGGATGCTGAACAAAGACCATCAAAACAGCGAAAATTGGGACCATCATCAAAATAACAACACGAGTGCCAGTGTAGATGAGACTGCTACAAAATCATCATCAAACATACAATCTGTACCGATAGATAAAACAGATATTGCGATGTGGAGAAGACATTATATTTGCGCAATATTAAACAATCCCGAAAGGAAGATCGACGCATTTATTACCTGAACGAAACGTGTATAAACGAAGGATATACTGTATTTCAGTATTGGCATGACAGCAATATCAAGAGCAGAAGGCAAGCCTTCACTGGTCAACGGGTTTCAATTCATCATCAGGCAAGGGTAAAAGATTAATAATCGTTCATACAGGCAGTTCAGAATGGTTTGTGGAAAGAGGACTTTTGACTTTTGTATCGAAACGAACCAGTGACTATCATGAAGATATAAATGGTGACGTTTTGGAAAAATTGTTACAACAAATGATCGATTTCATTTCACAGGGATCTACTATTGTTATGGACAACGCGAGTTACCATTTTAGATTACAAAGAACATTTACCCACAAGCTATTAGAATTAAAACAATCTATTGGAGTGGCTTAGCTAAAAAAACATTGTTTTTTCCACTGATCCACTGAAGAAACTAACTAAACTAAACTAAAGAAACTTTATAGTATCGCTAAAGTCCACAAAAACAAATATAAAAAGTACATCGTTGACTGACTAGCCGCTTCACGTGGAATATCAGTACTTTCAAAATGAAAGCTGTTTAGATGTTTAAAACAAAGAAAAAACTCTACTGACAAGTAGTAATCAAACATATTTACATTTATTATACTTGTATGTATTTCTTCAATTTGTCTTTGAAATGCATTAGAGAAGAAGATGCTTTAATGGCATCAGGTAATTTATTAAATTCTAGAAAGACTTTGAAAAACACGTCCAGGCACGCTATCGGTGTGGCACTTCGCAGTTCTCATGTCACGCGTGTCACTCCGCAATCAATTCTCAACAAACACGTAACATTTTTTACCTCCACTTACCTTAGTACACATTCGTCCGTTTAATTGAATGCACTATGTACGTCTCACCATGAACAACCTGACTAGGTAAGGAATCATAAGTAGGTCTGCTCCTTGTTGTCAGGTTGGATTTCGTCCAGCCCTGCTGATTTGAATGGACTAAAGCTTGATATGGCCCATTCTTCCTTACGGTTGATGATATCTTTTGCTATGTCTCAGGTTTTCCTTGTGGGTCTACCCTCGGAGATTCTGGACAATCGACCTCCAGTCACAAATATAGGCCGGATTAAACGACCCCACAGAGATGACTGGGTGGTTGCCAACAAAATAATCACACCGCAGGCGATAAGATGGGCGGTTAACTCGTTCCACCCATACAAATCGCCAAGAGAGGATGGCATAGCTCCAGCTCTGTTACAAATCGGACTGGAACAGATTATGCCTATCCTTATAAGACTCTTTAGAGCCAGTTTAGCTTGGAACTATATACCATCTAACTGGACCGCGACTAGGGTGATCTATATTCCTAAGGTGGGTCTGACTGATCCACACCCAAAATCGCTCAGACCCATCAGTCTGACATCCTTTCTGTTGAAAAGCATGGAGAAAATACTGGATGGGCACATAAGGTGTGGTGCACTAATAAAGAACTTGCCTTCAATAACCTTGTCTCAGGAATAAGCGTCGCCCTGGAACACCAGGAGGTAGCAGTCGCTGCATTCCTGGACATAGAAGGAGCATTCAATAATGCACTACCTCACGCCAACTATGAGGCCACTGTCTCTAGAGGAATTGAACCGCTACTATGTGACTGGATAAGAACTATGCTTCATAACAGAACAATAACGACCTCTCTACAGGGGGAAAGTGTCAGCTTCAAGCCAGCCAGGGGCTGTCCCCAGGGGGGGTCCTCTCCCCTCTGCTATGGTCGATCTGCAAGCATATGCTGACGATCTGGTCCTAGTAATAAAAGATAAATCCGAAAAGACGATCTCCTACGTCCTTCAGGATATACTGGATACCATATATAAATGGTGTGAGGGAGGAAATGTCCATTAACCCCCACAAAATGGTCATAGTACCGTTCACCAGGAAAAGGAAGCTGGAACATTTAATACCTCCTTCCATCAATGGTGTAACAATTTCATTTGCGAGTGAGGCAAAATATCTGGGAATAATCCTAGATAAAAAGCTGAACTGGAACTCGCATTTGGAAAAGACTATCCGAAAGGCTAGCCTATCATTATGGACATGCCGTAGAATATGTGGCAAAACATGGGGCATGTCACCAAAACAAGTTTACTGGCTGTACGTGACCGTCATACGACCAATGATCACGTATGGCTCTGTAGTCTGGTGGAACAAAGGCCAACAAAAAATGGCCCAGGTTAAACTTAACGGACTACAGAGACAAGCGTGCCTGGCGATTACTGGGGCCATTCGCTCCACGTCAACGGCAGCAATGGAAGCTCTTCTTGGACTACTTCCTCTTCACATAGTTCTGGAGAGAGAGGCTGGGCAACATACAGACTCTACCAAGCGGCCATTAGTCTACCGCAGGCATGTGTCATGAGAGGCAGCAGCATGCTGGAAGGCATAATAGATCACAACATTCTGGGAATGCCCTCAGATATCATGCCTAAAACCACTAACCTCAACATGTCCTACACCGTGGTCTTCCCTGAAAGAGAAGACTGGGTTCGGAATGAAACTGACCTATGTAGGGCAAATGAAAGGTGGTTCACCGATGGTTCCAAAACTTTGGAAGGTGTCGGAGCCGGAATATATGGTATGAACCCAGTAGTGAAACGCTCATTCAGTTTGGGTAAATTAGCTACGAAATTCCAGGCAGAGGTATATGCCATTGAAATGTGTGCAAGGGAGCTGGAAAACCGACACCTCACACGAAAAAAAATAAAAATATTTTCAGATAGTCAAGCAGCATAGAAAGCGCTTGAATCCAACTGCTTTAAATCCAGAGCAGTATGGAACTGCAGAGACATCTTGAACCGACTAGCACAAGGCAACAACGTTACCCTAGTTTGGATACCAGGTCACACGGGCCTAGAAGGAAACGAAATAGCGGACGCCCTAGCAAAAGGGGGGGCCGAAACAACGTTAACTGGGCCAGAACCGGTCATCGGTTTAGTATATAGCACTGCCAAGAATGCTACAACCGCCTGGGCAGACAATAAAAGACTTGAGTATTGGCTCAGTCTACCAGGACTAGCCCATTCCAAAGCATTTATTGCTTGTACAAGGAAAAAACAGGACTCTGACAAACTTCTAGAACTCAGTAGAGCACATCTCAGAGTTATAGTATGTTTGCTCACTGGCCACTGCAAACTCAAATACCACATGCATAAAATCGGACTTGCACAGGATGCAGAGTGCCGTCTATGCATGGTGGATGATGAAACGGCTAAACACATTCTGTGTACATGCCCTGCAGCGGCCAGAACCAGATTTTCAATATTTGGCAATACAAAAGTAAGGCCAGAAGATCTGGTAAACTGTTCTCCCAATATGTTACTCAATTTCGTTAAGAGATTGGATATACTGGGAGAAATATAACCACAGGGTGAGCCACAATAGGCCATTGGCCGCAGTGGAGGGCCTGATATGGGCTCACTCACATTTAAACCTAACCTAACCTAACCCTCGGATATTTGTACTCACGGTGCGACTGGGTCGTTTCCTTAGAGTCAGGAATGCGAGTATCAAACAGTATATCTATAGATTCTTTCCCCGATTTGATGAATGATGTGTACAGACAAAATAAAAAAAAACTTATGTTGAAGTTAGAACTTCAATTTTATTCCAAGTTTGGAATGAGAGACCACGTAGAAAAATACTGGACCCTATTTTGTGCTCCATTTCACAAAATAATTGTGTCTCTTCGAATGTGATCATAACATAAGCAGATCTGGATTGGATATTGTGGAGGGAAATTGGGAAACGTATGTAAACAATGAGATGTCGATTAATCTTCAACAAAATAAAATTATATGCTTTTATTACGTTTATTAGAATTTTCAACAATACAAAATAGACACTAAAACCCAATTTCAGCTACAAAAATATTGAAAAACTAGGTCATACTCTTAAACTGGATTATCATCATGAGTACCTACTCAATGATCTTATATTTCCTATGACAACTTACAAATGAATCCTTACATTTTTGAAATAATCTTCGAAAAAGTTATTCTTAATATATCACAAAAAACTTAACCAAAACTCAATATGATAAATAGGCTTCAAATAATTGGGTTATATTTTTCTTCATTAAATAACAACGATTTTAAATATGTCTTCTTCTTGAAGCTACATTCAACTATACATATAAGATTACAATGATAATTAGCGTCAACCATTGATCAGTGGTTGACAGATACATTACATCAGAACTATGTTCTTTGTGTATTCAGGCTTCACAGGCCTTTATTTTGAAAAAAGATGGAAGTTTTCTCCATGTAATTTCAGATCAAATAAAAAAATATCAGTCCAGTGTATTCTTAAACACAAACTTCAATGCGAAAATTTAAAGAGCCATACTCAACTCAGTGAACAGTCATTGTCTCCCAAGACTTGATCCTGATCAGATCACAGTAAGTCTTTCATTTAGTAGCACAATATAGAGGATGTAAAATGTTATAAAACTGAATAATCCTAAAAGGGGAAAATCTGACAATACTTTTTAAGGATTTGTTAATTTATTTTATCCCATTTCTTCTCACAAAACAAGGCGTTCATTAAGGTAAAACACGATTAGTATCATATACTATGGATTTCCATCAAGTAACGTCCACATCAATCCAAAACTTTAATTCATTAAAAAAAGTGTTTCAGAATCATTCTTTTCGTTGACCGAAGAGCAACCCGCATATATTTGTGCTAAACTCGTGCGAGCTAAGGGAGACGGAGGACTTATCTTCTGAATTGCGATCTTAAGGATTTTAGATGAATCATCTATCTACTGGGCCATTTATGATTTTATGTCTAGAAAGACTTTATTGGATTAATTTAAGCTTCCGTCTAAGCAAGGTCAATTCGAAGGAAAGTGTTTTCTAGTGTTCTACACACAATTATCTGTATTTATATTTCTATGCTCAGTGAAGAAGCTGTGGGTTCAAAGTTTCTGTGGAATCCCGTTTCGAAGAACTTTTTTTTTAGCAAACACTTTCGGTTTTACATACCCTGATTCAATCGAAACATTTTTGTCTATCTTGCAACTTTCATTTTTGAAATCAAGAAAAAGTAAGATTTCGCGTTTGAAACGAAGTGAGCATCATGGTGAAAGGAACATCACGAATTACTGAAAATTTGAATTTACTGAAACCAATATGAAAAAGGTTTGTCTACTCTGAAATAAGAACATTCCACAGCATTTCAAAAAGTCGATGGTTGAAACGACATGAAGCAAATATATTTAATCCGCAATATATTATTATCACTGTAGAGTGTTATGTTTGATATAGAAGTCGCTAACAGTTATGTTTGTAATATTTAAATGTTTTCTAGATGTTCAATCCCACCGTCTGCCACTGAGCTAGATTGTTCGGATTCAACTCTCACGTAAGCTGAATAGGTTGCGGATCTCCCTTGCTCGCAAAAGATGATAGATGAGTTTTTTTGGGGCTTCTCCGGAAACTTGGGAGATTCCTAAAAACAAAATGGAACCATTTTTCAGCACTATCTGTCAAATTAATTCGGTGAGATCTGTTCACCATGAGAGAGAGAGATACATGGTTCTTCAAACATTTCATTGCTATAGCTATCCGTCTAGGCTTCATTCAGTAAATCCACGATAAAAGAAGTGTTTACACCTATAGCAATATAAGTATCAGCTGAAATCATAAACGAAAACTCAATCAGTAGTAGTACTTTGAGTCAGAATTTAACTGAAATATTGAATACCTTCTGTTCTTTTCTGATTTATATACATCTTCTTCAAACAATTTCAAACTGAACCAAAGCTGAAAATGTGATATTCATTCAGATTTTTCCCAGAGTTTTTTAAACGACGTAAAGAATCGGAAGATGTAATTACTGTCCCTTCAAAATAAAATATATTTTTATTGTCTATTATTTTAGCATATAAAAATCGAAAGATCTATACTCTACTTTCAAAAAACGCATCTTACTTATTACTACATCGCAGTGTATTTTAGAGCCTCATAAGAGTACATCTCAAACTCTTTGGTTTATAGAACTGATAATTCAGAAAATATTCTTCGAAACCAGATAAACTTTCCAAGAGATCCCGAATAGTTACCTAGAAGGCATTTTCAAATTTGGTACAAAATCACATGGCGATAGAATTTTAGCTTTCTAGTAAACATCTATTGGACACCTACATTTATCGTGAGTTGGATTCTGGTGTAGCATCAGTATCTGGACAAGATAATTCGCAGTTATTCATTGCTGAAGCCTCCAAATGTAAGGAACGATTGACGTCCAGTAAATATCGAATGGAACGCTGGGCTTCTCTTTGGCATTGCATATTGCCCTTGCACATATCATAAGCTTTCGCTATAAATAGGGAGTTGCATTGTCGTGTTGGAGAAAACCAGCTGTTGTTACTCTAGAAAACGAAATAAAATCAAATTAGTGTTCATGAACGATCAATATATTGATCTGAAATCCACGTCTGCCGCACTATCCCAAACAATAACTACTACAGTGCCCTATTATACAATAGCGACAATTCAGGTTAATTTGAAACTACGTGTACTAGCAAATAATACTAATAATATTCGTCTATTAGCGTTGCTGAGTAAAATACAATCATGAGTAAAAAATAAGAACATTTATATAACTCAAAACTAAAGTAGTAGAAGTAGAAGAAATATTTCTGTTTAATAAATGAATATATAAAAATATATAATAAATACATTTGTTTCGAGATAAGTTATCACATTTTTTTTGAATACATTCACCGTTATGAAAGATTTGATTGTCGGAAATCATCATACAGTATCGGAAAGTTTTCATCTGTGGTATGGTGGTTTTATGAGAGCGTGAAGAATAGCTTGCTATAATGTTGAGAGAGCGTTACAATTTCTCCTCTACTCGCTGGAGGAAGGGATATCAACTGAGCTATTAATTCGTCGGGCGAGGCAACAGGAGAGGCACGCAGTAGTGCGTCTCTCTCTTATTTATGTGGTATTATCATATCATTGCGTTCCTTGTTGCTCGCGTAGATTTTGTCTATACACCAGATGAAAAGTTTCTGATACTGTATGTGGACATTCCTGCATCAAAAATACTTTTTTTTGTGCTATATACCTATGTGGTTCTTTTGTAAAGTATTATAATTATGTATGTTATTCCTAAATGGTAGGTTTGTAGATAAGTATTCTGGGAGCTTGTTGTTCAGTAGTTTATACAGGGTGTCCCAGAATAAAGGGAACAAACTTCGAGGGTAGAATCCTCACTTCATTTTAAGGCTGAAAGTTTCAATAAACATATACCCTAAAATGAGTATCAACCGAGTTACAGGGTATTGAAAGTGAAACAAAAAAATAGATTTTCCAGAATAACTCCATAACGGCTTAACTTTTTCTAATGAAATTTGGTATGTCACTTGACAGCATTCAGTTTCTTATTTCAAGGCAAATCATGTGTTTTTGTAACTCTGAACAGCGGCGTACGGCAGGTGGCAACTTTCACGCCACTGGATTAATATGGATTTCGTCTTTTTTGATTAATCCCCAATATTTCCTAGACAAAAAAGGAATAAGTTTTGTTTCACAAAATTCATAATATGTCAAAGCATTTTGCTTCTGCATAGAGAGAAGTTATCGAGTAAGTATAATTTTTGTTATATATTATTTTGAGGAAGTATTTTTGTATGGTGTGACAACCATTTCCGATCGGACCGCTATTTATATGGCTATCATTATTAGTTCTATTAATATCAATGTTACCATTACTATTATGATTGCCATCATCCTAATATCTAACTGTCATGTTGTGTGGAAGCACCTTGTATATGTTAGTTCCAATAGGATAGGCAACGTACCGGTACGCTATTAGGGTAACTTGCGTAATTAAATGATAAACGAGTGACTAAAGTATTATTCATGGCTGGAGTCTGACTAGGTGCATTGTAAAAGGCAGTATATAATAAACCGTTGAGCCATTCGCATGTGTTTTATTTTCCGGTCGTAACAATGGTATTCAATTTTTTTAGGTGACTTTCTGCAACTCCTACCCATCAAAGAATTCCATATCTGAGACGTCATTCAACTAATGCATAGTAAAGATAGTAAAGTATTCAAGGTATTACTGAGATATTTGAATTTATATAATAGCCATCGCAGTGTTGCTGAAATATTATATATTTGACTATCCCATCTCATATGTCGATCTGGCGTTATACCCAGGTACTTTATTTTTTTTATCATTTATTGTTACATTTCTATTATGATTCGACTTTATTTCTAGGCTATTAAATTGTGGTAGGTTGCTTTGATAGGGACAAAGGGCTCAAACTTCGTTTTTTCGTAGTTGATAGGTATTTGTGGTTGAACCAATGCAAGACCTTTCCAAAATCTATTTCAACTTTGTTTTTCAAGTTTTGCCATGAACTATCTTTTTAAAATATTAAATTGTCATCCGCAAAACTTGTTATTTCACCATCACATTACGTTGTTAGTGGATTATTTAGATAAATTATGAAGAAAAGTGGCCCGAGCACGATTCCTTGGGGTACTCCCCAATTTACCATTTTTTGAGGACTAATATTGTCTCCAATTTGTACCATCTGCATTCTTTGGCTGAAATAACTATCTATTAATTTCAAGGTATTTCCGCGCATTCCGTTATCTTCCAAGGTCTCTAAAAGGAGTTTGTGATTTACGGTGTCGAAAGCCTTGGAAAGGTCATGAAAGATACATATAGAAATAGGATTCCCATCATCCATACTTTTGTATACCTTTGAGGTCAAGTCAGCAATTGCATCCTGTGTGGATTTTCCCTGGAGAAATCCAGATTGTTTATCAGAAAGTAATTTATTTTTATATGAAAAATCAGAAAGTCTCGCTTTCAGGGTTTTTTTCGTAATTTTTTGCCAGGGTTGTTATTAGAGAAATGGGTCAATAATTTTCAGTTCGGTTTTTATCACCTGTTTTGTGAATAGGTATCACAATTATTACTGACTTGAATTCTCTAGGACATTTACCTGTTTCGTAAATTCTATTTATGGTTGGTTTTTGCAAGTGGTAGTGCAATTTCTTTCGCAATTTCTTTTTTACATTTAAGAGAATTTATAATTTCAATTATTTCATTTTCATTTGTAGGTTTGAGAAAAATACTAGTTTTGAACGTTTTCCTTGGCCGAGTATTTGGAATTATTATATTGTTTGCAAGGTTTTTTCCTACATCAACAATGTACTCATTAAAAACGTTTGCTAAATCTTTTTCGTTTTCGGTGTATTTCCCTTCCAGTGATTTGATTTTATCGAAATGTTTTTTCTTTGATTTTAGTTCGAAAATATGAATAGGACATTCATAAAATCTGTTTTGGAATCATCTGCGACTGAAAGACAAACTTTAGTCGCTATTTTCCATCGTTCAAGATAACCTCTTGGGAGGTATTCATGTTGAAAAGGGCAACATTCTCCATGAAAATTGAAAAATGAAAAATGTGATTTATTTTTATATTTTTTTTCTTTGTTTGAGCACCAGTAAGTTCTCTGATAGTTTCCCATAAAGCCTTTGAACTATTTGAGTTTTGTTCAATTTCTTTGTTCAGTAATCCTTTTTCGCTATTTTAATAATTTTATTCAGATGTAAACGATATTTTGTGTATTCCTCGTTATATTTTTCAGGGTCTGTTCAAAATTTTACGTATAATTCATTTTTTCTATTTATAGATTTTATTAACCCGTCTGTGACCCAGCTCTTTCTTTTGATATTTTTTCTCTTGAATTTGATGGTTTTTGTACTATTTGCAATTGCATTTCTTAGTTTTGTTTTGAATTGTAAGGTAAGAGTTTCGATATCATCATTTTCATTTAGTTCTCCAAAATTTCTAATTTCATTTTTCAATTTTTTATAACAGATTACTTTTTTGTAGACCTTATATTCAATTTTTTCAATTATTTTTTTGGGTAATTGCAAATAAGTTGAGAAGTGGTCAGTAATTGATGATTGATTGATGAAGTGTGCTAAAAGACTTTCACTTTTGATACATAGCATATTATTTTTTAAACATTGGTTGTTTTTAGGAATACTATCCGGATTATTTGAAATTTGGATTCAAGAATTCTTCAACATCTTTTGCAGGAACATATACCTTGAAAGAATTATAAATATTTGGAAATGATAACAATAAAGAAGCAGAGGGGGCAACCATCAAGGCATGGGTGACTTGCGACACGGGTGAAAAACCGGATCGGCAGCTCAAGCGCCCCTAGGAGGGAAAGGGCATTCCCTCTGATGTCGGCCGAGGGTATACTAGGCTAACTCGGTATACCTTGAAGGTCGGATTCCCAAGACACGACATAGAGGCCCTCACAACGGACCCCAAAGGATGGGAAGTGAAAGTCGAGATTGTAGTAGGGCCGTAAATGAGGATTTGCCAACTGATAATGACCAAGGTTGGGTGGACCGATGAATTGAGGGACGATATTTTGCGTTTCTATGAGAGAAGTGAGCCCGCTCGGAGGGAATACATGGCGAAAGTGCAGCTCTGTACTGCGAAAAATCACCCAGAGCCCGACGTCTGCACCGCCTAAAATCCTAACGACACGAGTTGGTCAGGCTCATGAGAAGGCTCTAATCACACTGCTAGTGGAGATGAGTATCAGGTCACATAAGGTATTTCTCCTACCGAAGCTCCTGAAGCCACAACAATTGACTCGACTGGATGCGGAGGTTTAAAATGTCTTAACAGAAGGGGCTGATATCAACGGCCGTGTACAAATCCGCTCAATTGCTGTCCCAAACCGAGAGGAAGAATCCTTTCTCTTCGGTTGTTTGGCACGAGCGTTGAGTACAGAAGATGAAAGACAACACGCGTTGAGTCCAAATCGATCTTATCGTGCGGGTTAGCGCCGCTGAAAATTATTATTATCAACACATCTGCTTTTCGCATGTGAAAATCGTATATGTCTGTCTCATGTATCATTGGGATTTTATTTGAACGGGTATGATTCAACACAAAAAATAAATAAATTGTCGGTGACTTAGTCTCACACCCGCACGTTAAGACCGAATTTGAATATATCGTATCCAATGTGTGATTGTCCAAAAAGCACATCTTCAGATAAAAAATTATTATTATTATTATTATTATTATTATAGACAATTGCACCACCAAGAATTGACGACATAGTGCCTAAAGCTATTTTTCCATATAGCAGCATCGTTCTGAACATGTTTCATTCTGGGTCAAATGACTCCACCCAAATTGTTATGTGGGCTTGTAGTCTATTTCATGTCACAGGCTTTAGTTATACTAACATAGCCAAAACCGTCAAAATATGCACGCCTATAATTCACTCAACTTCAACGTTCGCGCAATAAATCAGAATTTGACATGTTCAGCTATGTTGGTAGAACTGTAGTATCTTATATTATCTTTTGGTGGTTTTACATAATGTCGGAAATTTATTCCATTTGCAATATGATCATTGATGAGTCCCTTCAGCATATACTATTTGACTGTCCTCTTTATGAAGGCTTGAGACAGAGTTTAGTTTTTTCCCAGATTGATACCTACTATGAATGACGTGAGTTTTCCATTCAATAGAAGCAACATTCGAAGTCTTGAAAGTCTTACAAACTACATGATGAACCCACTCAAATTGCGTGTGTTCATAATAATCAATGGATAGTATTATTTAATTCCACTGTAATTTCTGCAATAGGTAGTAAAATCGACAATGTCGAAGTACCCTTATCCCTTCTCTCCAAATATTTCCACCATATGGAAAATATGAGGCAAACATCTGACAGAAAACAACTACTTCCTGGCTAATACCGCGACGAACATTGTATTACGTCTGACAGCTATTTGTGCAACGTTCTTCCAAGAAGACCCAGTTGCAATTGGTTATTGTAATTATACAGCAGATTATCCTTCATTTGGCTGGGGAAGACCACCTGCACACGTGTTTGCAGTGACAGGATATGTCGGACAACATTAGAGTCGTCCTGTCCCAGCCCAAAGAATTACAATCCACTCTATAACTTATATTTCCTCACAAATGAAGCAGCGACTTACAGTAAATGTCAGTCGCAGCGCCACCCGTGGGGACACCAACAAGCAATCCTCGGTAGCAAAGACACCAGGAAGTGAACCAGAACTTTTGCCGGACAGTATCAGATGAATGATATAGAAAAATCGACAATGTCGAAGTACCCTTCTCTCCAAATATTTCCAGTATGTGGAAAATATGAGATAAACATGTGACAGAAAACAACTACTTCCCTGGCTAATACCGCGACGGACATTGAATTGCATCTGACAGATATTTTTGCAACGTTCTTCCTAGAAGACTCAGTTGCAATTGCTTATTGTACTTATACAGCAGATCATCCTTGTGTGAAAAAAAATTGTGGAAATTTTTAATTTTGTTGTAGAATTCTCTTGGAATCCGCTGTTACACAGTTTCTTCCATCCGGCAGTTCCAGTATTATTGCGGCTCTACTCTGGTCAGCTGACGTTCGGTGGACAGCGGTTCCCAAAATTTCGACAACTTTTCCAACACAATTTAAACTTTCCACAATTTTTTTTCGAATTTTTCACACCTGCCATTCGTTATAAAAAGGCATTACACACCTTTCCTTCATACGGGAGTGCAAGAGGTTATATTACACCCTGTATACTTAAAAAGCAACAACGCTTTCGAGGACACTGTATTTTAAAATACATTATGGGAAACTTTTCATCTGGGGTAGAGACAGAAATTTACGCGAGCAACAAGAAACGCAAGATATGATAATACCACATAAATAAGAGAGACGCACTACTGCGCGCCTCTCCTGCTACCTCGCCCGACGAATTAACAGCTCACATCGATATGCCTTCCTCGAGCGAGTAGAGGAGAAATTGTAATGCTCTCTCAACATATAGCAAGCTTTTCTTTACGCTCTCATGAAACCACCATACCCCAGATGAAAACTTTCCAATATTGTATAAGTACACCTATAAGGAACTATTGGACCTAATTCACATTAGGTAATCCAAGGTAGCTATGTTGACATTAATAATCAAAGAATTTAGTGAAATTGTGCATCTCTCTAGAAAACGAGTTCTTGATAACAATGAAAATGATATTAGGTAGAAATCGAAAGTGATTAAGACTGAAAATAGAAAATCGTGGATAATGCGAATATGGGTTTTTCTTAATATAGCGTTAAGAAAAACAAATTTATAGTTTCACAGAGTAATGTGAAAATGAAAATAATTTTTTTTCAATGGACTAGTTATTCGAAAGTTAAGTTAACGTTAATAAATAATATCGACATCAACATCAACAAATATGCCAAATGCATTCTCTATTTGCAATAAAAATCAGAATTTCTTGTCTTTTTTGACAGTTGTAGTAAAACATTCTGTATGAAACTCGTGAGTAGAGTGTTTTTTTACTTGTTGTAAATGTTGCCGCACTCCTCCTACGGCGTCAACATTTTCTACTCGTCAAAAAGTAACACTACTCTGGGGTTCAGGTAGCCGAGAGGTTAAGACCGTCGTATAAGTTAGTTATATACCGTATCTAATCAGTGTTTTAATGACATCGAGTCAAGGTCATTACTTCTCCAACTTATTACTCATCTCGTATCTCATTTATTCATTTATTTATTTGTTTATTTATTTATATACGAACATGCCCATTTACAAAAAACAAATATTGAAGAGACCTTATCAACATATACAATCATAATTAACCAAAACTAAATTACAACAAATTAATATGCCTCATTTGATTTCTGAATGAATATGTGGACGTATCGAATAAATCAGTTATTTCACAATTTTTATTTGCTAATTTAATTACCCTTGCAAATGACTTATTTTGGCCATAGTTCGTATGGTGATGAGGAACCATGAACAGCTCTGAAATTCTTGTTCTGGGATTATCAATCAGTTTGAGGAGTTCAATTAAATTTGGACAACTTATAGCTCCATTTATAACTTTGTGCAGAAATCTCAAATCAATCTCAGCCCTTCGATGTTCCAAACTTGATGATTTCAAAATGACCATAAAAATTAATTTTGGACTTTCTCAATTCCATTGTATCCGCCTGATAAAATGGACAAGTCATACAATTATTGAAAAGGGGAACATTCTCCATGAAAATTTAAAAATGAAAAATGTGACTTATTTGTAATATCTAACAGAAAACATGAATACCTCCCAAGAGGTTATCTTGAACGATGGAAAATAGCGACTAAAGTTTGTCTTTCAGTCGCAGATGATTCCACAAAAGATTTTATGAATTTCCTATTCATATTTTCGAACTAAAATCATACAATTATATTCAATAACTGATAGAACGAGAGAGCAGTAAGTATAATATTGTAGCAGTGCAAAGGGAAAATGTATCTGAAGATCTTGCAATGAAAACTAATAATTTATTTGATTTAGAAACAATAGGTCTCTTATATGTAACTTTGGAAGCAGTCCAAAGAAGTGAGATTATGAAAAAATACCGTACTTACACATAGGAGACACATCTCGTGCATGCTGCATGCACTCTTGAAAATATGTCCATAATCTCCAAAGACTGAGGCAACCTCATTACAAGCTCTCTCGATCACTGGGCACCCTTCTGAAAGTAATAATGTTTTTGGTACCTAAGTTCATTGCGTTGAATTTTGAACTTACCACTCCCAAAATGGCTCTCGATAATTTCATTTGGAGTCTTGTAGTTTTGTTCATGACAGTCTTCATCTCCATCGGCACATTTAATATTATTATCAGCCTCTGATGTATCCTCGGTATCTTTATCAACAACCTGTTTCCTAGGAACTGAATTTCTTTTTTCCTCGGATATCATGTATTCTTCAGTTTCAGGACGCCTGTTCTTCAGTCTTTCTTTCTCTTTGGCTACGGTTAATCTATATTCTCCTAAAGCATTTCTCATTTTTTCCAGGCTATAAGCTGCCGCAAGGCGGGAAATGACTCTGTCCTTTATTTCTTGAATCTCACGGGGATCGGATTCTCCCTGATGAGCTCCAGTATACTTCAAGGTATCATCTACAATTTTGTCTTCCATTAACTGAAGATTGGAATCCATGTCATCAATTTTTTTGTCCTCTGTGTTCTTGATTTTTCCACCCCCCTTTTCTTTTTTTGTAGGCTCATCGTGGTTGCGAAAAGAAGAAAGCGGTAGCTCAGCATTTCTTTTTTTTGTAGACATCACAATGGACTTATGGTATCTTTCCATCAACCATTCTTTATCCAGATCATTTGGTTCTGACTTCTTGCGTCTGTCTAAACCGAAATAATCTGACAAATCCACGGATTTTTTTTTAATTTGCAAGGGTTTCTCGCTCACTGGAGCCACTGGGGTGAATTCCTCCTTGTTGATGGATTTTGACTTCTTTTCTTTTTTGTCATTATTTTCTTTCATGGGTGCCTGTGTACTTTTTCCTTCCTCTGGGTGGATAGTAGATTCAGAGGTAATCGGCTTGACACTGGATTGATTATTGTTAGCACCGGCGAAAATGCTACTCAGTTCTTTCTCAACTTTTGGATCAGTTTGTTTTTTCGTGGTAGATCTTTTGTGCTCGTGATTCTCTTCTTTTGCTAACAACTTGTAGTCGCTGCTCCGTTTTGCCACTGGAAACCTTTTACTTTGCGAATGCTGATACATTGGCATTTGCCTATACAGATTTTCTTTTTGGTAGTTGCGCTTTCTCAAGTAGTTTGATGGAACATTTTCTTCTTCATCGGAATCATAATTATCATACCGGAAGGAATTATCATACCCTTCGTTGGCATATAGATTTCTCTTTCTCAAACCAACACCGTCCAATCCAAATCTAGGGTACATGTAACGCTTTTCAGGTTTTGCAGGGTAGATTTTACTCCTTTCATATGGTCTCCTATATTTGTCGTAGAGTTCTCTTAGTATTTCATCATCATAATTTTCGTTCTCAACAGGATATCTTCCCCTAGTCTCCATGTTTGATATAAGATTTTGAGCCATTTCGTCTAGTTGCTTTTGGTTGTCTTCTTCCACTCGTTCACGAAATGCTGAAGAAAGCCTCTTGTTCATTTCACTGTCATATTTTTCATCATCTAGATAGTTCATAGGCCCTTCATAGGACCTCTCTGAAAAAGCATGTCCAAATAACAAGTATAATAATAATTTTGGTTTATATTACCTGAACCGTATCCAGAAGGAGCGTTGAGGAATGCCAGATCCTCTGGGCGTTCCAAAGTATATCCATATTCAATCTCATCGTAGTCAGCCAAGTTTCTTTGCCGTCGATCAATAGCATTTAACGCACTCATGAGAGAATCTCCTTGGCCGAGGGAATGTTCCAAAATGCCAATAATGAGCAGGGTCCATAATGCACCATGCATCGTTCCACTATGTGTATTCTTCGAATTGAAAAATATATTTTGATTAGGTCTGTAGTGATAGGAGAATAAAAATAGGAATGAATAATATTTGCCATTACAGTTTGGCAAAAATAGCTGAAACCGTGATGTTCCCACTTCTTGCGTGGACGTTTGATATTATAAGTGGATTATCACGGGATATATTACGGACTGTAGTCCATCGTACGACTAAGGCGCATCATGGGAGTGCATATCTTCACGGTTTCAGCTATGTCAAACTGTACTATAGGATATGAAAACCTAATTATTTCCTATCAGGTACAATTATATTTCATAATCATTCCATTTTTAGATGGTATTTGTAAATCTGAATTGATAATCAAGTTAGTAGCTCGATATTATCGAACACTCTATATCTCATTGTTTCACAACTGCAACCTATTTTATCATGTAAACTTTCTGCCGAATCACCTCTACCCACCACCTGGCAAAGTTTTTCTACAAGAACACACTCTGCAGTGCTTTCTGTAATAACGGTAATAACTAGCAAATGTGAATCAAAACAGGAGAATATCTGTATACTAGTTTCACGGTTCTACCGATCATCAGTGCAGACCCGGTCAGGACTTGAATCCATTAACCTGCGATTGATTTTCATTCGCTTTTTCCAAAGGGCGACTGATAACTCCAGCGCATACTAAGATACTAAGACATCTATCGGAACGGAAAGTACTCTGACTGAAGTCGTATGGAGCTGGATTATTTTCTGTTCGAGGAAATTTTCAGAAGGATGGATTATTAATAATCCATTCAATAGGCAAAGAAACCGAAGTTTTTTTAAGTTGTTCTTCCAATGAAAAGGAAAATCCTGTAATATGTAGGTATTGAATTCAATGTAGGTATTGGTCAGAGGCAGCGATGGATTCCAATGCTTTGCCGTTCGTTGGAAGAACGGGTCCTGGGGAAGAGATGTTTAGCATGTCTCCAAAGTGACGGCATATGTATGTGAAGACTGAGCTCAACGGGTCAATCACGATGGGTGCGCTAACGGTGTAACGATTGATGATATTTCGGAAGAGCAGCATCCATGGAAATATCTATAACACAGTTACAGATGGATACTCCTGGCATAGTTACGTGGGCCTTCATAGAGAAGCAACATATCGTTAACCCGTATAATAGTCATTATAGTTTGTGCTAGTCACACCTAATAATTATATAGTTTGTATGATTGTTATTATTCTCGAGTATTTAATATAACTTATCAATCTTCCATCTGCCCTCTGCAACTCTAACTATTTGTGTTTATACTTGCAGTGTTCTAATTATTATTACAGATTTCTTTCTTTTACGGTCCAATGAGATATGATCATTTATGTAAGATGGCGCCACCACGCCGTTTACGATATTTAAAATTTAAACTACGTTTTGGTTTTCACGCCTTTTTTCAACAACCTTATCAGTGTTAAAATGAGAATTTTACATTTTTATTCGAATTATTCTGGAACTTTGCATTATATCAACTGGGAACTTTATGGCTTATTGGTTATCAAATAATACTCATCAGTATTTTTTGACACTGGCTGGTCTTTTTTTTTAGTGTGCAAGCTGGGAGTATTTCCTAATTGTTCAGAAATATATATCCCAGTCGTATTTTTGACTATTATTGCCAGCCTTGCCCACCCTACACAAACCCTGAGATTATCTTTACCTTCGCAATTCATAAGTTATATCCGCATTTCATTCTATCAAGTTGTTGGATCTCCATTCTAGTATTTATGCTGGGTCCGTATTTACTTCGTTCACAATTCTTTCCCGTTCATTTCTGCTTTCACCGTAAAGCTGTGTACTGGATATGAGGTAGCTCCCAACAAATCATTGATGTGAAGAAGAAACAGTATTGGTGCTAGAATGAAACCCTGCGGAACGCCAGCATTATTGGTAGAGTGTCGGATGAGATACTCCATCGACCACCACGCGGGCAGATCGATCTGAGAGAAAGCCAGATAACAAGCTGGAAAGCTGAGAAGGCAAGCCATTAGATGAAAGTTCCAGGTGCCAAACGCGACCTAACGCCTTGGAGATATCTATTGCAACCACCAGAGTTTCACCATATTTTTCGATAGTTTCAAATATATGAGACATAAGCAAGCAGGTCAACAGTTGGTTTGTGGTGCCAGAAACCATATTGTCGATCATTGATAATTCCTGAGCATTATAAATATTTCATGAGCTCGATGTTAATCGCTTTTTCCGTGACCCCTCCAGCTAACAGATAGCAATGCAACATGCGTGTAGTTGCTGGGTAGGGACATTTTTCCTTTCCTTGGGAACTGGTTGTAATCTTGCAATTTTCCAGTTGGACGGAAATATCTCCAAATCATAAGAGAGGTTGAATAGCTTGTCAACAACTGGGAGTTAGTTCGGGAGCACATTCTGTGAGGCGGTATTCCTCCAGGTCTACTAGCTTCATTGATGTTGAGACCCAGTAAAATGCATCTGATGGTTTGTTGGTGGAAAGTATTCTAAGCCATATGACTGTCAATGGGAATGATCATAGAATGAAGGCTTTCACGGCCCGGAAGTAGAATCAAGAAATATGGTTTTCGGGCTTTGGGGCCGTGGTCGGTTCACCTCCGTGGAGGTGGTTTCTCCGGAAGTTTTACTCACAAGTGCGGTGAGCATCTTCAGCTTGAATGTTGACTTCTCGAAGAGCGATGTAAAACTGATACAGCGAAAGGTCTTCGCAATAATTAATATTCACAACCTGGCTAATTACTTTGTTTAGACTAATTTGTTTTTGTTTTGCTAATTATAATTTCAGCATTGGTAGATATACCAACAATGAGTATAAACCTTGCCCAAAGTTGATATGAGTGACATACACTGCTCGGAAGAGTGATATTAGATGACAATAGTTCGCACAAGTTTCGATTTTTAAGGGCTGCCGTTCGTAGAAGGACGACAGCTGGTTAACGGAAAACACAATTTTAACAATTTTAATATAGGTTCAAATTTTCAATGGATTTGGAATCAGGATACCAATTTCATTACAATGCAGATTTTTGCTGAACAATTTTTAGTTTTGGAAAAATCCAATTTGTCTAACTTCTAATGGTAACATCCCCGTAACTTCCGTAATTATTGAAGTAGATTTCTTTTCGCTTCTGATTTCATCAAAACAGAAACCCAACCAAGAAAATCAGAATTTTAATGAAAATTTTTCATCGAAAATCTGTATTGGTAGTGATTTGGTGCCATGATTCAAAATTCGTATGAAATTTTGACTCTATATTGTCCCCTAATATCATTTTTATCAAAACTGGATAAGTTCATCGCCTCAGGCGAGCAGTGTATATCACTCAGATCAACCCTAGAAAAGATTCAAACTCATCGCCGGTATATCTACCTAACCTGGAGGTCTACTCCAATAACTACGGAAGATACGAGGATGTTTCCTTGATGAATGAGAGAAATTGGGTTTTTCAAAGCTAAAATTTGTTATGGTGTAAAACTGGTGCTCTGATTCCGAAGCCGTTGGAAATTTGAGTCTATATTGTCCTCTAATATAATTTTTCACAAAACTGGGTAAGTCCATTGCCCAGGTCAACCCTCGGCAAGATTTATACTTATCGCCGGTATATCTAACGATCCTGAAATGTACAGAGTTTTACTCCAATAATTACGGAAAATACGAGGGTGTTTCCAGGAGTTGTGAGGCAAATTGAAGTTTTCAGAACTGAAAATTTTTCAGAGAAAATCTGAATTTTTCGCAAAACTGGGTAAGTCCATCGCCTCTGGAGAGCAGTATATGTCACTCAGATGAACTATAAAAAAGAATTAGACTCACCCAACCTGAAATTAACGGAAGATACGAGTGTGCTTCCATGAGAAGTGAAACAGATTCGGATTTTTTCCGGAAAAAAGTCTATATGTAGTCAGTTGGTGGTCCTGATTACGAATCTTAAGTAATTCCGATCCTAGTTTGCCCCCTAGTATATTTTACCGAAAAAATGGGTTATTCCATCGCGAGCGGCAGGTGGTGTATATCACTTAGGCCAATCCAATTGAGGTGGTAGGTGCATTTTGAGCATTTCCATCAGTCCTGAGAGTTTCATCATTCTACCTCAATTATTACGAAAGATACGGTGGTGTTTCCATGAGAAGTGAAACACACTGTATATGTTTGCATCCACAGCATTATGAACTCAGAAATTGTCTCGACGTTTCTGCTCCGATTTTGGAGCCATTTTCAAGAAATAAAAAAGAATGAAAAGGTGGGGAAACGTGGTTTAACACTGAGGTCTCAATCTGCCTACTCCCCAAGTCTCGTCACTGGTTCTCTCTAAGGTCTCAATCTGCCTACTCCTTCGAAAGAACTGAGGATCTGCGGGTTGTGGACCTATACTTGTATCTATTTTAATGACCGTGTGGGCGGGGCTGGAGCGTGGTTAGCTGTGTGCGGGAACTGAGTTGGTTCGAAATGAGGGCATGCGAGTAATGAGAGGCTTCCAGATGTTGGGAAGTCTACGTCCGTCGTCGCGGGTGTTGAGACGAAAATCCTCAAAAAATCAGTTTATTTTGGAAATTTCGAAAATTGACTAAGAAAAAAGTTGCTCAGTTTACCTTTGCTCAAAATTTTAACTCCATTTCGCTCTACCGATTCGAACGAAACATGATTCCATAATTTTGATGAATACGAGGCATCAATGTCATATTTTGCCCAGAAAATACCCACATTGGCCTGTTACCAGAAAAAAAATGCACTTCCATAAATTAGTCTTTATTGTTGCAAAGTTCATCTAGTTTTTTCATTTCATTGTTAAACTGATTCGGACTTTCAGTGCATGGACGTTAATATGTCAGTAATCGAATAAACGAAACGATTGAAATCAACATCTCGATATAGGACATTATCACCATATGAAAGAATTTTTACTCGAAATTTGAAAATACTCGAGATGCTATATATCCCATAGAACTATCTAGTTTCTGAAGGCCAAACAGCCACAGATACCTTTGATTTCCTGGTGTGAATTTGGTCCAATAGTTCCTGTATACGTATATATTATTACTGTGGATAATATTCCGCGATTTGTGACAACCTTCTTTAATGTTAAATCATTTTGGATATTAAGGGTGTATATTAGATATTAATAGGCCATTAGTTGCCACACAAATCACACAAAAAGTGGACTTTTTTGATAATTGCAGAAAACATTCAATTAATGTATTTTGTGATATATAAAATATATTTGTTTGAAAATGGTCGGCAATGTATCAGTATGGGTAGGAATTCTTCTGGACTTCCACTGTCTAGAAACAAAGAAAAGTAATCCTCTGCATATGTTTGAGTCACGACGATTCAACAGTTAACATCTTCTGTCGTTATCAAGTGTGTGAATCCGACAAGATATCTCGGGTACTTATTATATAGCAATCTGTTTCATGGGCATGCAACTAATGTACCTAATTATGCTATGCGAGATATCTTGTCGTATTCGCACACTTGATAACGATAACAGAGAATACATTTTCTTCGTTTCTAGACAATGGAAGTACAGAACAATTCTAGTTATATAAAATATACTGATTTATTCCTGGTAGTAGCCTAAATAGTTAGAGCGAGTGAACTTAAAAAAATAATAATAAAAAAAGAAGACGTAGTGGAAATTAGGTAAAATTTGTAGTTTTCTTTGATTTTTAATTCAATATGAATAAATTCCTCCTTTGTCATCTTGGTTAAAAATATTTAACAAATAGAATTTGTTCGAATTCTAGTAGGGTATTTTGAGTAATTTCCTTAGGTCAAATATTTTTTCCATTCTTCTCAGACCGGATGATAGTGACATATTTTGGAATACGATATTACTCAGTATGCCTTTTGACAGACAATATTGTCCGTATATTCTCATGATATTAATGCATAAATCAAAGAGTCGTCGTAGGTTCTTGATATTAAAAAATACTATTAATTTTTGCGAAAATTATGTTTCGGTACGATTCCAATCAGGCTGCCATGTGTTCTGTAATGAAATAATAGAACTGAAATACTCGAAAAACATGCATTATTATCATGAGGCCATACGGACAATATTGTCCTCCAAAAGGCATACTAAGTAAAATCGAATCCAAAATCTGTCTCTATCCCCCGGTCTATTTGTTGCTGAAATAATTATTGTCTGTTCATAGGTAATCAACATTTTTATAACCAGTAAAATTTTTTTTCGATTCTGTGAAATCGTAGTCTATTTTACATAGTTTTAGTATTGAACAATTTATTTAATTTTTTTGTATTATCTTAAACTGAATTTGGTGCAGCATTTGTTATTGTCGTGGTGAACTATTGACTTTCATGATCAACTTCACTAATGGATGGAAAAATTGAAAAAAAGAATATTTCGAAAAATCTCTATACAATTGTCCATTTCAATATAAAATGAGTATAAACACTTCAGAACGGCAGAACTCGGAGTCACATTCTAGGAATGTTCATAGTACCTACTCTGAATAGGATTTTCCATCGCCATTTCTCTTAAACCAATAGAATAGAGTGTTTGACATTACCTAATATTACGCTCAACTTGAAAAAAATTGTTTTTGATTACAATACGATATGATGATAAATTTCACACATGAAATTAGAAAGAAGAGCCCCTGAACGGTAGCTATGTTCCATTTCAAAATTCTATTAAACGTCAACCAACAGTATTTGAAAATGAACCATTCATCATGAAACAGACGGATAGAAAATCAATGAATATTCGCCTAACCTGTTGAATACAATTCACATATTTTTGTAATGGACAGCAACAGCAGAATCAACACAGCCAATCATTAATTCGCATTTATCCTACAAGGAGCATTAAAACATTAACTTGAGAAATTTAGACATGTTTCTGGAATTTCAACAATACAAATTCACTAAATGAAACGTAATCTATTGAAAAATGGCTAAAGAATATCCTTAGCATAGAGGCAACAACAAACAATTCACGTAGGTAGGTACCTACTAAGCAGCTGTTTTACTTGTATAGTGGTAAAAATCAACTTACCCTTAAAAATTCATATATAATAGCAACTCTAAGTTGTTTTACGAGATCACCAAAAGAGTCTGGAGATTTCAACTGGCAGAATATAGCTCAGAATCGAAATAAAGGATTGTTTATTCCGACGCGCATGCTTCGTAAAACTGGTCGATAACATCTATGTAGAAAAACAGCTAATTATTTTTCAATATGTCAGGGGTGGTTTTCCACCGGAATATGCCATTACTTCCAGATTAAGAAGCTTATAGACATCCCATTTGCTACAGGGGTTGTTGATGTTGAAACACTCGGATTGAGTATGAGAGACAGAACATGATAAGAGATGGCGAAAAATACGCAAATATGTAATAATAATAATAGTAAAACGATACATTATAAAATCCAGTAATTTTATTAAATATATTCACGTTATTCGACACGAAGCATTATGGCTAAAGCATTTGATTTTTTGAACGTTTTTTCTTTACGATTGATAGGGACCTATTGGCCCTACATTTCAAAAATATTTTCATGTTTTACAGGGTGTGCCAAAAACACGAAACGTATCAAAGTTGTTATTTTTTAAAAGGAATACCCTGTATATTATTTCATTTTCGGATTTTACGATCAAAATAAAGGTAAGTTACATTAAGGTTTAATTCACCTAAACCTTATGGTTTTTGAAATATCTCTTATTTTGTGAAAATGCA